>ML732182.1:0-236448 GCA_009176345.1 Aspergillus leporis | reverse complement strand
CCCTTTTCTTTTCTTTCTTTCTTTCTTTTTTCTTTTATTTCCTTTTATTTTTTTTTTTCTTTTAGACCACCTCGATCGGGCAACCGCTGAAGTTGATATGAAATTGAAAGGGATTGCACTGACTCGAGTGATTCGACCACCAATGGCTAAAGGGAAACATGGGGAGTTCGAAAAGGGAGAGGAGTCTGGGACTTCGTTGGGAATTTGTTCTTTGTGTGATTTGATCTGGCGTTTTCGTCGTCACAAGGCTGTGACGTTCGTTTGGGGCTTTATTTCATTGCATCAGCCTCTGTTTGTCTTTTGAGCATACCTTTTAGCTCTTTCAATTTGGCGTTTAAGTGGATTCGTTGGGGATTCCCGATCTGACCAGACCGTTGATCGATCACATAACTTGCTTCTATCTTTCTGTCAATTCCTTCCTGACAGAGTCTCTTTTCTGTTCAGTTCAATTGCTCTCTTGCTAGTTCCTTGGGTGTCCTACTCATTGCTTAATGGAGCCTTGCTAGCGTCGTCTGCCCTTCAATGGCTTTCCTTTTTCTTCCCAACATCTCATTATTATTCCGTCCCTATACCGATATGCTTCTGTTCTGATGTTGCTTGACATAGCTCTCTAAATATCCCATTGATCCGTCCGATAATGACTATAATTATCCCAGTCCAGGATATATTAAATAGGATCTCAATGATTCTAAATGTATGTCCTCCAAATGCTCTATCGGTAACTTTCATTTGAGCATAAGTCCAGCATTGTGATGCTTATAAAGTTGCCCTTGTCTCCGGGCCCGCCATATTAGCTTACCGTGCCTCCAAGAAAATGTTGAACTGTGCGGGAGTAAGAAAGCAAACGGAAAGGAAAAACTAGAATAATTTCGCTGCATTGACATTGTGATAAACCTTTATAGGGTGTAGCTTTAACAGCTGAGTGGAAATCGATGTCTAGTTTAAAACTATCGGAAACCCATCTATTTGTTTACTTATTGATTTGTGCATCTCTTGTGAAGGGTCAAAAGCTGAAAAATGAGAAAACTCGGTAACTCCAAACAGTGCAAAGATCCTAGCACGCTTCATCATATGTAGTAAAAGTATATTCGTCATCCATCATGGCTCGTGCGACTTCACCTCTTAACATCAAGTCAGGGGTCTATATGATCAGCTGCAGACAACAGACAGGGTATATCCTATGGCATAGCGCAGAACAATCGTATAAGGAACAAAGATAAAGTAAAGGAAGGGAAAGGTCTCGCACCAGGCATTCGCTAGGAGTTATTCAAATGTAGCTCTCTGGGTCGGTATTGACCCAACGTTTGGCACGCTTACGTTCTCTAATATAGTTTTTGATAACACAAGGATCCTCATCGGGTCCTTGACAGACCTTGCGCCGATTGAGATGTTTGAATCGAGGACCCAGGGGCCCATTCACATAATGATACTGGCCTGCAAAGCGGTACTGTCGGTGATCCCCTAGAGGGTAGAACTTATCTCCCCAATGACCATTGAAGTAAAACCACTCTGTGGGCGAGTTCGGACTGAGAGTAGACGCGAGAAGTGTATCATTGTCATAATCGTACGTATAGGAGTGGGAATTCAAGAGAGGATCCCACAGCGGACCGCGGTCCGTCTTATCGTGCAGGAGTCCCCACGGCAGAACATAGTCGTGGATCCCAGGGGTGGCATACATAGCGTGAGTGCCCAATGCCGAGTAGATGACTGGCTGATGAACCCCGTGAGTCTCAGATTAGACCTAGATGTGTGTTTTTACACATTTGACTTACTCGTTCCCCAATCTTCTCCACGGCTTCGTAGCTGTATGCTTCACCGGCGCTATGTGCACTGAAGAAGAGCGCTTTGGGTTTGCCATGGTGAAATCGTACGAGACAATGTTCCCAATCGCCGACATGATTTCCAAATCGCACGTTCAAAACTACGTTTCCTAGGTTGAAGCTGTAGAAATAGAACCAGAAAGCGTCCACGATGCCGTTACCTTTATCAATCACGACCAGCACAGCCGGCGCATCGCTGTGGCCCCCAGTCTTCTCTATTTGTATAGGCTCCCCACTATACCGTTTCCGAAGTTCATCCCGAAATCGTTCATCATCGAGGTCTTCTGGCTGGAGATAACCGAGCTCATCCGGCATCATGTCGTCTTTTCCGTTCTGCAGAGGCCGGCTCACATCGTACCACTTCGCTCTCTCATCCGGGGTATCGCCCGGAATGTCTCCATCAATACGACCGTCCCATTCAGCCCAGGACTGTACTGCATCTCCATCCTCGGGAGACTCGGGTATGTTTTTCTCACCCCCCATCCAGCGTGGGCGATCCTCAACGTTGTCATTGCTAGTTAAAAAGACATAGCGCCCCTCTTGAAATTGATTTAGCTGGTCTAGATCTTGTAGGGTGAGATGGTCTTGTTGTGACCGGATGGGTGTATAGTTCAGCATTGGGGTTGTGTGGTAGAGGTGTTCGGCAATGTCGCCCGGCCAAAATTGCTCCGCTGAGAATAGGTGGACGAGAGGTGCATATTGAAGGACGTAGTCCGGGATTTCCCGACGAGACCTCTCGACTTCATCCCACATGGTGTCCGAATCATTGCCCCCGTTCGACCAAAATGACCGCCAGGAGGTGATATTCGAGTCCTCTGATGACGGTGTCTCGGCAACAAGCTTGCGCTGGCCGAAGCGGGGGCGGACCGGGCGGTAATGCGCAGTACCACAGAGTCCTAACCACCGACAGGCTTTCCGGTCAAACCACGAACGAGAGGAAGCAACCCAGTGCGCCTCGTCGTTATCTTCGTAGGACCAAATAAAAGCCGACGGATTCACGGCTCGGATCAAGCTGTTGATCGAGACGTATGCGATCAGTGACGAAAGAATGACAATTGCGGCGGTAGCTCGTTGCACCATCTGCTGAGGGATCGCGAGGTTGGAAGAATTGGAAAGTGAAGGATCGCGAAAAGCAAATCCGACCTCGTTGGAATGAGCTGTAGCGGGCGCCGCGGAACGGGAAAAAGTGGTGACAATGGCGGTGGTGATGACAGGCTCTCCAATCGCAATAGCACCGGAAATAGACCGAGATATGGTCGCGGTGCTTAAGGGGGAGTCCGTGGAAGCATATGAAGAATATAACGAATCAGGAGGAGCATGAGACCAGGCAGTGACAGTACTACAACAGATGAGTGACAGAAGAGGGAAGTAATAGAGCCAGGCAGCCAGGCCCTGAGAGGATCTGGGAGGAGGGGACACTATAAGGGGAGCGCGCAGACATTGCTCCGTCAGCAGCGATCGAGAACAGCAGTGAGAACAGCATGGCTACCGAGTGCAGTAAAATACCCCGGGAGCAAGAGAGAATAGTAATTTTGACACTAAGATAGCTGGTAGGGGCAATGGGGGTATGAATTGTCCAGTCAGAGAAGCAGCAGGCCGGGAATGACGGAAGAGGATTAGATAATGGATGATCAGTAACACGAAAGCATGGAAGACGACGGATGCATTGGATCTCTGCGATCAGCTACTACTGTAACTAGCTTCCTCCCTTGCTTCCGCGCCCTGCCGGAGGGGAATCATATCATCAGAGACGGGTCCATAGGGACGGAAGGGATGGAAGCGGACTTCAATCAAGGTACGTGACTAGAGCGAAGCTTGTAAGCTAACTTACTTGGCATGAAAGTTATGGTGGGGAAGCAATCTGGAAGGAAAATGGAGACAACAATAAGGCTGAACGGGGATGGTGAAAGAATGGAATGGGAATGGAATTGGGATCCGATCCAATCCAGACCGAGGGCGGGGGGGGGAATGAGGTCATGAGAAGCAAGTGGATTCGATTCGGGAAAATCCAAGAGGAGGTATGGTATGTATGTAATTACACAAGGGATTGTGGACAACTTGATAGAAAGAAGACGAGGGAGATGGATGATGAATGGATGAATGAGTCTAACAAGGTATAAAAAATCTGACCCTAGCTAGGCCTTTTTTTTTTCTTTTTAGAGTGATTCAATTAATTAGTTAATTAAATAATTTATTGAATTCCATTAGAGATACTACTCGGTCGGTCACCGCCTGAAGATCGCTAGACTAAAAAGAGGCTTCCTCTGCCCGACTTTTAAACCCAAGCCGCCGATCTTCCCACGGGCCCTGTGAAGTCCTGCCGATTGCTGATTCGCAACCTCACCCGTCCTTGTCTACCAAAGTTTCTTTCTGATTCTCTCTTGAATGGATATCCTATTGACCATTGTTCGTGCCTAACGATCCACTGGGTCCCAAAAAGGAGCAATTATCTAATCCCATCATGCAGCCTCACTTGGAACCAATGTTGGTTTTGGATCCCGCCATGCTGATAGACTCGGCGTTACAGGACGAGGATTCCGACTATGAATATGAATATGATGAGAAAGAGACAGAGGTATACTCGGATCTGACCCATCACAATCATTCTCGCGAGTCTCGCACATTCGCACCAACCATGCATGTCCAGCTGATTGAAAAGTCGCTCATAGGCCTTTTATCTGAACCTCGACCTCACTACCTCCCACGGCCCCATTCGAGGCTCCCGACGCCGCCATGACCCCACGACGGTTTCTTCATCCGCCGCAACCACACCCACTCCATCATCTGCCTTAGTTCCTCCTCTCCGAAGCGATGATTATGAACCGGCTCTAAACAGCACCGAGGTTGACAATAACCCCACCGAGCGGGTGCAAATCCTGGGTCTTCACACTCTCAACCCGATCATTGCGTACCAAAATCAAATCTTCAGCTGCTCCTGGTCTGATCAAATCGGCACCGAATTATTCTTTGCCCGGCCTGACTTGGAATCACAACCTAGACCAGAACCTGGATCTGAACCGGCGGCTTCCCAAATTATCCCATTGAAGCGTGGTAGAGACTTTGACCTTATCGCTGCTAACAACGTCAAGATTATTGGTCGCAGAGCGAACCTTATCTCAAGCGCGGGCCCTGCCCAGTACTACCCTTACTCTGATGCTGCACTGGATGGGGGCACAGGAGCCAGCCGCAGAGCGGCAACTCAGACAAATCAGACTTTGTTCTTAGATCGACTGAAGGGTATTAAACAAGAAAGAGGGGAGACAGACACAGTCCGCACCGTGTTCAGTTTAAAGCGGGCACAGAATCTTGATGACCGGTTGCGCGGTTGGGCGCGGACTGAAGAGCAATTGACTGAAATTCAGAAACTTAACGATGCCGCACTGCAAGGAAACTCCGATGCCATAGCAGAATTGGAAAATCTATACAATCAGCTCGGAACTCAGGAGAATGCGTCATTCGAAGACTCGTGCCAGCAGCGTTGAGTATGCTCTACGGTGATCGTTTCACAGACTTTGAAAGGACAGGCCATTAAAGTCACCGCAGAATGACCAATACAGGTTAGGTCACATGCACTGTTCTCGCAGATTCACCAAGGCAACATGAATAACATGCATAAGACGCAAGAAACCGCCAAGCACTACACGGGATGCAAGCAGGATCGCGGACATTCGTCATCACGTGTCTCACCAGATCCTTCTGGCTGAGGATGAACGTACTTACTGCTGGAAGGCCGAGAACGACACATCAGCCCTCAGTCCGAGTCGGCTGAATTGGTTCCAGGTTTATTGGGATAAACTATGTGACCCACCTCCACAACCCAGTTTATCGGCTGTATGGCGTCACGACGACCGGTACGGTGTAGCATGTGATTGATGACAAGCAAGAGGCCGTCAAGGCCTAGAATCTGCTTTGTATAGTATAATGAGCCACGAAACAGCTGAGCGAGGCAGTTATATGATGCTCCATAGTGGTTCGCCAGAGATAGCCATGAGCATACTGTTCTACATTCAATAATGCATACCACCTGAACAACTCCGAAGAATAGCATACCATTACTCTCACACAGTTTACTGGTATACTATGAGTCAAGGTTTTGATGTAAGGAAAGACAGAGAAAAGCGCTTTTCCCCATCCAATATCAGAAGAAACCCATCATCTTCAGAAAGTCACCTAAAAAAGGAAAAGAAAGGAAAAGGAAACGAAAATCGACACGCTCCAGGGTGGAAAAAAAGAAACCATCAACCAATGAAATATAAGCTCAAGCCGCAATCCCGTCGTAACAATGCTAAGGAGAAATTGTTAAAAGGGGGAAAAAAAAATTAGTCCCAATCATCCAATGATCTAAACAGGTTTCCCACCGATCGAGTCCCTGAGAGTATGCGGGCTTCTTGATTCCACAGGCGAAGGGGGTGGAGGAGGAGGATATTGCAGGCCCGGGTGAGGATGGGGTTCAAGGCCGACGGACTTTGGTACCTGCGTCGCAGCCATGATAGCTCGTGAGATATCCTGAGTGAAAGTGGACGGAGTAAGGACAGCTAGTCGGTTGCTGGGGTGGGCGATAGGAGACGTCATTGTGATCAGTTGCTTGGTTATTATGTACGATTAGGATTAGATTATGTCGATAGCTTGTATCTCAGTGGATGAGTGGTTGGTTGGATGGATGATATTTGGGCAGATAAAAGATTGGAGCGGTTGTTGACGAATGGAAAGAGTGGTTCAAGTTCTAATCTGTCTAATCTGTCTAATAATTAGTCCTGTACTAGGGTAGTTCATATAGTGCAAGACAGAACTATATAGGGCTCCCGATGCAGAACCTTGGAGTAGCCCGTAAGTCCCCGAACGAAAACACGAACCGCTGGTACACCAACATGTGATGCAATCCAGCTTCTGTGTCTTTGTATTGTAGAGTTGCCGTGACAATCTGGATTATTGCCTGTATGCAAGAAAGGCAACGCAGATACCTACTCGCAGAGATGTATGTACAGACACCTATCGTGATAAAAGGATAGACCGACGAGGTGGTAAAAAGAATGCTGTGGCCGATACGATCACCACAAGGTAGGGAAGGAACTTTTCAAAACTGGATGGCGGGTAGAGCATCAACGAGAGTAGTTGAGGTGAAAGAAATGGAGGGTTTAAAGTACGGTGTAGAAGAAACCGTTGAAATAGATTGTCTTTGGAGAAAGAAAGCCGTTATAACTACTTAGTTAACTAAGTTACTAACCAGTAACTGACCCAGGTGTGTTACACGGGATGACTAATGGATTGTTGTGGCAGTTGCCGTTTTTAGCTTGCGGCCTCAGTTTCTCCTATCATGGCATTTGGGAAGGCGAATTACACTTGTACCTCTTCAGTCGCGCACTAGCAATGCTATCATTATGTGTGGCTCAATCTCGAACGCGTTTATGTCGCGTGGCAACGTCAATCTTACGGACGCAGACCAAAAATTTCTGCTCAACAAAAAGCTCATCTTCGAATGTGATGGTATACATTGCGATGGCCGGTGTGGCCAGTATACCAGGGCTTTGGTGGATGACAGCTACCCGCGATGATGTGCCACATCTTGGGAGTGCGCCAGTTGAGCACTTAGTCCTTGAGCCGGGTCCTTATAAAGATCAAGTGACACATATCCTATCGCAAGAAACATACTCTTTTCCGGTCTGAAAAGTTGCCGGCGTCAACCGATACGATGGCACTCAATTGGCTTCCAATAACCCGTGTAAGGACCGTTTTATCCATGGTAAATTTCTTTCACTAGAATGACGGCAATCAATGGATGGCCTGGGCTGATTTCGATGGGCATGCTGGCTGGTAGACAGCACACTTGCTGAAGAATCAGCTCCTGCCTTTCGTGGGACACAGCTTAAACCAAGTTAAGTCACTTGAAGAATTAGTACTCGAGAAGTTGGTTCAGCGTGCTATCATACAAGGGTCCGTGAACCTCGACAATTCCATCATCAATTCAGCTTTGGATGCATCTCAAAGCAAAGAGCTACTGCAAGAGAAAGTAAAGAAAATGGCTCCTGCTTGGGCTGGTTCATGTGCTTTACTATCTATATATGATTCTGTCACAAGCACCTTACATGTGGCGTGTACTGTTGATTCAAGAGCAGCTTTAGGGCAAAGAAGACCAGATGGAATATGGGTAGCAATACCACTATCAATAGACCAAACTGGCCGCAATGATGAAGAGATTGCTAGAATCTATGAGTAGCACCCTGGCGAGGAAGACATAATCAAAGATGGACGCGTGCTAGGAATGATTGTTTCACGAGCTTTTGGTGATGGCCAGTAAAAGTGGCCTTCAGAATTCAACAAGATATTCAACGAAGATTCTATGGTCCAGCACTTCTAACACCAAAATATAATATTCAAACACCGCCATATCTGACTGCTGAGCCAGTTGTGGCAAGTACTAAACTCGGCCCTACCCAACCTTCATTCTTGATTGTGGCAACGGATGGTATGTGGGATACACTCTCTAGTCAGCAGGGTGTTGATTTAGTGGGGAAATGGCTAGATTCGCGAGCGGCTGAGAGAGAAAACAAACCAGGGCCAACATATGATCCGTTTGATTTTGGTCAATTTTGGAAAGGAGTGAATTGGAAGTTTATATAGAGGGAAAACGACGATCCAAGGTGATAACGTTGCCGTGCACTTGGTGCGCAATGCTCTTGGTGGAAACCATCCCGAATTGATAGCGGGCCGGCTTGCCTTCAGCTCACCGTTCTCCTGGCGTGTATGAGATGATATGACTGTGCTGGTGGTTTTTTTTAAAGTGTCCCAGGCCTGAAAAAAACATGAATACTATGGTGTAAACATGTTCTCTAACGTAGAAGACCTACGACCAATTATCCCGGAGGAATAGGTGTGGGATAGAATATGAAGGAAATGGAAGATCATGATAGAAGTCGATGTTGATGCTAGATAGATGTAAGAATGATGGAGAAGTCCTCCAGAAAGCAGAGGATCTTTCAAAGAACGCGAATAGCCTCATCTGCGTGAATCCCATGACATTGCATGCCAAGCCGAACACAAAGAGTATTTGGGCCGTCAGCAGTAGACCCCGGCGCTCATGCCTATGATTGTGGTGTCAGGTGATCTCACACGCTCAAGCCCAATAGTTTCGGGGGTTACGATCTCCCATATAGCGGGCTCATGCTTCATCTTTATTCCTCTTTCTTGTCTTCTGTGAATATGAAATCCTAAAATCTTATTTCCCCATCGTATCCTTAGCTGATCGAGAGGCTATCTATCTACCGTGACCAAGAGAAACTTCTGTATGATTTTGGAAAGGCAATCCTAAATACACAAAAGCAATATGTCCTTATCTCTGATACTGGAGTATGATCTCTCTTATTAAAATATGCCCGCTAACAATTTAATGATCACTTGGAGAGAACATCAGTACACCACCATATGGGCCGATACCCTTCCCCCTCCCCTTCCACCTTTACCAGATACCCCACCGTTGCCTCCAACTCCTGATACAAAGTCGTCGATGGTAGTGATTTGAGGATGGAAACTCCTATTATCGTGTTGGGCCTAAAGGATGGGACGAGGATATTTTTCTCGGATAAAGTGTAAATAATGGCCATCTTTGTTGGAGATTGGGAACAATATCAGTGCCATGAGGCGAGGGCCAACAGTAATTTTCACTTGCTCTTCTGCAGGCCGCTCGCGAGGTTGGCCGAGTTCATTAAATTAGCTGTATCCTTGAATATAGTCGATATGTGTCTTGTCTGCTTCATTGCCCTTAAGAGCATTGACCACATCTCCTCCGGGGCAGTTCGCAAGATAGTCATTTCCATATACAACTGTTACCTTTCGTGTGAGGACTTGGGCCACCTGGGCCGAGGAGTAATTTCTGCCTTCTGCCTTTGACATTAGTACATGCAATTGACATTTTGCAGCTCCTGCATACCTGCAAGTGCTGCTCCTAAAGCCCGGCGCATAGTGCGTACTGTGGTGGTGATAAAATAACAAGCGCCGAGTAAAACAAGCCAAAACTCGTTCACATATAACTCTTTGATTTACAGGATCCTCGTTAACACATTCAGCTGTGGCTGTTCTCGCAATACAGCGCTCCATAGCATCATCATTCCATCTTAGAGTAAGCTCGTTTTTGGCCATCAGGAATTCTTTGCTCAAATACATACTCCGGGGAGGATTATCCATAGAGAGCATTCTCAGCCAGGGAAAGAGCGAGTAGATTTTACGCTCCTGCATAAATAGACTCGTCGCAATTCCGCATAGCAGTGCCAAATCTAAGAAATGTCAGTATCTAATGCGGTTTCTATCGAGAGACGCTGAAAGAAAGGCATGGCCTACATCCTATGATCAGGGTCTATATTATTTTGATCCATTGCTGATCAAGCCTCCATGTAATTCTCCAAGGATAATCGGCTCGAAAAAGGCCGAGTTGAAAATGCTGCGCAATATAAGCTTTTGCATAAAAAGGCCAAGGTATGTAATCCTAACCATATAATGAAGTCCTCTTTCAGCTTTTCTGTCAGAGTCAGGTGTAAGAGAAGCTATCCTCGCTCCAGTGCATAGAAACTGAAGGGTAATGAAGTGGAACCCTACCCGGTGTCTTCCGTGCATGAAAAAAGTGTCATTTGTTGTCCAAAGCGCGACCATCGTACAACTCGAAATCTTTTAGTTTGAGATTTTGGGGTCATGGCCTCGCTCCTAACAAAAAGCCCGGCAAGCATCGCGAGAATTACGCTTGTAGCTTTTTCAATCAGGGATACTCATATTGCTTCCAGGACGACGCAGAATAATGCATGCTTGAAAGAGGTAGAGACAAATCAGCTGTACCTCCATTCCAAAATTCAGAGGATGGCACTAAGATTGCCCTCCTTTCAAGCCTTAGCTGAGGTATATCCATATTGAGTAAAGTTGCATTTGCTTCTCGGTCGCAGACTTTGTGATGCCATGTTAAAAGTGATGGGTGAAGCTACTTGCTCATATGCTATAGGTGGTGCAGTTTAGACAGCTATGCTGACAAAGTAATATCACGTGATACTTGCCAGGAGAGTGAGTACACTGCTACCTATCAGTTCCCCGGGGGGGGGGGGTTTACTTCCTCCTTACCGCGAAACAAAAAGTAAAAAAAAAAACAATACCTACTAATCCATGGAACAAACATAACATAGGGTAGTGCGCTGTAAAATGTTCTCCCTTTTGTACCAACCTTAGGCAATAGTTCCTTTATTTGTCCGTTGAGGATCGTCCCTCCAAAGCTCAAAATGAATAATAATACAAAAAAATACCCCCGGAACGGAAGGGCGGGAACTGGGGAAGAATAATGCTGGGGAAGGTTCGAAGAAGGGAGGCGCGCATACAGATCGTTGTGAAATTTTGAAGTATGCTTCTGGTGCTTGGTGAGACATTATGGGGAAACATACGTGTGCAAAGGGTGGGAACAGTGGAGAGAGCGGAAAAGACGAGGAGACGGGGTAGTGGCCATCAGGTACTAGCCTGATACCTCTACCTACTTACCGTACCCGATCACCTGACGCCCGGACTCACCTGCGGCCCAATTTTCAGGTCAACTACAAGTGTAGAAATGAAGCTATACAGCCACAACAACTGCATGAATTGATTAGATCTCTTGGTGGAACAGAATAAGCAATCAAAAAAGCTATATAGCTAATTTTTATATTCGCGGAAACGCTGTGGAAGCCGTAATTGCCTTCCTCGACTAGTTATTGGTATAGGTGCCTCTTCAACATATTCTTCAGCTTTAGAAGTAATATCTTTCTTTTTCTTTTCTGCAGTAAGCTTCTTTACCTTCTCTCATTGCCTTTACTGGCATATTTGATATCATTTTGAAGTTGCATATCAGCTTGTTTTGCAGCATTCGTCTCTTCGTTCTGGCGTCTCTTTTCCTCCTGTTCTATCATCCGCTCAGGCTTATTAAAAGCCCTTATGCTCTTTTGTTCTTCAACTTCGTGTTGCTTCTCTTCTTTCTCCTGTGGTCGGCATTTCTTATCGTCCTCTCTAGAAGCTTTAGCGAGCCGTATATCTTTATTCTTCTCTACTTGAAGGTTGCGTGCTTGCTAAATCTTCTTAGAATTAAAAACAACTGTATTACCATCTTCTAGAGCCTGAAGTTGAAGCTGTAAAGATTCCCCACGCTGCCGCTTCTTCTGATCATTTTGTAGAGCGTTCTCAAGGCCTGTACACCGCAGTTCGAGAAGATTATTTTCTGTAGAAAGATGAATCACTGTATCATTCAATTTCTGAATTTTTGATTATAAACGTCCGAGACAACCTGCTTAAGAAGTTTCTCAATATGAGGCCAGTCGTGATGACTGAAAAGGCCGGCATCAAGAGGCTGCAAACTATGCGTTGAATGAGGTGGATAGATAGCTAAAAGGATCTTATTTGCATCACAAAAGTTGATAAACTTCATATTGACATAAGAACCGTGGCCATCAAGAATTAGAAGCCGCCAACGCCTTCGCGCCTTCGGTTTTGTTTCGTAATCAAATATAGTAGTAAGCCATGCATATCCCAGCTCATCATTCGTCCAGCTACTAGCCGATGATGTAAAGAAGCAGTGATGATCATTAGGATTTAGAATCCTGAAGCCATGTATCTTAAATTTTTCCAGAGACAGTCTGGTATATAAGACTAGCTGAAAGAGATATTCTATCCGCGCAAATACATGCAACTGTAGTAACCCACTCTCTATTCCTATCCTGTAGGCGTTGCTTGAGCCCCCTGCTCATATCATCATCGTGAAAAGATTCTTTTACTGTTTGATAATTCCCCGGTGAGAAAACCTTTCTCATCCATGTTGTACATACCTCCAGGTTCAATCCCATATTTCTTTATTTTTCTGGCCATAAGCACAAAGTACAGTGCATATTTATAGGCAGAATCAGCCCTTTTGCGTGAAGAATCAATCCCAGAGGTATATCGAGAAACAAGCTCATCTTCATGTCTTTTTAAGAAGCGGTGCGGCCAGCATTTCCCAGGCTTATTTCCAGGGATTTTCTTTGCAAAATTTCGCAGCATTGATAGAGATGGTGGTAGACCACGCTCAGTGAGATTATTGATTCATTTAGTAAGCTCTTTCGATTGCTGGTTGTTGAGAATTCGCTGATTTTCATGCTGGTCTTGACGAGAGCTCTGTACACCACGGTGATGTCTTGACAGCGTTGACCAGTCAACCCCGTTTTATTTGGCAATTTTTGTATAGTTGAGCTTTTCAACTAGTTCCAAGGATCCTATCTCTTCAGGAGCTGCTTCAATCAAGCCCATATTGATGACGTTGTGGTCTTCTCAAATCTATTCAAAAAGTTGGTGTGTAGATGAAAATCGGGCGTCAGGTGATCGGGTATGGTTAAGTCTTAAGGGAAGGAGGACAAGGAGCGGATCGGCTTGGTCAAATCATGGGGAAATAGAATTCCTGAGTCAATGACAAATGTCTTTGCTAATGAATTATTCGGCCCGATTGCTTCAATGTATGGGAATTATACTTCATGCAACACGGTTGAAGATATTGTTCAACTGTTTACCCGGAGGGTAAGAGAGCAAAAAAAAAAAATTGAAGGAAAGGAAAAAGGGCAGTTTGTTGATTTTATTCGAGAAGAAACAAACAAATCGTATTGACTACAGCCCATTCCTGGATTTTATTCCCAGCGCAGCGCAGGAAACCCAGGGTCCTCTTGGCCCCTGGGGGAGCATTCATTGATTATCACCCGCTGGAAAGAACATAGTGTAATTGCATTGAATATACTTATATCTCTATATACACCTAAGTTATACACTCCATCCCTCATGCAGTCAGGCCAGACAGTCGTCCTTCTTCTCCAGCTCTATAAATTACCTGTTTGGCTTTGAGAGCGAAATGCTGAGTTGGTGCCTACCTTCGTTTCCTAAAGCACCACAGGGGCTAACCAATACAAGTAAAAGGGGGCAAAGGCTAGTTGTTATTTATTATAGTTGTTATTTATTACCTATATTCCAGAGCTTTAGTTCGCTTTACTGTGTGTCAGATGCCGTGAGATCCGCTCTATCCCCTAGGCCAGTACTTCTTTCATATCCAGGAATGGATATCTCTATTCTATCTGTTATTCAACTTGTTCATCTACACCTGAATAGACCACCAACCCCTTTTTGCGCCTATCTACCAAGTGCTCTGTACTCATGGCCATACACTTCGATAAATGATGAATGTGTCCTTGAAGTATCTAGCCGTAGCCGGGTTGAGTGGGCTTCTAGAATCCAGTAACTGCGGGGACTAAGCTAGCCCAAAAAGGACAAGGAGACAGAAATGGAAATTATGGACAAAATCCATCTTCAGAAAACCTCGCCTTGTTGACAATAGACAGTACGGAGTATAACCGGACAATAGAAGAAAAATGTCCAATAAACAGGGCAGTTTTATCCATTAAACTTTTTATGGCTGCTGTTTCTGTACCCCAACAACTGATGGCTTCGTTGGACTTCATACAGATCTCAAACTTCCCACTGTAACCATTAGTTTCATGGCTAACGGTACTGGTAGTGTTCATGTCTACTTCTGGTTCACCGCTACTTATAGACAGTTCACCGTGTTGTCACCCCACCAAGCCTAATAAGATAAACACTTGTGAATGGCTACCAAAGAGTTTCAGACCTATACCTGGGTAACTAGGGGGGAATGTGTTATGACAACTCTTATTTTCTCCCAAGGTCAGTAGTATATTCGGACGTTAGGCATCAAAGATATTCCTCAGTAGCTGCCAAGTCCAAGTATGGAAACATTGTCCAAGGCCCGCAGTCATGTTCAAGTAATCACTAGGAGTGCACTTGTTGCTCAACGGTTCTATTATACCATATATTGTTGTAACGGCTGGTAGTTTGCAATTTTTGATTCTTAGGGTTGTGCCTCTGATCGAGCAGAGCAAGGTAGGGTGCTTTTGGCTATGCAGAATATATTCCAGATTCTGTCATATGGAAGTACCATGCGATCCGCATGCTTCTAGAAGTAGTATACCTGAAACAAATTGCAACATGCATCTCACACGTCACTAGGCAGAACTGTACAAATTTATCTGCAATATTCATTGACTGCATAATCCGTAGGAAGAGACAGCATGTCACCGATTAGTGAGGTATTTAGATGGAAGAGGTTAAGTGGCTTGCCCAGAAGCCGCTGCGCTACTGCCTAAGGCATATATGCAGGAAGCATGTTCAATGTGTACTCATGGAATGCATCTTCATGCCATGATCGGTTGTAATATCCCTTATCTTTGATGTTCACGGCATTAGGTCACGCTTTAGCATGCTCCTCTTATCTATAGTTTGTGTGGCTACATCAGAATTACAGAAACTGCTGTTCACAGACAGCATATGACATGTCATTCTAGACTCGCATATCTCTTATTTCATGCAAGTGTGCCGATGGTATCATTGGCCTCTACTCTCACCTTCCGAGATGAGTCACCTGAGCAAAGCGTAATCTTAGGGCTTCCTTGTCCCAAGATTTCTCGAGCAGATGTACGACGGACCTGTCGGATTGCGCCATCACAATAAAAGAGAAATGTTGGGGGGAAGAAAAGGAAAAGTAAAAAAGAATTCCTCGAGTAGTATTAGCTACCTAGGACGAGGGCCATCCCTATGCATTCCTGTCCGAACGACATTTCATGATTTCGACTGAATACGAGTTCACTGACGTTGATAACCAATCCTCAACCCGGACGCGCTACTTCAGCTGAGGCTTTTTGCAAACGCCGTGCAACTCATGGCTAGACGATATGCACCAACATCAAATTACTCAGGTCTTTGTCGACCTTGCCTTCTTTGCAAGTAATTCTGACATTCCAGGCCTAGCGGCGTCTGCGGCCGATCACGTCATAGCATAACCGAATTTTCGAGACCATCCTTCCGGAAAAACTTTACCGATTCGGTCGGGTTGTGACAGAAAATGTTGGAGAAGTGGATAGGGTTTGATGGGGATTACCTCATACTGTGTACTGTGGAGATTCCCCAGCAGACTTCACAGTTGGAGACTGGACTGAAAGGCATACCCCCGCCTTCATTCTCGGCTGTGGCTCAACCAGTACCTGTGGACGAGATTCCATGGGGTAATGGCATGGGGTGGAGTTGAGCCATTTTAATAATGAGAACGAGACTTGAAGGCTATAGGGAATCCGATGGAGCGGGATTGGACTGAACGGGATTCTCCCCGCAAGTCACTAGTACTGGATAGGCCCTTGATCCAGGTACGGATCACGGTTGGGATCGACTAACCCCCGCAGTATCGTGAAAGTTCTTAACCCGTGACTTCATGGGATATATATTTTTTTTTGGAGGTCTTTTAATTTTTAGCGTCCCGAGATTCGATTTCATTCTGTAGAAATCCTCTCCCCCCTTTGTAATTCTAAGGAAGTAAAAAAAAATTAAAATAAAATAAATCTCAAGGTGTCTTTATATGCTGAGCCGTGGTCTAGGCACGCGTAGTAGAAATGGATATCTACTTGCTATAATCTGTCCATTTGAAGCTCCCCTCGTCTAGATGCAACATCTATCACATGGGGATATTAGCATGGAATGCTAACAGGTATAGTACCTTAACCCCTGCACTGTCAGTACGCAGGATATTGGTTACGAAATTGCGGCATTTTCTGAATCATTTATTACGCAGGAGAAACATGCAACATCAATTGCATGCGACAGCCATCGATGATGATTTGCAGGTCACTAGCCACCATGACACACCAAAACTGCCTGTACAGCCCTACTAAGTGGGGAGCTGCGTACAAGGGATGGCCTGAATCCACAAGAACTTAGACCTCTGTCAGCTGACTAACAGACCGCCATCAAGGCATCTAGTACTATGTATCTCTCCTCCTTATCATCCCCAATTACATACCAATAGTATAGTTGTTATCTTGTGACTACTAATCGTCCTTATCTGGTTAGTTGTCCTAACGAGTTGTCTCAGGCAGTATCTATTTTCTGTACCAGGACTCTAAGTCAGGCAGGCAGGTGCTGACCGAGCCACACTGGGACGTTGAGGCAATTTTTTTTTCCAATTATAGCCCTGGGTAGCCAATCACATCTTCCCAATGCGGTATTTTTCCTTCTTGCCTCATTCGCACTACTTATGGCACTATTCCTGAAGGGGAACTAGAGCCCCCGAACTTGGCAAAAACTTTGGTACAATAGAATATCTTCATTCAGCAGGTTTTGAGGGATATATCAAAGAAAGCTAAAAAGAAAGAGAAAAGAAAAAGACAAGAGAAGAGAAGAAAGACAGTTTAAATACAAGGGAAATATATACCTATTTCTATCAAGAGAAGAAGAACTAGTCATTGCAAGAAGAGAGAAGCAGAAAAAGTAATTGAGCAGAGAGAAGTACAATACAGTAAACCATTTGAGATGTCTCTCACTTATCAGTTGGGACAACGTGAAGAGTGAACTTGGGGAGTGAACCTTAGTGACCATACCACCCCAAGCCATTCCCCCGATCCACATATAGGGATCCACTTCAATACAAGGATGGCGGCGGATCAACAGTTCGAGACTCTTGTTCACTCTTTCCCAGAACTGCCCCGGACCGGTCCCCCGTGCCTGGCCGATCGCATAGCGCCGGGTACGATTTTTATGGACTTATAAGGACTCGAAGTCCCCCGTGATTGTATTATGTTTTGAATATACGTAAGATCATATAAGAGATACCTTCCCTTAACCTCTTCAGACTCCAGTTTCGATTTCAGTGTTGACAGTCCCATCCCCGGTGACGTGTCGATTGCATGGCTTGTATCAAGAAGTAGAGTCTTCTAGTTTCCTGTTCAAATATCTTTTTTGTTTCCTCCCTCTCGCTATTCCGATAAGCTTCCATGCTAGAGGAGCTCTTACTTTCGTCTTTGTCCTCGACCTTTGATCAGTTACGTCAAACGCAACTCGCTCTTGTGTGAGGTATGTACGTTTTGACATGGCGCGCGGCCCACTTTCTTATCACTGCAGGTTCCTTGAACCCTGCCTGCTGCTTATCTCTTCCTTGCTCCAAGAAACCGCCCCAAAAAAATCCTCTCCAATCAACTTCTTTCTTTCGAGGTCTTGCGTCACAGCTCTTCTACCTGCATATGACTAACTCATCTTGATGTTTTTCAGATCGTTTTACTCCTTCATCTTCCTCTCAATTGAATCTTCCTCGAAGAAGAATCACTGTTTTGTATTTCCATCATGGTGTCTTCTACTGCTTCTTCATCCCCGCAGCCAGATGGGCATCTCAATGGCGCCCACACTCTGCCTGTGCGCCCAGGCCCTAAGCTCTATGGCAGCAACGATGGGTCTCAATCCGGCGCTGGAACTCCCATTGGGTTTCAGAGACATCCTCACAATAAATTCCTTGAGAATGTAGCCGGGTCGAGTGTCCGCCACCCGTCGCCTCAGCCTACGCATCTGGGCTTCCCCGGCGGTGGCCTGCACCGGGTCTTGTCAGAAGAGGACCCAGGTTATATTGCCGCTAAGTTTGAAGGAAAAGAGAAACAAATGGAACAGGGTAAGTCTACTCCCAGATTGATGTTCTCTTTCTACCCCTCTCTGTATCTTGTAGCTCTTTTTTGAGGCTCCTTTCCCTTCTCTGACTGCGCTTTAGTCATGGACCAGCTGGAAAGCAAAGGCTTCATTCCTACTGATTTCGTCGCTGGTGAAACTGAATGGTTTTATAACCAACTTGGAATCGATGACACGTATTTTCAAACCGAGACCGTTGATGCTATCGTCACACAGATCCTCTCTCTGTATGCGGCTAAGGTTGCAGCGTACGCTCGTGATGATAAGAAACTCGAGATCCGGCTGGATAAGGAAGCCGAAGATCATGCCGTCTACATTGATACAAGCAAGCCTGGCGTTTCGTCAGTGGATGGCCCCCGATATGAGCAGAGAATTGACAAGAAATACGTCAATGGCTCCACACCTGGTAACAGCTATCGTGTTGAGACCTTCCGTTCACCAACTCCGGTTCCCGGGGACGATGATCAGCAGCTTCGTTGTTATTTCGTGTACAAGTGCCAATTCGTCAATCCCAACCCAGGTCCGAACGAAACGAACATCGATATTATCGGTGAAAAGAGGTTTTTGCAAAAGGCAACAGCCAATACGAAGGCCATTTATCAAGAAATCATCACCAATGCCGTTAATCGGTCTGGTCCGGTCATCGAGATGTTCGAGATTGAGAAGAGCCGCGAAAAGCGACTGGTTATTGCTTACCGCCAGGGTTCTGCTATGGGCTTATTTAGTGCGCTCTCCGACCTATACCACTACTATCGCCTAACAAGCTCTCGTAAATATCTTGAGAACTTCTCTAACGGTATCACCGTTATCTCCCTTTACCTTCGCCCATTGAAAAATGCCGAGATCACCGCCAAGTACCCCCCTATCGAGGCAGCCATCCACCAGATCATCAAGGAGGTCTCTCTCCTTTACTGTATCCCCCAGAACAGATTCCAGCATCACTTTGCGGTCGGTCGTCTCAGCTTGCAGGAAACGATCTATGCCCACTGTGCGTGGGTCTTCGTGCAACAGTTCCTCAATCGCTTGGGCTCTGAGTACATATCCCTGACCGACCTTTTGGACTCCAATAACAGTGTCCACGCCGAGTTGCTGGCGAAGATCAAGAAGAGACTGCGTACCGAGACTTTCACATCCGACTACATCTCAGAGATTGTCAACAAGTACCCGGAACTCATCCATAAGCTCTATCTAGATTTCGCCAATGCCCACTACGTTCAAACACGCGGCCCCGCCGAGGATGATTTCCTTCCAACCCTTAGTTACCTGCGCCTCCAGGTTGATGAGGTTCTCGATGGCTCAAAATTGAAGCAACTCATCTCGAGCACCGCGGCCAACGAGCATGATGAGATGGTCATGAGCGCCTTCCGTGTGTTCAATGCCTCCATCCTCAAGACCAACTTCTTTACTCCCACCAAGGTGGCTCTCAGCTTCCGACTCAACCCTGATTTCCTGCCGGAACACGAGTACCCCCAGCGTCTCTATGGCATGTTTTTGGTAATCAGCTCTGAATTTCGAGGCTTCCACCTGCGATTCCGCGATATTGCTCGCGGTGGTATCCGTATCGTCAAGAGCAGGAACAAGGAAGCTTACAGCATCAACGCCCGTTCCCTGTTCGATGAAAATTACAATTTAGCCAACACCCAACAGCGCAAGAACAAGGATATCCCAGAAGGTGGTGCGAAGGGCGTGATTCTCCTAGATGTGAACCACCAGGACAAAGCTGGTGTCGCTTTTGAAAAGTATATTGACAGTATCCTCGACCTTCTGCTGCCCCCTGTCAGCCCAGGCATCAAAGACCCTATTGTTGATCTGCATGGGAAGGACGAAATCCTCTTTATGGGCCCAGATGAGAACACGGCTGAGCTGGTTGACTGGGCCACCGAGCATGCAAGGAACCGGGGTGCTCCCTGGTGGAAGTCATTCTTTACAGGCAAGAGTCCCAAATTGGGTGGTATTCCTCATGATACTTACGGCATGACGACCTTGTCCGTCCGCCAGTACGTTCTTGGAATCTACCGTAAGCTGAAGATCGACCCGTCCACAGTCCGGAAGTTGCAGACTGGTGGTCCTGATGGCGATTTGGGATCGAACGAAATCCTTCTTGCCAACGAAAAATACACCGCTATTGTTGATGGATCCGGTGTTATCGTTGATCCCCAGGGTCTAAACCATGAAGAGTTAATCCGACTCGCCAAGAAGCGAGTGACTATTTCCGAATTTGACCTGTCGAAACTATCACCGGAGGGCTACCGTATCCTTGTGGACGAGAGCAACGTAAAACTGCCGAATGGGGAACTTGTTCATAATGGCATGATCTTCCGCAACACTTTCCATTTGCGCCGGGAACTACCTTACGATACCTTTGTTCCTTGTGGTGGACGACCAGAGTCTATCGATCTTTCCTCTGTTGGAAAGCTTATCCAGAACGGCAAATCCACCATCCCGTACATTGTTGAGGGTGCCAATTTGTTCATCACACAAGACAGTAAGCTCCGACTAGAGAGGGCCGGTTGTATTCTGTTCAAGGATGCATCAGCCAATAAGGGTGGTGTGACATCGTCGTCTCTAGAGGTTCTTGCATCCTTGTCTTTCAACGACGAAGAGTTCGTGGAAAACATGTGCGTTCGCGAAGATGGCACCGTCCCAGCATTTTACAATGATTACGTCAAACAGGTACAGGAGGTCATCAAAAGCAATGCCACTCTCGAGTTCGAGGCCATCTGGCGTGAACATGAGCAAACTGGCCTGCTTCGCAGCGTCCTCAGTGATCGCCTTAGTCTGGCAATTACCAAGCTTGACGAGGAGCTGCAGGAGACCGAATTGTGGGACAATGTTGAGCTCCGCCGCTCGGTGCTTAATGACGCTCTACCCAAACTTCTTTTGAACAAGATCGGTCTTGATACAATCCTTCAGCGGGTCAGTTTTTGGGTTCTTCCATAGTCAGTATCGACCGCGAAACTAACGACGCGTATAGGTCCCCGAGAACTACCTGCGAGCTATATTCGGCAGCTACCTCGCAAGTCGGTTTGTGTACGAGTACGGTAGTAGCCCTAGCCAGTTCTCCTTTTTCGATTTGTATGTACACCCGATTTCTCCTTACTAGCCCACTTTGCTAACCAAGGACCCCAGCATGACCAAGCGAATTTCCCAAATCGTGGCGTAACGGGGTTTAGAACGACGATGTGATATTCCTCGTTTATGATATTGCATTTCCGGGATTATACATGGCTGCACATAAGCAGTGTTACGGATACTAATTATGACAATTTCGTCCATCGCGTGCATGGGATACAAAAAGGTCACGAGTAATGAAGACAATACATCTTTGGGTTCTTTCCTTCTTCGGCCGTAGATTTTAAAGATATATACATACGTACTCGAACAAATCTTCAATAAGATTCTACTATTTCCCCTTCCTCACATGACATGAGGCAGTCCCATATGATCCAATCCCCATCATAGTTGTACTTGCGCGATAGGATGGAATGCCAGCTGATCGTGGGAGTCGAATTGTGCATAGAGAAGTCTGTTGCCAACTCGGCCGTATAAAAATATGCACAGCCACCCGAAAACGACGAATTCACAATATTATAGCACTGTAAGTCTTTGCGTTTCTGACGATGTGTTCTGCCCCGATAGGTATTCCTTTACTATGGTGAAACAGCACAGAATACTACTCCGAGCAAGGCCTGCAGTGCTTTGCTAAGGGACCCTTTGGTAGGCGTCACTCGGGCATTTCAGCAGGTTCGGGACGGAAATTGGACGTGCAGCCTGTAGGACTTTCCTCCCATTGTACGACTGCATGTCTTGTAAAAGACTCCGCACGGATTACTTGGAGCACTCCGAACGGAAGACTGTAGACATTCCCAAATCCCAGGCGTGTCCCACTCTTCCTTCCTTTCCTTGTTTTATTCTCCCCTTCTCTTCTATCATATATTCTCCTTTTTTATATTATTATTAGTATCCTCTGATTGGCTTGAATGTGTAGTTGAGATGGAAGAGGCTTGGATAATCGCAGACTGAGATGATATACATGGAACAGCCGTTATCTAAAATTTAAATCATGTGAGAAAATGCTCATGTAGCATTGTGACATCTCTCATTACACTGGGAGATGTCACTTATTAGTGATTGGTGTGCTATTAGAGCATTAGTAAGTATATATACATATGTACATTCTAGGTTAGACGACAACTTCGTAGCCGGTGATTTTAAACTTTAACTCTTCATCTTCCTCCGTGCGCTCGACGTCCTTCAGCTGCGCCCAGAGTTCTGGATATTTCTCCTTGGCCCACTTCTCCACCTCATCTTTCCAGTATTGATATGGCATCGCGTTGTAGAAAAGGGCAATCCTGCAACTCATGTCAGCTGTGTTATCACCTGCAAAAGAGCACTTCTAAACTTACGAGTTATGATTCGGCATGTATCCAATTTCACTGTGCATCTTGTCTATGGCCTCAGTAGCAAGGTCAAATTCACACTGCGCAGCGAGAGCTGCGACATATGCCATGTACAACCGGCGGTCCACTTCGATCTCAAGTAGTCTGACCTTCTCCATCATCTTCATTGCCTCATGTGCGCCATTGTGGTGCTTTTCGCATAACTTGAAGAATATCGCTACTGTCTTGTGCGTGGGCCCTTCGTCAGACTGGAGGATCTGGCGGAAGACCTCCATGCTCTTCTCTGGCATGTCACATGCTGCGTAAGCTAGCATTAGCCCATTAAGTAGTTTTGTGTTGAGGTCAACCTCGACATCTAGTTTGAGCATATTATGAACTAGCACTAGATGTTCCGTGTCGCGTGTTCGAGCTATCCACCTGAAGCATCGGGTGTAGGTATCGGGCTTTGGACGCCGAACGAAGTCTTCGGCCTGCCGCATATGCCCGAATACTAGGTACGCTAGGTCACTTCGGTCTCTTTTGTAGAACGAGGTCATGATGTCGGTTCGCATGCTCACGCTTGCTTCGGGGAAGGCCAGCTGCAATAATCCGTATGCCTCCCAAGCATCTGCGCCACTTTGATTAAGGTCTAGAATAAAGTCGGTGATCGCTTTGCGTATCTTCGACCTTCCCTCATCATCATAGGAGGCCAGGCGTGGTCGAAGTAGCTCCGAGATACCCTCCCAATCGTGACGGTGGAGCAACATATGCGTTAGTGCGCCGAGTGTCTCCGGCTCCAAGCGCACGTTGTTCTCAAATAATGGGTCAAGGAAGGACGAAACCTGATCGAATAGGGCATCTCCCTGCCCTGACAGACAAAGCATCGTTATTAGCTTATTCATCAATGGCATATTCTCAAAAATCATATCGCTCATATCTTGTAAGTCCTGAACACAATTCAGCGTTCTTTCCACATCGCCGGCTTGGATATAGGATTCAAGGACCAATAGGCGCGAATGGACATTAAGCTGCAGATCCCATTGCGGGATCAAGGCAGCATATTCAGCATTTAATTGAGGGTTGTTAACAAAATTGGCAAAGGCCATCAGGTTGTTTACACACTCGATAGTGAGCGACGTCTTCGAACCCGGATTATTCGCCGTCAAACTCCTGGCTTTTTCCGCGACTGCAAGCGCATCTTTTCCATGCGCAGCTTCCCATAGCAATGTGATACCCATGGTCTCTGTAATTGGTCTTTGCGCGAGTGACTTAAAGATCGGCTCGGCCCAATCCGCTTCGGAATGCAGAATTGCGTATTTGATCACCGCTTCTTTGGTGGCCAGAGTAGGCTCCTGATTATCAAACAAAGGGCACTCGTACATTATCTTCACTGCAGACAGGAGATCTTGTCCAATAAGGACCTCGAGCAACTCTTCGTGGGAGTCGGGGTCGAATTTTACGCCATAGTCGTGAAGGCTCTCAATAGTCCGTCTGAGTAGACGCCTATCTTCATTGATCGCAAATCCTTTCATGACCGTAAGCCAAGGAGAGGGATTGGTCTTGGAAAGCCTGTTCCAAAACTTCTCGACCACATGTCGTGCTCCTTCCGGGTTACCATTTAGAGCCTGGATATTGATGTAGGCAATGAGCGCCGGGCGCCCTATATGGTTAGGACCGAACCCGTGATCTGCACAAAGTTCCAGAAACACATAGCGGGCTAGTCTTTGAATGACCTCGCGAGACTCCGGCAAACATCTTGCTTGTGACAGGACGAACAGCACGTTTTCCAGATTCTCAGTAGAAAAAACTAACTGCCAATCCTCGGGCTCTATGTCTCCCTCGTTGGCTCGTAAGTGTTTCCAAGTCACGACGAGCAGACGGGCTTGAAACCCCGTAATGACCCCCGCAACGTCCGCTCGCGCCACAAAGAAATCTTGAAATGCTTTTGCGAGAACACCAGTTGCAGGTCCTCTGCTTTTGTCACGCATCGCTCTCATCAAATCGCTCATTGGTTTTAAGCCAGCCTCCGATGGCAGAGTTGCAGGTTGAGGAGTGGTTGACGGTCCCATATTAAACGCGAAAATCCCACGTCGTTGGAGATGGTAGGAACTGGAAAAGGCTGGCCTTCGGGGTCGATGACTTCGGAGTGTATGTAGAAGCCGACTGCGGCATTGTGAGGACGACAGGGGCTCATTGTTCAAGATGGCCCGAAAGACTCTTCTAGTGAGGTGAGATTGCATATCTTTAACAGAAGCTGTGTCAACGGGGATTTTTTTGTTCCTTGAGGTGGGGACTGCGATGCTGGAAGTTAGATCAAGATGTTCAATATCGTATATAGCATACTTCAAGATGCTCAACGTATTAACAATGATAATGACTGGGAAAGAATAGTTGCGTCAGAACGTATCGCTAGTCCTTGTAAAGGTGTTGACGGAGTTACTGGAGCTGCGGCGGAAGTTCCTTGCGGCTCTTGGCGCGCCGAAAAGATATCCGATTCAATTGAATTTCACCTCCGACGTCTACCTCATCCATCTTTCTATTGCCCAATCACTTCGCTTGACACTCCTCAATTGCCTTGTCAGAGGCCAGGATCGTTAGACAACCTTTGAAGATGGCTATTCATCTTTTCTCTTGGTCTCCCTTGCGCACCCTCGGCTCAACCATGAGCTCCATGACTGCTGGTCGGTGGAATTCGACGCTCGCAACAGATGCCGCTGCTTACCAGCGTACTTCCAACATTAACCAAAGTATGTGATTATGCAGTAATGCAACTCCTTGTACTATCCGTAAACACATGTACTCTTCTCGAAGCATTGCTTCTTCGACTGGCGCTGACTGTCCCGAAAATAGGACCTAGAATGTTCAACCGCCGTCGTTCACCAAACCGCCAAAAATTCATCGAGGATCAAAAGACACAAGGAGAAAGTCGAATCTTAGAAAAATACCAGACTCGTGACTGGCGGGCAGGCGATATTTATACACCTCATGATCTCAGCGCTGCCGAAATGAAGAAGTGGAGGAAACGCCACAGTCCAGCTACAGATGCTTTTGATTCTCTGAATATGAATCCGTTAGATTTATACAAGGTATGTGCATCCATGGAATAAATGACTAGTTGGCGTTGGTTCAAGAGCTTTCGGCGAATGTTAACCTGCTGTGATCTATCGCAGAACTTCTCGATCATGTCCGAGTATGTCACCCCCGTTGGGCGTATAAAACACAGAAATACGACTGGTTTACGACCTGTGAACCAACGAAAAATCGCAAAGGCCATTCGACGGGCTATTGGCCTCGGCCTGATGCCCAGTGTTCATAGACATCCAGAAATCCTGGCCGCGGAACTGAAGGCGAAGGTAGATGGAAGCAGCATCTTTTAGAGATTAAGGTGATTTTCTACCGTGGTCTTTACGCAACAACCTAGGGAACCTTTTCGCTGTTTTTCAACCATTATGTATCTCGAGTTAGCTATATTGGGAACCAGGCACTCTACTACTATATTCATACTCGATCATTCCTGAAGGGTTAGGATAGGACATGTAATTTACCAAGGACAGATTTAATTGATATCAAACGGTTTTGCTATCGTTCTTCTTCTTATTTTCTCTCTCTTCTCTTTAAATTGCCTACGTTCCCTGTTCAATTACCTTCTTTTTACTTTATATACACGGGGGGTTCAAGAAGGAACGAACGAGACGTGCCGTCTGTGGCTCATGCTAGACTTCCCCACCGGTAAATACGTCAAAACGGCCGATTTCCAGGCATTCAATGTAAACACCCCGTCTACTTTAGCCATAGTTATCTACTACCTACCTCTACTTAAACTGTCTTAAACCTCTTTCCTTCTGCTGTTGATATTGTCTGCTGGTACAGTCATGTCAATTACTAACGGTAAAACTTCATCCACCCCGTTACTATGCGATCATAGATAACAACTAACACTCTGCTAGAGTCCATCTGGGCCGCTAGCCCCTCTACCACCAGGGGTCAGCCCACCCAGCTCTCATCCGATGCCAAAGGCGAAAATCTCGCCTATGCGGTATGCAGTACCGATGAAGAACATTTGAAGAGACGTCAGAAGATGTTGGCTAACGAGACATGGAGCTTAGGCAAACAAATCCATCTTCTTGCGTTCGATCGATCACCCTGCTATCGCGAGGCAGTACACCGAACACAAGGCGCAAACTACGGTCGCACGCTTCTCACCTTCTGGGTTCTATGTCGCCAGCGGTGATGCCACTGGCATGGTCAGAGTTTGGGACTGTGTAGGCGAAGGGATCACGAAGGGGGAATATAGCATTGTCAATGGCAGGATCAATGATCTCGCATGGGATGGAGATTCCCAGCGAATTATTGCCGTTGGTGATGGGAAGCAACGATATGGCCACTGCATTACTTGGGACAGTGGAAATACTGTCGGGGAAATCTACGGTCACACACGACAGATCAACTCCGTCTCAATCAGACAGCAGCGGCCTTTGCGAGCTGCTGCTGCTGGTGACGATAAGAATCTAGTCTTCTACCACGGAGCGCCCTTCAAATTCAACACTGGTATTCGCGATAAGCACACCAACTATATCTACGGTGTTGGCTTCAGTCCTGATGGCTCAACGTTGGTTAGCGTTGGTGCCGACCGGAAAATCTGGCTCTATGATGGCAAGACGGGAGAGCCAAAAGGCCAAATCGGTGAAGAGGAGCATAAGGGCAGTATCTTTGGTGTCTCGTGGTCCAAGGACTCCCGGAAGTTCGTGACTGCAAGTGCTGATAAGACCGTCAAGATCTGGGACGTGGAAGTCGGCAAAGTCTCGCAAACGTGGAATATCGGAGGGGAAGGAAGCGCCGATGTCAAAGACCAGCAGGTTGGTGTAGTCTGGCCTCCAGGCAGAAGCGACAATCTACTTATCAGTCTGTCGCTGGGTGGAGACCTGAATTATCTCGTCGAAGGAACTCCAGAGCCGAGGCAGGTCGTCCAGGGCCACCAGAAGAATATTACATCTTTGAAACAATGCCGCTCCGGCAGTGATGATGGCACATTGTGGACTGGGAGCTTTGACGGCCGAGTCTGCAGCTGGGAGGTTCCTACAGGAACTGCAGAGGTGATGGACGGTGACAATCATTCGGCGTACATTGCAGGCCTCGCGCCGACACAGGAAGGCAATGGTAGGATCTACAGCGTGGCCTGGGATGATACCATTAGATCTGTGGACATTAGTGCTAAAACGTACACTGGAAGCTCTTCGAAGCTGTCTGGACAGCCCAAAGGCATTGCTGCAGGCGCAGCGGTTTTGGTAGGAACCTCCGAGAGCGTCGAGATCTATAAGGATGGTCAGAAAATCGGCGACTTCAAGCCGGAATGCTCCATCACTACTGTGGCAGCACATGGAAGCACTGCAGCTATCGGCGGCGAGGATTCGGCCGTCCAGATTTGCGAGATCTCGGGTTCTAGCTTGTCTCCTAAAACTGACATTAAGGCTTCTCGGAATCCGGTCTCTGCGCTGTCTTTCTCGCCAGATGGTTCCCTGCTAGCCGTTGGTGATTCTCGTGGTCGTGTGCTTGTCTACAAGGTTTCTGATGGCAGCGTGGTCACAGACCGTTGGACGGCACACACCTCCCGAATCACTTCCATCGCATGGAACGAAGATGGTACGCACGTTGTGAGCGGAGCATTGGACACCAATATCTTCGTGTGGAGCTTGGCCAACCCAGGAGACTGGTTGCAGGTGTCTAATGCGCATAAGGAGGGCGTCAATGGTGTAGCCTGGGTTTCAGAGTCGCAGATTGCATCAGCTGGAGCTGATGCAGCAGTCAAGGTGTGGAAGGTGGAGGGATTGAAATAGAGTAGAGCGAAAGAAAGAGTGGAAGAGACGGCAATGGTTCAGGGCATTTGTGCGACTGGTGTGGGGGTGTATGTGAAAGAGAAATGACTGATCGTCTTTCGCAAATCCTCTGCCTATTCGTTTCCTTTCGAAAGTACGTGTACATACATATATATGTACATAAATACATATAGTAGTAAAAGTGCGTAGGCGGATCCATGCCGCCCGTGGCGATAAGATGGCGGGTGACCCATGAGCTCATCTCCAAACTCCGATCGACAAAGTAAAGATCGTCTACAGCTGCGTCAGGCGCCCACAAGCTCTCCTTCACCAACCTAAGGAGCCGCCTACGCGCCTAGATAAAGGCAACAAGGAAACAATGAGAAGAGAACATGTCTCTCTCTGGGGACTCCTCAATTAGTTCCCGTCGCTTTTTGCGGCCGAAAAAGGTACCTTCCAGTGGTTTTCCTGTGTTTCTACAGCCAAGTATTGGAAATGAAAAATGAAAAGAAACGAGAAGAGGCACGGTTACTGACTATAAGATTGATATGAAGCTGCGGCAGGCGACATTTGTCTTACCGAAGACTGGCCAACGATTGAGAGGTTTGGTTAATTTGCGAAACCCCTATTCGGAATTAAATGGCAATAGTGATGAGGAACGCCGGGGTCTCCTCTCTGGAGAAATCTCCGGAGACCGTGAAGGGCTACATTTACGTTTGTGGAAGAAGGTGCTAGAGACAAAACTTATGGTACATCGGGCCATTTCCTCTGAGCTAGGAATAGGGGTACTGAAGTGTAGCCTGGCTTACTTACTGGGATCACTCGCAACTTTTGTGCCAGCGATTGCCTCGCTGTTGGGACATCAAGATGGCAAGCATGTGGTGGCCACCGTTACGGTCTACTTCCACCCAGCAAGGTCCCAAGGAAGCATGTATAAGGCGTTGATTTGTGCCGCTTTGGCCTTTCTCTACGCCGCGTTCATCTCTTTAACAAGCATGTGCGTCTCCAGGTTTTTTCAGGATACCCTTGATCTACGCCCACTCGGTCATGCAGTGGTCCTTATAGTCTTTTGCGGCGGTGGCCTAGGCTTCGTTGGATGGACGAAACAGAGGCTGGGTGATCCCCTTGTGAATGTCGCCTGTTCCCTTGCTTCACTCTCGACTATTACTGTTTTGACAAGAGAAGGTGCAGTACAGAATGGGGATCTGTCATTTGCCAAGATATTTCAGACATTGAAAATGGTCGGGATGGGTGTAGCCGCGGCCATGGCTGTGTCATTCGCGATATTCCCAATTTCTGCACGGAAAAAGCTTCGGTCGAACCTAACCATTGTCACTGAGACACTAGCGACAATGCTAGCTCTGATCACTGAGAGCTTCCTCACTGGCTCTGAGGAGGAGCTTCAGACGGGAGAATATTTAGGTGCAGCTGCACGTCATAAGAAAGCGTACAGCCAGCTTGACAAACTCATAAGAGAAGCTAAGTTGGAGCATTTCGTGGCAGGTACGGAGAAACAGTACAGGCTAGAGAAGAAACTTGTTCGCTGGGTGCAAGATATCACTCATAACATGGGTGGCTTGCGCAGTGCGGCCCTATTACAGTTTCAACTGCTAAAGCAAACCAAGCTTGCTAGGCAGAGACAGTTGGACGGCCAAGGAGAATCTATGAACGGAGTTCATCTAGGATCTTTACCTAGTCCGTGGTCGTTACAAGAGGAGCGGCCCTTTCTGGAGCCGATCGACGAGAGACCGGAAGAAGAGGCTTCGGGTTCAGATAGAGACAGGCCTAGTTCAAGTCCGGAAAGAGAGTCTTCTGACTCGGAGCCTAATCATGCTCTTCTTCCTGCTGATATTTTTGCGCTGTTCATCAACCATTTAGGACCTTCCATGGTAAAATGAGGTCCCATGACATAATGCATATTGACGAATACTAATTTTTCATAGCGATCGCTTGCTTTCACCTTGAAGGAAATCTTCAAGGAGATCCCTTTTAAACCTGCACCGGACTTTAGAGTCGTAGTCAATAGCAGGTTTCGCACTAGCCTTGATCGTGCTCTTGATCTCTACCGCGGCTCGCGCGAAGAGGCGCTGAAGACTATTTATCGGCAGAAGGATGTCTTGAACATTCAGACTATGGAAATCGAAGCGGACCTTGAGGAGGTTGCTGCTAGTTGCGGCCATTTTAGTTTTTCATTGCTGGAGTTTGGCGAGCAGCTGAAGGAGCTGTTAGCTATCCTTGATGAATTACAGCTTGAGGCTGAGGAGCGGCCTAATGGCAGATCCTGGAACTGGCTGAAGTTTTGGCACCAACGAGGTTGTGACATAGTGGCAAGGGATACGGGTATTATCTGCCGAACTGGCATTAACCCAAGAGGCTATAATGAAGCTGACCATCCTCCAGAACAGCCGTTGGTTGAGACGGATCCTATACAAAGTGGTGCTGGACCTCAATTTGAGATTGCCAATGTAGGGCCGCGCAGCAAACCATCTACATTATCCTTTCCCCCGAGAAACATACTCAAGAAAGAGAGCTTCGGCTATCGTATATGGAGATCACTCAAGATCTTTCGACGGGACGATACCAAGTTTGCCATTAAAGTAGGTACAGGAGCGGCACTGTATGCCTTGCCATCATTTCTCTCGTCCACAAGACCATTTTACTCTCACTGGAGAGGGGAATGGGGTCTTTTGTCGTACATGCTGGTCTGTTCGATGACTATTGGTTCTTCAAATACCACCGGCTATGCCCGTTTCTTGGGTACCTGCTTGGGAGCATTCTGTGCTATCGCATCGTGGTATGTGACAGATGGGAATGTGTTTGGACTTGCATCTCTTGGGCTATTCATGGCGACTTGGACCTCGTATCTTATCATAGTCAAAGGGCAAGGCCCGATGGGTCGGTTCATCATGCTCACTTACAACTTGTCAGTATTGTACGCCTACTCCCTAAGTCAGAAGGAGGGAAATGATGATCAAGATGAAGGGGGCGACAGTCCGATCATTACTGATATTGCTCTTCACCGAGTTGCTTCTGTGCTGTCCGGCTGTATCTGGGGTATTATAATCACGCGAGTTATATGGCCGATCAGCGCGCGGGAAAGATTGAAGGACGGTCTAAGCCTCTTATGGCTTCGGATGAGTCTGCTCTGGAAACGGGGACCATTGTCCACCATGACTAATAACCCAGATAGCTCAGGTTTTATGAGCCCTAGGGAGAAACTAGAGGTCGAACGATTCCTCTCGCGTCTGGAATCCCTTCAAGCGTCCGCTCGCTCCGAGTTTGAGCTGAAGGGCACTTTCCCTGATGCGGCATACAGTAACATCCTCCGCCGCACAAGGAGTATGGTGGACGCTTTTCTTGCGATCAACATCGAGCTTGATAAAAACATGACTGCGTCCGAAGGTGAACTGAGTATTCTCCGATATACAGTCAAGGAAAGGCAGCAATTGTCATCGCGCATTAGCCATCTCTTGTCAGGTGAGCCTCGGAAATCATCCAGAGGAGCAGTGAAGACGTTGTTGCCTAACTGTTGATTCCCCGGTAGCTGACCCAAATAATAGTAATGGCCTCATCCATGAAGCTCGAATATCCCTTAAGCGATGCCCTTCCCAGCATTGAGCATGCCAGGGACCGCCTTCTTGCCCGCCTCTTCCACTATCGCAAGGATCACGAAGCATCTCGCCTGTCTATGGACGAGGATTATGCTCTACTGTATGCTTTTAGTAAGCCGACCGACCCTATGCACTCACTAACTCGGTGTCTATGGATCATGACGTTGGTTGACAATTTATAGTTCTTGTGACCGGCCAATTGTCCACAGAAATTGAGGAAATCATGGCGGAGATCAGTCGGCTCTTTGGGGTACTTAACGAAGATACCGTGAAGTTATATTACTAGTGGCAGCGATTTTTCCTTTCCTTTTCTTTTCTGCTTGCAGGGGACAAGAGTTAATATAATTATTAAATCTATAGAATATTATGTCTAAAGGGATATGTCAAACAAAGTAACACTTCGCGCTTAAGCCTTTGTATTGCCTCATTCACGTTGGAAATCCAGTGACTTTTTTTTTGGACACATTTTGGCGGGGAAAAGAAATCCAACCCCAGCATTTATTCAACTTCAACCTCCTTCCATCACTTCGCTCATCGACCCACTGACCTTTCCATCGCGATCCTCCCAATACACGCATGGTTTCGTCATCTGCCATTTCTAAACCGTCTTTCGGACTTTTCTAGCATGTATTCTGCTTCATGAAGGTCTAGTTCTCCCCGCACCCCCGGCTTCGCGCAGCCCGTCGCGCTTCTACGAGCCTCGCAACCATGCAGATCGACCCGGCCGCTCTGAGTCGGACTGAGTCTACGTCGACCGCAATAACTTCCTCGAAAAATGCGGCTCCCAACACCTCGGCAACTCCGAAATCTACAAAGGCGCTGATATCAGTTCCACGATTGGATCTCGAACCTATCTACACGGAGCTGAAAGCCGCTATAGGTGACAACTGGGCCGAGTACAAGGAGGCCACAACTCTCTTCCTTTTAGGTACGAAACGCATTGCGGAATATCTCATTGCCTTCCTATGTTCTTTGAAACTCTAAACTGACATCGCTCTTCTTTATCACAGGACAATTGAACCAGAATGAACTCTCGTCGCGCGTCGATCACATAATTTGCGCCGATCAGAAGACCGAGCACCTTCATAACAATTTCATATGCGCAATTATCGGGAATCTCACAAGGGACCTTCCTGATCATGGAGTCGCAAGCTGGGTGTCGGCGAATGACAAACCGTTAGTGGTGTCGAAGCCGACCTCGGGAGATGCAGCAGAGCAGAGGTTAAAGACGGAGGTCATGCAGCTCCCTCCTAGAGATCGGCGCCGACTAAAAGCAATCCCAGAGGTATGGCCACAGGGCTTTTGAGGAACATTTGAGCAAGCAGGTAATTCTAACGGTGTCATTCCTATTAGCGTGGTCCCAACGAAACTGCACCCAATGAATTAGAGGAGTATCATCTGGCGAAACAAATCAAGCTGCCGAGTCAAGTACCAGCCAGTGCAGGGGGATTAAATAAAACAAGTGGGTTTACCAACTCTGTTGCACTTCACCTATGGACCGATTGATGCTTATCACTTTGTTCGATAGATTGGGAATTAGAGATTCGGAAACGTTATGCGCAACCTCTAGCGTCAGAGACCGGTGAGTTCCCTGATGCAGAGTCTATTCATGCACGCATGATACCTATATGCTACGAAGAGTCGATTGTTAGTGGTGCAGGGCTTCCCTGTGCTGAGTTCATGGCCACTGCGACGGAAACATTCGTGAAGGAGGTCTTATCTGTCGTGTTTTCACGGACGAGGTCCAACGGTCCATCTGGCACCATTAATGGTATGATGATGCGCAAATATCGTCAGCAACTTGAACGGGAGGAATTGGCTTTCACACGCGGGGAGATCGTGAAAGACAGTGCGACAGGCCTGCTACCTGTCGAGGCCAAGGAGGCGAGCGTTAGAAAGCCTCTCGGGGTAAGAGATCTTCGTTTGGCTTTAGAGCTTGGTGGTGGTGTCCTTAGCCATATGCCCTTGATTGTGGACCAAATCGTGGGCGGTTATCTCGAGGATGAACTGGAGGCCGACAAGCAAGACCGAACTGAGGGTGTGATGGCAATGCCTAACGATAACATGAAGTTGAATAATCTAACAGACGAAATGGAGGTCGACGATGAAGAACGAGGATGGGAAGGGGCCACGGTGGCAGACCGAGAACAACTAGGGTCTTTACTGGACGAGTGCTTGTCTATGGCCTCATGATTATTCTTTTCAAATTTTCCTTTTCTTCTAGGCTCCCCAACATCTTTTCTTTCCCCCAACTCTATCCTCCCCCTCTCCCTCCCCCTCTCCATCTTTCTTCCCCCTCTTGCTATCTTTGTTTACATCATTTATACAAGCCTTTCGGTCTTACGGGACCAAATAGTGCGGCATCTCGACCTGCAGGGATTTAAAGGCGTCCTTGGAGTATGAAGGATATCTGTTATTAGGTTGACATTGTCTATTGCTATTTGGCATGGAGTTCAAGCGTTCTGTTTCTCTATATATGTCCTCATTTTCCCTTTGCCCCCTTTACCTTTGCAGCTTTGGCACCGTTTGAGGACATGAGTCTTCCTGGCATGGCTGTCCTCGAGCGCAGCGCACTGAGATGCTTCTAGGAGTTGCCACGAGATTTAACTTACTGACAGGTATCACATCCATGAGAGAGGAGTTCTGCAACAGACATGAAAAGGAAAAAAGGAAAGGGGGAAAAAAAAAGGGAGAGGTGTCTGGATGTACGGCAAACTCGTTCGATACCCATTACTCGGTTTCTTTGCTTTACTGTTGGTCTTGAGAGAGCCGTATGTCTGGACGGCGGCTAAGGTCTGCTTTGAGCGCACGGTTATGGTCTATATATTCTTGAGCGGCCCTGATGGCGACCTGCTATACCATACACTGGCTTTTCCCCATGAAGGTTAGCTTCCTACTTTGTATACTACCTCCTTTTGTTTCTTTCTTAATTCCTGTGATCCTGTATTTCTTACTTTCTTTGGTTGATTATGGAAAGACAGAGACGTCAGAACATCAGGATTGACAGATCAGATCACTTAAAATCTATTCGAACTCGTACCATAATCCGTCCACAAACACATTAGTCTCTATGCCTCTCTCTCTTCTCCTTTCTCGGTGCTCGTGGAGGAGAGCTACTTCGAAACCAAAGAAAGCCCATAGTGCAACTTCCCGCGCTTTACTCTTAACGCCAAATTTATGGTATACAGGTATATAGTTTACAAGACCTAGGTCGGATAACACTGTACTGGAGCCCATTCATTACCTACGAAAGTCGCTCGGCGACAATCTTCAGAATCTCTTCAGTTGACTTGTGCGCGTTAACGGGATCTTTAGCCACCGACTGCCAAATTTCGCCATGTTTGGGCTCGGTAGAAATGCACTTCGACGCCACATCTGCTCGTTTCTCTGCAGTGCCATGCTGCAATAAGAACTTGTAATACCAAGCCCAGCCGTCCCCAAGATCGCTGTCCGACACAATGGCCTTTTCAAACCATGTCATTGCTTTCTCCAGTCGCCGTTCTCCCCAAAAGATCCGTGCCACCGTAATGAACAGAATCGGATCGTTATCAGCCTTCTTAATGGCTTCCAAGCTACGAGCCTTCCGTTGTGCCCGCGGCTCGAGATGCCAAATACTTTCACTCCAGAGTAATCCTGACGTTGGCACTTCCTGTAATGCCTTTGCCATCAGAACTTTGGCTTGACCGATATTGTTCGCGCGTCGTTCAACCCGGACACTTTCTGTCCACAGCTCAGCGCTCTTCGGAACAGCAAGGCGAGCTCTGTCGAGAATCGAACGAGCCTTGACGACAGCGCCGGCCTTTTCCTCCATTCTTGAAGCCAACAGCCACAGAGGCACAGACTTGGAACAGGCGCGGGTGCCTGTGCCATACGCCTCACGAGCTTGCGGGTATTTATTCTGGGATTCATAGATTTGACCCTTCATCATCCAAAGCTTGTCCGCCTTCGGGTAAAGCTGAAGGCCCTGGTTCACTAAATCAAGCGCATCATCGACATTGCCCAGTTGCCGCTCGAAAGCGACACTTTTGATCCAAACGCGGTCTGTTCCGGCTTCACGGCGAGCGGTTGCAAGAAGCTCTCTAGCTTGGTCTGTTTGTCTTGCGTCCGCCTCGAGCTTTACGGCAGCAAGCCAAATATCCTCATTGTTGGGATTCTGGTTGAAAGCACGGCCCAGTACTCGCCTGGCCTCATCGATTTCTCCGGTTTGCCATTTCTCTTTTGCAAGCAACAGCCACAACTCTTCACTTTGTGGGCAAGCTTCCACAGCCTTTTCAAGGACTTGCCACAGAGCTTCTTTTGTGCCATGGTTGCGTTCAAGGTCTGCTGCTGCAAGCCAAATAGACCGGCGGTTGACAAACACACGCAATGCATAGGCATAGATGGCTCTTGCGGTCTCGTATTTGCCCCTAGCAATGCTAGATTTTGCATCTTCCATCCAAATATCTTTCCTATCATCATCCTCATCTAGGCCCCATCCTAAAGTCTCGCGGATAATCGCTCCACAAGTGAGGACTGCTCCCTCTTCTTCACAATGCTCAGCTTCCGCTATCCACTCCTCTCTCTTAAGCATAGCATTTTCTCGGGCAAGAGACTGTACAGCCCTCTTCATCACATTCACCTTATTGAAAGTACCCATTTGCTCTTGCAGTCGTGCAGCAGCAATCCAGATCTCATGGCTCGTCGGAACAGCTTTTCTGGCAGCATTCAAGACCTTTTGGGCATTCTCGGGTGTTTCGAGACGGGCAAGGGCGAGCCATAACTCCACAGAGAGTGGTATCATTTCGACTGCTTTTGCCAAAAGGAGGCGTGCATCTGCAGGGTCTTCTTCCAGATTGACAGCCTCTTTCCAGATAGCTACGGATTGAGGAATGTGAAGGATAGCCTGTCGCAGGACATTTTTCTTAGCACGAGGCTCGGACTCCAACCTCATGGCCTCAATCCATAATCTCGTGGAGCGGTCATTGTTCTGAATAGCATTTGCAGCAATGACTTTGGCATTATGACCTTCATTGAGCCGGATGTTCTCAAGCCATGCGTCCTCGCTTTTCGGACACAGCTCGCAGCCCTTGGCAATACAGTTTCTAGCAGCCACAATTCTACCAGCAAGTTCCTCCAGACGAGCAAGCGCAATCCATCCAGGTGCATGCTTTGGGTTAGTCCTCGTTACAGATTCAAGCAGGATGCGAACACGCTTGATATCACCAATCTCCACTTCACCGGCTTTGAGCTCGGACTGCGTGAGGCTCGTAAGATAACCCTTTGGATCAATACTGGTCGCACTTCCGGAAGTCGTCTCCCCAGATGAACCTAAAGCTGCCTGATCGAGCCTAACCTTGAGAGCTTTATCACGAGCAGCACTGATATCAGCGAAGTTTGTTATTGTTCCATCCGCTCCTTCTCCCCCACGAACATCGGTATGAGCGCCATCATCCGCAACGGTGGTCTCAAATTGGGTGGAGTCTCTTGCGCTAGCGAGAACACTGTCCGGTACTGCGTAAAATCGTTGCCGGAGATTCTGCTTTGCTCGTCTATTCTTGCCTGTGAGATCCCCGACTTCTGGAAGGTTGGCCCAGTCGTCTTCGGAGACGGAGGCTAATGAACGTTTTAAGTCGGCGAACTGCTGCTGAATTTTCGGGTTTTTACGTTCATAGTCTTCTCGTTCTTGAAGTTCTCGAGCTTCCCTATAGTTGGCGAATGAATCAAGTCGGTCTTCTATCCAGACAACCGGGGTATAAACCCGATGAACAAATCGTTTTATCAAGAACGTTGAAAGGAGGAGAGAGGGGGTGGTGGATGAAAGAGTACCAACCTTCTTGCTTTCCGACGTTTATCCATCCTCTCATCTACTTCTCTGTATATGCGATCTGCTTCGTCATCTTCTTGGTCGAACTGTCCGTATGCGAAAAGGCCAACTTCATTATCTGGGTCCTGAAAACGTTCATCATCCTCCTCTTCCTCGGCCTTGTCGTCTTTACCACCTTTCTCGCGTCCTGCACCGTATGCCGTTGGGGGAGCCGCACCAAGTAGCTGCGCTCTCTTTGCGAGCGCTGCTTGAATCTGTTCTGGCGTGGGGCCTTCGCGCGCAGGTCCTAAGTCCGAACGAGTGGTAAAGCCAGTCGCACCTCTACCCAGACCTGCAACGTAGTTTTCGGGAGCGGGTTGGCTCAAGAAGTCCTTCCGCCCGGAGGCCATCCTGACCAAAGGTGTAGTGAAAAAAACTGAGCGACTCTGGCAAGGGCTTGAGATTGCCAGACTCTGAAGTAACAGGGAAGTGGTTTCCATGCTTCGAGAGGCATTCGTGCGCAAGAATATTGACCCGGCCCGGCTATCTTATCGTATTTTGACCCAATGGAGCTTAACTACCAGTAAGTACGGAGTTAGGTCCACGTGAGTAGTATAGTTGCTTCGTAGATAGCACTAGGGCCTGGCACTGCTAACTCTGCGCTCAACACTCTTTCTTCTATGTGGGACAAGAAAGTGATCATGTAAGATCTAGTCCTCGAATAGCTGTGAAGGCTACAGACCGTCTTCCGGGACATCAGCCCCGTTTGCGATGTTGTTATCTATACATGATCTTCTATAGTTCAGCGTTTCTATGTATCCCCCAAACGTGAAATGTTCTCTGTCTAAAAGCTTTCTGTGCGGCCAACACATAGCTGCACCAACCACATCTCGCCTACCATCATGATAGTCCATCTTCTCGCCACCTGAACAGCCTCCGGGGCCACACTCTCGTAGCCTCCATGTGATTCCAATCTACAGCTTTCGGCCTTCGTAAAGTCTGCGTGTAAGTTATGGAGTAGGCCCCACCAATGTGCAGGTACGCATCAAGATAAATCACCTGCTAGCAGCACGCATCTCCAGCGCCAACCTCCCCGGGTCGTGTTGATTGTGGTCCCATTAGGCCCCCAGAAGATCCACCCCTGCCAATCAACTCGGCCCAGTGTTGAACTGCTGAAAGTGGTCTTTGCAAGAAAGCGCGAGACGAATCAAGACCAACTTTCTCGGAAGCCGCAGCGTAGTAGATGTGATAGTCGGGTATTGTATGCACGATAGCAACGCCCCGCTCGAATCTAGTCGTCCAGAGACCATGAAATTGAGGTACAATGGACATGTGTAACTCAAGGATGATGACGAATTGGTGTTGACGAGGCCATAGAGACAAGGTGCGTTCTTTTCTCTTTAGCAACCGTACACTCGCATATAGCAGACCGAGGGAAATGGCAGGTACCGATAAACATTACAAGGCTCGCAGGGAAAGGTGTGAGGATTGGGTGACGTAAGTAATTTTCGACGCCATTGTGGGCTTCTCACCACAAGGGCTGCCTGTTCAGCTAAGAGGTTTCCATACCCACAACTGAGGGCTAGAAAAATAAACATGGGAGAGCGATGTGATCACTGCAACCCATTTTCTGGTGACGGGTCATCAGCGGGGCGAAGATGCGCCCGAGAGTCCTGGAACAGGCTTTGCCAAATGAATGCTTCACTTAATAGGAGTTCAATGTCTTTCTCCGTCCAGTCTTTGGTTGGGAGGGCCTGCAAAAACATCATAACTTCCTACTTCCATTTAGCACTCATTTCCACATCACGTAGTTCATATTCAAGGCACTTACTTGGAAATCCATTTTGATTAGCTGATCTGACCATTTGACCAGAAACGCTGCGCACACATAGAGATGGAACCGCGAGAAGCCCTGCTCCTCGGCCTTAGTACTGAGTTAGTATAAAGGCTCACCTGCATCCACAGATTGGAGTAGCATACCATATACGTGTCCCACATCCGTATGGTGTTCTGGACGCTCATTTCCCGCATAAGCAAGCAATTCATCCACCGGAAACTGAATTGCATGAATTCAACGCCTTCATTTTCCAAATGCTTCGCAAGAGTCGAATCAATGCGTTTTGTTAAGTCGCGCAATGCCCTAACCTGTCGATGTATGCCAGGTTGAGCATATATATAGTTATCCTGAATGCCGTCAAGGAGCTTCGTGAGACACCAGAAAGTATCCGCTTCGACGGCATCCAGTACACTTCTAGGCAATTGACCTGGGTCCATCCCTTCTTCAACGTTGAGGTCTGTAACATAGACACCTAAGAAAACTTGCCAGAAGGGCGTGACAAGATCATTAATCCCTTGGACATAGCCGCTGGCAGGATGGCGGATAGCCCAAACATAGAGGATCCTCTCTAAAGAACGCTGGGTAGCTTCATAGCTGTAGAGCTGAATATGTGGGCAAGTGCGGGGAACATCTATACTAATCTGATGCCATATTGCTTCGTCCAGCCCTCTGCCGCGTCCTGTTATCGAAACAGGCGGGTTCCCAGCACTCGCAGCGCTACTACGCTCGAAAGCCTGGCGGACGCCATCCAAGTACTCCTTGCGCTTCCTTTCGAGGGTTGAAACACGTCGTTCACTATTTGTCGGGAGATAACCTAGGAGAAGCTGCCAGGTCACCGCCCGTACTTCGTCGGGGACTCCCGACCACGCCAGGTTTCTAAGTTCTGTTAAAGGAACTGTGCTTGTTTGTAGAAGGCGTTTGAATTTGTTTATCCTTGAAATGCGACTCGAATAAATGTCCATTTCTTTGGGGGTTGCGCTCTTCGGGGGCGGAGCATGGTTAATGAGATTTAAAGCGTTTGCAGGATCTAGAGAGAATTAGCCCATCAACAGCTTCATCGGCAGGGACTGTAACCTTTACCTCCTAGGATGTCTTTATACTGCGGCCGAAGTATTTTCCCCTCCCCCTTTCGGGCTGTTGGGTAAATAGGAACACCTCGTTCCTCTGCAATGTCTGTACTGTTCGCTCGTTGCCTGCTGTTTCCGAGACCAACCCTAAGAGTTGAGGTAACACCCCCAGTTCGACCGCCCGGGTCAATACTCCTAGATGGAAAGGGATCGGCAGATCGGGTCTGCTTCTTTCGCATGCTGGTAATGCTGGGAAGGCCAAACTCGTCCTCATCATCATCATAGACAATGTCTACCTCTTCCTCGTCGTCGTCCTCGTCCCCTATTTGATCGCGACTCCACGATTCAATTCCTTGGTTCATGATATCGGTGTACGATCTACGAGGAGATAATGTGGGTTGATGGGGGGATGGTGAGAAGTGTTGAGAATTAATAGACGACGATCGGGGTGGTGTCCGCGGGCGCGCATGCTGCTGCGGTATGCCTCTGCACACTCATAGTAAGTCCAATGTATCTTGAGTAAATATGAAACGCTATGATGCATGAGCGGGGAATAGCTCACTTCAAGATATTCGCGTGGGAATACGAAGCACCGACGACCGTACTCTGCTCATTGGGTTTAGGGGACCCTTGGTTATGAGAGACAGACCTTCCCTTCCAGAACGGTGAACCTGTTCTCCTTCGAGGAGGGATTAGCAACAAGTAGAGAACAGAAGAAACACAGTAGTGTGAATAGACGATTGGACAGGAACGAGCTAGGTTCAATTAGGGTCGAACATACTCAGAATGGTCTAATGAATTGAGAGCGGGGGAGCTATATCAGCTGCTGGAACGAGAAGTGAAACATGGGGCTGGGAGGTACGACGAACCAACCTGGACCATCTCCTGTAATAATGACACGTGTTGGGTTAGGTTCATGCCGCATTGGGTTGATTGATATTTCTAGAAACACTTACCTGCGGCTGGGACTTTTTTGGAGCCATTGCGTGGCGCCACGGGTATGTCTGGAGGGGAATTGTATGAAGGAGGACGGTGAGAAAGAGAGAGGGAGGGATGGGGATGGGAGAGGTTAGCTGCGGGGGGTTGCTTAAGTTGCGGGCACCGTAATACTGTTTTAGTCGTTGGCACATCATCTCAAGCCAAGACTTATTTACGTTTGTTCGAATTGATTTATTAAACCATTAGTTACCATTATTTAGGTATGAAGTATAACATTTGGTGTTGTTACCGTTGTCGTTGTTATTGTTGTTGCTGCTGCTGCTGCTCCTGCTGAAGATAAGTAAATATGTGACAGGAAAAGGCTAATGAATTGACATAGTAGTTGTTTGTATGTACTGGTATGTACATGTATAAAATGAGGAAACCAATTGATTGATTGATTTAGAGAGAGAGAGAGAACTTAACCTTCGGTTTTGGCAGTAGTAGCAGCAAGTACGGAGCGTTAATTCATTACCGCTTAGTTTGCCGTCGGCGCGAACTTAACTGACTAACTAGAAGAAGAACTCGGAACTCTCAGCTCCAGTCTCTGGCTCTCTCTCTTTCTCCGACTCCTCACGCTGACCTTCCGACCTAAACCACAATAACAACCTCTTCCTTCCCTTCCCTCCTTCCTTACTGTCTTCCTTTCCAGCTTCTCCCTCCTTCTCCAATTACCTTTCCTCTGTACTTCTTAGTTCGCCTCATAATATCTCCTTCCATCAGGTTAATTCTTAGTGCGAAGGAGTCTCAATCACCAATCTAATCTTTTTAGGACCTTCCTTAGTCTCTAACCAGACCACCTGCAGCCACTCGCCCCTCCATTTACTTTTTCTTTTTGTGGTATTAATTCATCATGGCTGAGCCAGAGGATGTCGAAGATGATTTGTTTGCGGATCTGTATGGCGCTTATTTCTACCGGAATCCCATCTCACAAGATCTAGCCTAACGTGTTGATAGGTATGACGCAGACGAGACCACAAACCAAATTCCTTCGGCTGTTGAAGCTCTGAACCCCACCGAACCTACAGCTTCTATCTCCTTCACTCAGTCGGTTGGCCTTCCTGCAACACATGCCATCGAGACTTCTCAGTTCGAAGCCGAAGACACGCACGGTACCCACCAACAGTTCCCGCAGGATGGAGGCTACAAACATGGCACAGGCAACCTAGACTCTGGCTTCGCCGATAATGCCACTCCTATATCTGGTGAAACCGAACATCACGGAACAGGGATCAAAGAAGATGGGTAAGTGTTGACTTCTTTTGCTAGAGATGTTTTGAATTTGCTGTATTTCTGTTGGGAGAATGAAATGCACACTTAACTTGGCCGCCTTGCTGGTGGGGTAAATCTTGCCCTTTGGTTAATACTTTGGCCACTGGGAACAATGACATACTGAAGGGACCGTCAATGCCTATTTACCCTTACACCACCCTGCACAACGATGGGTTTCAGTGAGTTGGTGAAGGTGACTGTGGCTGAGTTGTTGTCACGGGTTCACGGAGGTGTTGCACAGATATGACGGCTTGGTGCAATGGGGTGAAGGATGAAATTCTTTGACCTGCATCCGGGTCTTTCTCCGATTGAAAACCAGTCATTATTGCTGGAGGAAACGAGGATATGACTAGTCTTTGATAGGGAGCCTTTAGACTCGTCAGGCTCAGCTGTGGAGAGCATCTGGTGGGGACGAAAGCTACCTCTGGCGTCTTGAGGGACAAGTGGGGAAACATATCAACAGCCCAACGTCGATGTGACAGTTGCGAGAAGACAATTATCGGACTCTTGTCTCTACGAAACATTGTCGCGAGCGACTATAGTACAGCCGATACTATATAGCTTCTTGTCGAGATATCTTGATAGTACAGAACAAGGAGTAGGTGCCTTGGCTGTGTGGTTGCGAACAGTTTACCTAGCTTCGGACTATTAGACAGGCAGAAATTCCTTGGTCAGAGACAGAAAGAAGAAAGAGAAAGAGAAACAATTGACTTATTCCGCCTGAGATGCTTCAACTTGTGGTCTTTGCTATCACCAGCGCATACCTCCCGGTCCCGAAGAAATTTACGTTTGACCTGCAGTCCACTGGATCGTTTCGTAAACCAGTGGATAATTGACTAGAGGTCAACTGACACCATGAGTCTTCCAGCTAGTCAGCGTATGTGCATGCCATAGAATGGCAAGCCATCCTGAAGTGACCATGAAAGAAAGACTGTTCCTGCAATTGTCTCACGCAAGTCAACATAGTGCCTGTCAATTTGGTATCGATTCGCAGTTCATAAGGCTTTCATCATTGCACACAAATACAAAGTCAGCCATTAAGACATCGCAATAGCCGTCGGTCTCAACATGTTTACCCTTTTCCGCAGAGGGCACAGATTATCACATCAACCTACCAGCAGCCAAGATCGAAGCCTTCCTCACCTCTTTATTTCCCTCCTTTCTTGTCTTTTCTTTCTTTTTTTGTTGCTTCTCTATTCTCCCCATCTATTAGATAATTAGAACTGACATGCTCATGCTAATGCCTTCGCTGATTAGAAAGATGTTTATCGGTGGCCTCAACTGGGAAACCACTGACCGTATGTACCTTCATAACTTGCTGGCAGTTGTTCCACGCAACTTTGAATATTCTAACTCCGCAAACAGAATCTCTGAAGGATTACTTCTCTCAGTTCGGAGAGGTTCAAGAGTGCACTGTCATGCGAGACAGCGCTACAGGTCGCTCTAGAGGTTTTGGTTTCTTGACTTTCAGAGATCCCAAGACCGTCAATACTGTCATGGTTAAGGAACATTACTTGGATGGGAAAATCGTGAGCTGCGAAATCGTATCACTTTGCAATACCTGGCACAAGCTTACACTGTTTTAAGATTGACCCGAAGCGTGCGATCCCCCGTGATGAACAAGAAAAGACGAGCAAAATCTTTGTTGGCGGCGTCAGTCAAGAAGCCAACGAACAAGACTTTAAACAGTTTTTCATGCAATTCGGTCGCGTGATTGATGCGACATTGATGATAGATAAAGACACTGGTCGGCCGCGCGGCTTTGGCTTTGTGACCTTTGACAGTGAGGCTGCTGTTGAAGCAGCACTCTCGCGTCCTTTAGAGATACTGGGCAAACCTATTGAGGTCAAGAAGGCTCAGCCGCGTGGTAACCTGCGGGACGATGACGATCGCAGGAACCGCCGTGGCAGAGACGGTTTCCGCGAGGGAGGTCAGATCAGCAACGATGGGTCTCAGCAACAGGGTTCTCAAGGCCCAGCAGGCATGCCCGGCGGCTTAACCCCACAGATGATGGCGCAGTATTGGCAGCGGATGCAACAATACTTTGCTTTGATGCAGCAGCAAATGGCCGTTGCCACTCAGGGGCAAGGCATGGGTGCAATGGGCATGGGCGGAATGAACCCAGCTATGGTGCAACAAATGCAAATGAAGCAGATGCAACAGATGCAAATAAGCAACAATCAACAACAGGGAAGCATGAGTCCTCCATCGCAGAGTCAAACTCCTCAGATGCAAAACATGATGAACCCCGCTATGATGCAGCAGATGCAGCAGATGCAAAATCAGAATCAAGGAGGACAGACGGGGAACTCACTGAACATGGGAGGTAATAGCCCTGGAAGCGCGAGCATGGGGAGTGGGAATTACCCGGGACATCGAGGTCCAGGCTACAACGCTCATGAGCAGATCGCTTTCGAACAGCAGAAATACGAGCAACAGCAGGCTCGTCGGGCGTTGGAGAACCGGGCGTTCTCTCCCTATCAACAAGGCGGCCCAACTTCGTGGGAAGGTATGTACGATGAAGTGCCCCAACCCAACATCCCCACGGGACCGCAAGCCATGAATCGTGCTGGCAGTATGGGACGTGGTATGTATTTAGTTCATACTGAAACATCTGCTTGATACGTGTTGCTCTTTATCATTTGTCTGCTAACTCTTGTTCAGGACTGACGCCGCAGCCCCAAAGTGCAGCACCAGCCAACGCTCCAACTGGTCCTAAAAATGCTGGGAAACCTGGGGCTAATTACCGCGGCGGAGGTCGTGGAGGCCATCGGGGTTTCCATCCTTACGCTCGCGGCTAAACTGATGCGTTTCTACTTGGATTTGCTCGGCATTTTCTGTCCTTGGAACTTTTTATCTTTGTGCGCTTCAGTTCATTCGGCAGCAATTTTTCAGTTCACCAGTTTCTTCTTTCTTTCTTTCTCTCTCTCTCTCTCTCTCTCTCTCTCTCGTCTACAGGTGGCGGACATTTTTGCCACCCGAAAATGGTGATGTGTTTAACGTACTTATTCAACGATGCTGTTATTATTTCAGTTTTCCATTTGCTTTCTCTCTCTCTCTCTCTCTCTCTCTCTCCTCCTCCCCTTCTTTTTTCTCGAGAGGAAAATTAAACAGGAACGAAAAGGGACCAGTGAAAGGCTGTCAGCGTCGCATATTCTAGAAATGGAGCATATTTGGTACTGCCGTGTATTATTCCTAATATCCAATAGGCTACCCGGGTTGTTACTATGATGGACACAGGATGAAGACGCTATGAATCATTGACAAAAGATCGACATGTGTACCAATGAAAATTTTCAACTCTTTAAGACACTATTGACATGTTCGGGCTAGGGTAAGGGGCACCGGTTACTAGATTCCTTTCCTTCCCTTGAATATAGCAGCTTGACCTCCTTTTGTAACATGTTGGTAGTGAAAGGTAATTTTCACACGACAAACATATAACCGGAAGACATGATTCAGATCGAGAATTGATATCCCAAAAATGAGAGGTGAATGTTTATTTTGCAAATATATGCAGTAGATATTTAAGCTGAGACAAAGAGACCGATATCGACCAGAATTCAAGCATACATATATATCAAAGCAAAAGGTACAGTGAAGAAAAAGGGGTAACATCAAATCCGCTAAGTTCATCGAATATGCCTGACAAGAACAAATCTCTATGCTCACAGGAAAGGGGAACAACAAAATGTAAAAAAGAAAAGGTCCGCTGAAAGCAATGTCATGATTCGCTTCGAGTATCTGAGAACTCAATACGCGAAACCATAACCAGGGGCGGTAGGTTTACGTCCATCAGGAGAGCCACGACTGTCGCGGGTATGCCGACTTGCTCGGCTCGAACTTCGACCATGTTGACTTTCATGGTAGCCAGGAGGATCCACCAAACGCTCTGTGCTTCCTCGAGGGCTTGATCGCGATTTCGGATCGTAGTGGTCGCGATAGGGTTCATAAGGGCCTGTGAAGTTGAACTTGCTCATTTCTGTGTATTCTTTTCGCGGAGGGTTCTCCATAAGGAGCGACTCTCGTGCATCCAAAGGAGTCAGATCGTCAATATCACGATTCATTTTTTCTAGGTAAAACGCCAATTATTAGCATACCGAATAGGATCCTGTACACACCCATGTCAACTTACTAGCTTCTCTTCTTCGTTTCGCGTGAGGGTTTTCCCGGACACAAAGGATAATGGCATTAGCAGCAATGAGAATGGCCAAAATACCAGTGAGGGCGGACTGCACAACGATAAGGACGATGCCAGTCACAGTCTTGGTTGTTTGTGAAAGACCAAGTTCTTCGACGAAGATCAACACGCAGGCAACTGATAAGACACGAACCACCTGAATGCTAAGATTGATCCACTGGCTCGATTTCGCAACATACGGCCGGTACCATAGTAAAAGAGCCAACATGAGAGCCTCAACAATGAGCTGGCCCGCGGACTGAATGAGTCCATGGCCGTTTCCCGCAGCGATGATTACGCCTTTGACAAACATGTACAGAATCGCTGGGAAGAAAAGCCACCAGTAATCTTTTTTATAATTGTCGTAGAAGAGACTGTACTTCCGCCACGTCTCTGTGTCCTCGTACAATCCAGAAGCATCACCTTGAGATGCCTTATACTTACGAGCCACATACCAGATTCGGAGACCAAAGAAAAGCAATACACCGGTGAATATGACAAGGGTAATAGCAGCCAATGTTTTCGCAGCCCACGAGTCCCCGCCGGTGAGCTGGTAGACGCAATACAAGACCCAGATTCCGTAAAGTAGGAGGATCAAGTTCGTGATGGTTCTAGCCAGCAAGCCCCAGTAATCCTTGCGAAAATTCGTGAGCTTTGCAGGGAAGGAACCGTACAAAGCCCATAATTCGAGTATAACTTTGAGGAGTAGGATGCCCACTGTGATAGCGGCTATGACGATGGCGAAAATCAGCAAGCACGTCATGAATATGTTCGCTTGAGGGATAGTAAGTTGTTCCGCCCAGCCCTCTATGCCGGACACAACCTTTTTGACCGTACTCTCGCTTGTCTGGTTGCCAGCCGTTGAGTTCGCGCTATAAGAGGATGAAATCTCACGCGTGGCCAAGTCAGCAGCACCTACAATCAAGTTAAGCCCTCGCTTAATCTTAGAGCTTGTGTCCGTCGATGATCCATTCGAAAACTCAATAGTAGCATTGCGAAGGAAGTCGTAGCTGTTCTCTGTGAGATTTCCACCGGTGGACTTCCTAAAGCCATCGATAGACTGTTGCATTTGACCCCATGGGATTAAACCGGTACTAAAGGCAAAATTTTTTGTGAAACTGCGGTACACCGTTGGATAATTGACACTAAGCATGCCATTTGTAGCCATGCTATGAAACCATCCCACGACCTCACCAAAGCCCGGACTAGATGAGGCCGCCCCGGGGTGGCCAGCAGCACCAATAACGGACAAGCCGCTCATTGCCAGAGCGGCTCCTGCTACCCCGGCAGCTGCATAGGAGACACTTGACAATTGTGCAGATTTTCCGTTGGACAGCTGGGTTTCGATGCAAGCAACTTCGTGGACATCCTCCTTGGACTTAAGCTCAAGTTTAACTTGCCCATCTAAGTCGGGTATAGCAAAAGCAATTGCAGGGATTTGGCTGGCGAAGTTCTCTGGGATTTGTTGCGATCCAGTCGCTGCAAAAGTGCCGGGAGGGACTTTATTGAACATAGTACCAAGTCAGGCGCTATAGACAGGAGGAAAAGGTTCATGCTGCCAGTACTCACCAGGACAGAGTTCCTTGACATAGTTGTCTGAACTGCAAGGGTCAAATTGTTTGGTATATATTTGATTGCCGTAGGCATAAACCGAGAGCGACGCGGAGACGTTCTGCTGTTTCTCATTGGTTCCGGCAACATCGAAGACGACCACCCTCGTAGAGCGCGTATAAGTAACGTCTAGCTTCTGAACCTGTATTTCTGCGCCTGTCAGACAGGTCGAAATGCCATTGGTGCTGAGTGTATCTGCCGCTAAAACTTGCGCGGGCAAAAAGCCCAAGGCGATTAGGGTAAGGTGTGAACACGAAATCCGCATTTCAACGAGGATTGTCTCAACACTTTAGGGTCCAAGGGAATAGCATCAAAGGTGTTGTCCGGTCAGTATATAACACGCACAAGAGGCCTATTTCACAATATGGATTGTGAAGGCAGTTGAAACAGTTGAAGATTAAACTTAATAAATGGGTGCAAATTTCGAATGATCGAGCTGGGCCAGCCGATAATTTCGGAAGTGTAACAGGATCAACCTGTGTAGAATAGAAGAGAACGCGTATGATAATTCTCGAACAGAAGTGATATCGCAATGCAAGAAATAAATATAAATAAGATAAAGAAAGAATAAAAATAACAAAAAAATGGGGGAAAAGGGTGAGGAAAGTTCGAAGAGAATCTACCAAAAGATAAGCATGCACAAGGAAAGCGTTGAGATCGATCAGTCGTCTTGCTCACTCCGTCTCTTGTAGCTCTTGCCTTTCTTCAAGTCTCAGTAGGCATAAGAAGAAAAGCAAGAGAACTGTGCGGACAAGGAGGATGGAAAGGGAAGATGGCTGATTCACGAAAGAAGCAGCAGCAATAGAATAGGAAACGAGGGATCGAAAAAGGGGTCTGAAGAGAACGTGTGAAGGTAACAAGAGGCAAAACAAACGGGAAGATGCAAGAACCACGGCAATGTCAAGAACACGGCTTGTATGCCAAAGCCAAACGAGTGATAATGAAGAGGGAATTGGAAGGAAGAGAGATATGCCAATCAATGAGACGATCAATTACGGAGAAGCAGCCATCATTCTCAGGCGCCTGGCTGGATTGGATCGGTACGCAGTGATAGCAACAAAGCACCTGCCAAGGAGCTTTAGGTACCTAATGTATGTATGTATGTATGTACATACAGAGGATATACGCGCAGTACAGGCCAATCTACCCGCTTATAGCTAGTACTAGACCTGATTAGTAAGTAATGATACCTGTACCTTACCGAAAATGCCTAATAATAACCAACGGGACGATGTCAAGTGGTTAGGTTCGAGACTCCGACAACTTGCCCCTGAATTGTCTCAAGATTAGCTCCACCATGGCTACTGATTGGCTCAGCGCCCCGGCTCAGGAACGGCCCAAGAATGGCGCCGTCCTGGGGCCATTCAGACTCTAGACCTATCATTCGAAAGAGACTAGATACAGGTATAATACTATGTAAAGGCGTATTTTTTACGTGGCAAGTCTGATTATTATAGCGGCAAAGTTTGCACTACATTTACTCCGTACTTTGATGCTCTCTACCCGTGAGTAGATTTAGTAACTTTCCATCTTATTATTGCTTGATTGATCAGGACGGGAGTAAGTATTATGGTCCATTTATAGATACTGGCTACCTAGTACCTAGGTACTCCGAACACTACCACAGGTTAACTTAAACCTTCACTTTTCAAGTAGGATGTGGTCTCAAAAGATGATGCATCATGCCTACTGAATAATAAACATAGCAGATAAATATTCATTGGTCGGTCAAAAGAGAACGAGTAAAGCCTACCTGAAACGAAATACTATATATACATTGGTTCGGAAGTTGATACATACATACACGGCATGGAAGAATTCCACTGGGCTGAAATTGCCCCACTGACCACCCGCCACAGGAGACTAAGTACGCCGCAACTAAAGGGACACCAATACTGGCAAAACCTTCCTATTATTATATTTTTTTTTTGGTAGAGGGAGGTGCCAAAAAGGGGGGTGAACTAGTACTCCATACTGTTTCTCCTCTTCCACCGGAATTCTTTGAGTGAATCATATCATGGACGGCATTACTCCATACTGGAAATTCCCTTCTAATGATTTGTAGGTAAATGGATTCATCCTTTGCCCTTAGAGTGGAGTGGGTTGGTGGGGTAAAGGAAACCCATCAGGAACAAGGGCTGGAGCATTAAGTAATCTGCGTTAGCTTGAGTGTGGGCCAGCATGTGCCAGCTTGGCTCTTATGAATCATGGTATCGAGTACACCCCAAATATGTACTACGTACATTTCTACTCACTACTTTGGTAGAGTTCTGCCGAGTACCATAGAAAGTTCTATATACTCTAATTCACCCTGTACTACTTACTACATTTGGTCGGGCTATCTTTTCCTACTACTATTACTACTACTATTACCACTACTACCTATGTAACTATTATTGCCCTCATTCTCTGGCAACCCAATACATTTCTATAAGTAGTACTCCATACTTTGTAAGGAATATATATAAAAAATATATAGGTATATATATACGCTAAACTTCGCTTTGTCAAACTACCTACAAGTCCATTACTTTTCGATTCTTTCCCATACTCCGTATTATGGCCCTCCCTCCCTTGATCGTTCGGATATACCACGTGGGGTCTTTTACCTCAAGCCCCATACAACGCACGAGGCTACAGGTACCTCACTAGTACGTACATACTTGAGTAACTAGTCGGCGCATAAGCTTTTCTGAGCATCCCAAAAGAGAGAGAGAGAGAAAAACTACAGATTGGTTCTAAAGATAGTTCCGTGGTCAATCTTGTCAATCATTAAACCTAGTACTCCTTGGAGTCAACCGAGTACTTAAGTCAAACTTCAGAGAGTCTAGGCCCGGTCCCTTTCTAGTATGCTGATGTGCTGATCATTGGACAGGAGGGGCCATCGAATATTACCCCAAAATTGATTATCCAAGTAGATAGTAGTAATACTCTGAGGTACGCAGTACAGTACATATCAATCCATAATGACCGCCAAATAGATACATTATCGTTTGCTCTTCGATCTATAAAATCACTCTACTACACGAATGTTAATTCAACATAAGATAAACTAGGATATAATTTGCAATCTAACTCTTGGCGTTGAAAGGTAGTCGCTCAAAGATCCACTGACGGGTAGATAAAGGGACTCATGAGCAGCAAGCTCTCTTAGGTCTTAGGTAGTATCTCCGGTCGTCATCACAACTATCTCTACGCATCTGCTGAGCATGTACTTACATAACGAGTGAGAATAACTATGGCCTATGGAAACATTATCCGATACGCCAACTGGAATTGTCTTACTATTCATACATGACCAAAAAGTGATATACACTACTCCGTATGTACGAGAATGCTGATGCCTCTAAGCTCAAGTAACCATCATAAAACCAACAATACCATGCAGTTTCAGTTGAAAGACAGCTTTGTCACTGACTTCCGAAAATCTACCCGCCCCAGCAAACCTTCCCGTAAGAGGGAATACTAGAATGGAAGTGCATCGGCTGTCGAAGATATTTAGCCAATATTGCTGACCCGCCAGGTATCCACATTACTTAACCTGAGACATTATCGGTACTGCCACTGGGCAACATCTTCCCGTATATCTAAGTGGTAGTTGTCATGGCTGAAATACCTAAGGGGATGGTAATTTAACAATCTGATACACACCCGTGCTTTTGTGCCCGGGGAATAAGCAATGCGCGGTAAACGAAATGAGATAGAGACGGCGATGGATGGCTCTACTCGGGACAAAGACATCCACCCTGAGATATTCTCCTCGTGCATACCACTCATACTGGATGGTATACCCAGAGAGTCAGAGGAAATATGTATGTGTCAAAGACCACGCTTGTGTCGAGATCAGAAAGATTATTCGTGAATATACTTATGTGAGAGGGACGGTAGGGATGCACACTCATTTACGCCCTTGTCCTTGCTTCTCTTGCATCTCCCGCATCGCAGCTCTAGCACTTCGGCTACCTCCCAATTTGGGACCCCGTGACGGCTCAGCCTTTGTGGTCTTAGTGTTTTTGGCTCGTGTGACCCGACGACGAGATTGAATGGCATCAAGGAAATCTTTCCGAAACTGTTCGGCGACTCTATCATCCGCGGCCTGGTCATCTCCTACTGCCGCTGCTTCTTCTTCCGGTTCCTCGTATACATCCACTAAATTGGATTTACGTTAGGACGTGAAAATGCATCGAGGCAGTACGGGAAGAGTAAGCGACACTTACGTTTGCTTTCGCGCAGGACCTCTTCGACAAGTCTGTCTCTTTCCACATCCTCACTGGTCCGTCGTTTCCTATGGCACCATGGCCTCTCATCCTTCCCTGTACGAGCAGTCTTGGAAAGAGAGCCATCACTCTTGGGATGCGTATTTTCATCGTCACCCACTAACCTTCTCGTCGCCGCCTCCGTTCGCACGATATTCTGTAGTTTGGTCTCCTGACCAAGGTCGATCTCATGTAATTTACCTAAAGATGCTGGTTCACGTTGAGGAAGGTCGGTCGCGGACGGCGTAGCGCCGGCTTCACTCCCCACAGGTATCTCCGAACCGGTAGCATCTGTTGGAACATTACGCCGGTATCGCTTAGCCATTTCGGACTCTATAAAAGTCATCCTTATCTTGTTAGTCTCCATTGCAGGCAATACAAATCACGAGAAGTATATGGTGTAAGATCGTACATGTGTTTGTCAACGTCCACTGTCTGCCCGGTATGTGCTGTGAATCGGTCACACATAGCCTGTATTCTCTCGGTCTCAAGGTCCTCCGCTGTTACTGTGGATATACCAGCTTGCTTCCCATTGCCCGCTATTTGTCGTGAGGTGGCTGAAAATTCGATGCCACCCTTGCGTGAGCGATGGAATCGTCGGAGGCGAACAAGGTCCGCAGGATGTACAGTATCATCGTGTACTTGGGCTTGAAAAACGGGAGTATCAGAGTCTCGACCATTCTCTGGATTCCCAATATGAGACTCTTCTTGAGTGTCTTCGGTTCGGCGTCGAAGGAACTTTCTTCTCTTTACCGGTCGGAAGAGTGTTTCCGGATTGGAGGTGATGTCGGTGTCCATGATCGTTGGACCCCCACCGGGAGGTATCAAGGTACAACAGAAGTAGAAAGAAAGAAAAAGAATATCAGTTAGGTAACGAGAGAATGGGTATTAGACAGGTACTCTTGCGACAGAATATGTACGTATGAGTATGAGTAGAGAGGTACCGGGAGATAGTAAGTTATGTACAGTAGAGCGCAAGGGAGGAGCTGCCGGAGGAACATTTAAGTGTCAAAGCTCTAAGTTTGGTTGCCGCAGTCGCCGCACGGCAAACCGCACCGGCTCTCTATCATTGTCTTTCCGACCGCCGTCCACACTCCTAGCCCCAGTGTTTACTGACTTTGTCTCGCACCGTTCCGTAAGCCTGGGCACCTTTCCCCTATAGCTCTCCCTGCACTACCAGATTCACCGTTGGATTCACCATGAATCCTTCCATTCCACCTTCGACTGCTGAATACGGCGGAGGTATGTTACCCCTCGAAAGTTTCCCCATATGCACAATTCAAGGTCTGAGGTGTATTTCTTGGGAGCAGAAGCTGACAGCTAGACGCGTACAGATGAGGTTTCAGCCATAGTGCTCGATCCTGGGTTCTCGACAACCCGCGCTGGCTTTGCGGGTGAAGACACGCCAAAATCCCTGATTCCTACATATTACGGAAAGTACACCTCTGAAGGACGGGAGAGGCTAATCTTCGGTGATGATGTCTTCGTCACTCCGCGCCCTGGCCTGTCCGTTCACAATCCAATAAGCCGAGATGGGATTGTGGAGGACTGGGACATGGCTGAGAAAGTGTGGGAATATTCGTTCATGTCGCGATTGACAGGCTCAAAACCCGGAAACCCTTTCCAAAACGGATTGAACGACGTCACTGATGGAGAGCTGGCCACAGAGATGGAGGGGGTAGAAACCGAAGAGAAGCCTCTCGCAGATAGCCCGCTCTTGATGTCTGAGTGTGGCTGGAACCCAACCAAGGCGCGCGAGAAGACCATCGAGATTGCCATGGAGAAATGGGGCACACCAGCCTTCTACTTGGCAAGGAATGGGGTTCTGGCAGCGTATGTTATGACATTCAGTCTATTGGTAAGCCGGCGTGCTAATCTAACATCTTGATTCTCTTCTAGGTTCGCTTCCGGAAAAGCTTCCGCCCTTGTTGTCGACATCGGCGCCTCCAATATCTCAGTTACTCCTGTGCATGATGGAATGATTCTGAAACGGGGGGTTCAACATTCTCCTCTGGGCGGCGACTACATTTCATCACAGATCCGCGCTCTCTTTAGATCGAACACACCACAACCTATCACTATCACCCCTCACTACCTCATTTCCTCGAAAACTGCTGTCGACGCCGGTCAGCCTCCGCAGGCGAAGTACAAGAATTTTCCACCCGAAAAGGCACCAGACGCTTCGTACCGCACCTTGCTCGAAGAGCGAACACTTTCTGAGTTCAAGGAATGCGTGGTTCAGGTGTGGCCTGGACCCAATAAATTATCCGCAACGGGCCCGAACGGAGTTTCGAACGAAGAGGTAGCTAGAAGCAGTCCTGGACGGCCTTTCGAATTTCCTGACGGATACAATCAAGTATTTGGCGTCGACCGCTATAGAGTGGTGGAGTCCCTGTTTGATGCCAAAGCTGCGATTCCGGATCTGGAGTCGTCATTCCCCGCTCCAACTCAGGCTCAGACTGTACCTGAACTAATCAAGAACGCTCTGAACGGGGTTGATGTTGACATCCGCCCGCATTTGCTGGCTAATGTCGTCGTGACGGGTGCATCTAGTTTACTCCATGGCTTCACCGACCGCCTCAACCAAGAACTCATGCAAACTTACCCGGGACCCCGAGTCAGGATCTCCGCACCTGGTAACACAGCTGAGCGCAAATTCGGTTCTTGGATCGGCGGTAGTATTCTTGCTAGCTTAGGAACCTTTCATCAAATGTGGATTTCGAAGAAGGAATACGAAGAACATGGTCCGAGCATCGTGGAGAAGCGCTGCAAATAGCCTCTGGTCTGTCTTGTTTTTTCCTTGGTATTATGTTATGTCCCGAATGAAAAATGGCTGCAGCTGTTTCATACGTTTTCCGATATTTCCCCCGGCATTTTCGCGCAACTTTTAAATAGCTGAAAAAGCTTTTCTGGGAGATTCTCATAAAACTAGGATTAAAAAGCAGCAGATTCCATTTCTCTTGTTATGTTACCTAGCTGTACGAGTAATAACAATCAATCCACTGTATGGTCTATCATTCTACACTTCTTAACAGTCATTGGCCATAAGAACGTCGAAGCTGACAGCTCTCGTGATTCCATGATTCTCATGGCGCTGGACCTTGTACATACACTATCCAGATGTCTTTACAGTATATGTGTGTAATTAGTCATATGTATACATAAATACTGGTGTGTGCCTGCGCTCCTTATCTTGGCGATTGCGTCAATGCATGTCAATATTCAGCGGTTATGGCGTCGTTCGACCAAATGGCAAACCCCCATCCACCCCAAAACGCAGATCCAGGTCTTTTCAGAAGTGAGAGCATAATCTATGGGGATTTTTTGGCCAGTGCAAGACTTTCTTCGTCTGCATTGGATCCGAAAAGCTAGTAAAGAGGGTCTCCAACACATATAGAATATCGAAGTAATATTGTAATATTGCCCGTGCATCGGACATTTTGAGGTTGTAAGCTCAACAATACGGATGGTCGCTCAAATGAGTTTACAACATGTTTTGGCGTGTTTCACACCTCCTGATCAGATATGCTAGATTCGATGGCCTGCCCATCGTCAGCTTTCGTGAAAACAGCAGTCTGCCCTCCCGCGACTTACCAGTGGAGGTGGTACAGATGGTAGGGCTGTTATAATCGACTGTGGATCGGTCTCTTTTATTTCGCTATCATGCCTATTTTTGATGCCGCATTCTTCCAGCTCTTTCGCCAGTGTCATATGGACCGAAAGAACATGTATTTTAGGTGCGACATCGCGTTTTGGTCTAAGAGAATAAGTATTCTGTGTTGATTTTCCCTGTAACCAAGCCATTGATCTTTCCAGATCCTCTCCAAAAAGCCTTGTTTGAAGTTCTCCTGACTCGTCAGGTGCAGCTGAAGTGGCTCGAAACTTGCTGCAGGGTTCATCCCTCCTTCGTTGTGGGGAATCGGCGGTGAGCTTCTCTTTCCGGGCCGTATCATCCCAAGCATCGACTACTCGATCTGACTTGAAGTAATGCAAGAATTGGTTTAACATCGTTTCTCGTTTTACCGATGTTTGGGCTGTACAAGGTTGCCTTGGCTGCGGCGCCGGCGGTGTATCTTGCTGCTGGTCTTTCTTGAGTTTTCGGAAGGCTTTGAGTTGTTCTAAAGAGACACTCCGAGACCTGAGAGTCCTGCAAGGGGCTGTAGCAGGCCGAGGGTGTCCTATATCGACATCCTCACTCTTGGACCTCGTATTGGTAGGCCTGGCTTTTGAAAGACGCCGGCTGAGGCTCCTTTGGATCCTCGGTATAAGTGTCGTTGGGTCAGAGCCATCTGGAGCAGTAGCCACAACCTTGACTCCATTTGAGATAGCGGTATGCCCTTCACGGTTGTGGGGTTCATGCAATGCTCGGAGATTTGGGACACTTTTTCGCGTGATTTTGCGGCGCTCAGTTTGTCTAGATAGAGGTAACCCGGGTGATGAATTTGTGACATTTGTAAGAAACGGGGCACGAGGCAGAGGCTTTTCTGGGCTCGAAGAACCAAAAAACACGATGGATGCCCGCTTTTCACAAAGTCGTTCCTTAAGTGACCTGCCTCGAGGCGTTCCTGTCCCAGTTTGCATGAAGGATGTCTGCTCCGTATTAGGAATAGAACGTGGCTATGAGGAGGGTTGGTGGATGGCCAAATGAGAAGTCTTGTACTTACCACCTCTTTTCTGCTCGCTACACCTACACGCCGTTGCATTTCGATGACCGCAAGACCAAGTTGAGACAGAACAGACAGGAGCGCGGCCCCTTTACGGCGCAGTTTCGACAAGGCTGTATTCCAACCCTCCGTATTTGCTAGCATGGCATTATAGATAGCGAATAAGTTGCCAGGAAGGGGTCCGTTGTCTTTTGCAGTCCGTTTCAGATACTGCCACAGAGCCCCAATCGCTTCCCTGCCTTTCTGTATGTCTTTTAGGGCATCTTCCACTGCGGTAGAGAAGCGTTCAATGGCATGTTCGATCTTTTCATTGTAGCCAATCATGGTGAGGCGAAAGTTTCGCTCTTGTAGCATTTCATCGAACACAGCTAAGTTCTGAAGCGGAAGGCTAAGGTAATGAGCCCGTGTGTGTATATCAATCTGTATTATGAGAAAGTCCTCGTTAGTTCTTCCGAGGAATCCGTCTAGCTCGTCCACATGGCCTTGGAGGATCCTCAGCACTTCTAGTTCGGACTTAGCTAGCCTGTTAACCAGAAGGTGGATGCCAAAGGATATCTGAGAGACAAGCTTCCAGAACGGATGGTATCTACAGTTGGTTAGTTTACCCGTAGACGAACAGGGGAGTGGTGCTTTATGAAGCTTATCGACTGCTTGCCTTTCTCCAGGCCATTGACGCCACTTCCGTCCACACAGCCGTTCGTATCTGGGATTCTCCAGTAGATCTCTGCGCCAGGACTGCACATTGAGATCAACGATCCATCCGCTTTGGGTGCCCTCAATGGCTTCAATGATCGATTCCTCAAAAGGACCTTGCAACTGGGAAATTGGATGGACAGGTACTCGACTAATATCTTCGCTCCCGTTCGGCCTATGCTTTGTCCTCCTTTCCGCACCACTGGCCGGGATCAGCTGCTGTTGAGTTGCAGGTATGGGAGCCATGAATGTTGAAAGTAAGTCGGGTCCGTCCGAGACACCGTGGGTACAATTGTTCGCTGAGACTTTATTCCTTCCTCTCGTCCTCTAGTGTAGGCGATGTATAGAGAACTTGTATATATTTATCTGCACACTAAAGCACAGGGAGCTACCTCTCTGTAGAGTGGGTGATCGGGTCAAACCACGGCAGACTCGAGCTCCATTAGGCCTGACAGTCGCAGGCATATAATCTCAGGACCGGAAACAAGAGCAGTGGGGGTAGGATTGCAAGAGAAGAGTAGGCTACTGCAGCGGTATTAGGGAGAGGCTGATATTTATCTCTGAAGTGACAACACCACGCCGGTTCAGAGCTGTATGCAGATCGAATTTGTCCGCAAGACGAGGGGGTCCTCTCAAATAGATGCAAGGGAGTGTGACGAGGGGCAAGAATTGAGTTTGGTCTAGAAGAGATGTAGTTCACCTACGTAATGGGATGGGAGCTGGTAACCTAAACAGTGTAACTGATTTGAAGACGACGACGGCAGGAAACAGGAAAATAAAGAAGAATAGGAACACTGAACTTGGGAGGGCCGGGATGCTAAGATGAGACCTCGGTGGGTGGTGGATTTCAGGGGATGGCCCAATCAAATGCAATGGCAATGGGAGTTGCGGTTGGATCTAATAGGATTCTAGATTTAGATTGCTGTTTAATTTTATTTAGGCAGGTAGTACTAGTATTTACTAGGTAGATATATTCAACATACATGCCTAAGTTTGTGTCTCACTCGATTGATGATACTTAAATTGAAATTTAGATGGAAATTAGGCTTTGATCTCTGATTTGGTTCTCTCTAATTTAGATTCTATTTCTTTTCGCCTCTTAACTCTCACTTTCTTCTCAAGGAAGGGTATATAATTAGGAAATAATAGTATTATCGTTACATGTGCTCATCGCCCCCAATATTATGATTACTCCGTTTTATTATTTGTCCATCGCCCGCTCGGGGCTGGGTTCCACTGCAATATACCAGAAGGACCTAAAGAGAATAAATACCTACTTACTAAGGCACTTCCTCAAAGGAAAGTGGGCAGAGGAAGAGTTCAAGTAAAGGTACGTAGAGCAGATGATAAAGGTATATAGATATATTACCCAATACTGGCTCCTTTATGGTTCCGAAAGAAATAAAAGCTCCTGAGAGAGGGAGATAGATAATGGGCCATATCATCTGTGTTTATTTATGTGCGTACCCCATTGTGAGCCCTAAATTGTTCCCCGGGATGTTTGTTGATGATGGGTGTTTTATCAGGTATGGGACGTCGTCGTACTTCAAGTTTCCTTTTGAACTTGGCGGGTGGTCGATTATAATCGCTGATAATAATTGAGCAGTGTACTAGGCGCAGTGCATATTGTTATTTATTAATACTACCTGCCAATATCTTAGCCCGGTACCAGAGGGGCTAGAATACCTAGTCTAGCCCGTAGTAGGGCAAGGTAGGGGGAGGCAAGTGCCACGCCATCCCGAGAGGGAACCAACCTGTGGGAGACCGTAAAGGCGAGCCTCAAGCCCCGTTGATGACGATCGGCACTGACGCCGACAGGAATGTCTTCTTTGCGAATGAGAGATTGCAAAGCCCGCCAATCCCGAGTAGATCCTAATCCTCAACCAATTTTGAGGTAGTAGTAGCCCTTTCCCCCGAGCTGTCTTAATTTAGTAACATCACGTTTCCGTATGCTGTTGGTCAGGGAAGAAAACCGGATCCCAGAAATTTGTAGGTAACGATAAGTCTAAGAAATCGCCAAAAAGCGTATCGATGTCCGCAAAGCCACCGAGCACGCCATCGCCTGGCGGCTCTAAAGGTCGGTGCCTTGAGTGCTCTTGCGTGGTAGAGAGACTGTTGAGAGAATGATCATCACCCTGATAAGATGGAAGCGACAAGGACAATGCAGCGTTTTCCGCGTTTTCCGCGTTTGCAGTCTTACTGGGCCAGTTCCCCGGCCTTAGCGCTTGTTTAGGCTCTTGGTTGTGTGCATGATGCCCAGGATTCAGTTCTTCGATTTGATGCAGGGCTTTTCGTCCGAGCCGTGCCATTGCTTCTGCAGAATACCAGGAAACCCCAAGCTCCTCTAGAAGAGTACAGCAAGCTTCCAAACCAGCTTTAGCACGGTCAAAATGTGTGATAAGCTTGCTTGAGCGGAACTGTTGATAGGACACGCCCATAGAGAGAGTGAGTGCATACGGTACAATGGGATGGGGAGGGAGGTCTTGGGAGCACTCGGTGGCCACGATGGAGTGTATGCGAATAGCTGAAAGACCTTGGCGAATATACGAAAGTTTGGAGCCATCAGGGCGATCAGACAACTTGTATCTGCATGAAAGGATGCCGACAGCATGGTAGAACAGCTCTAAGAAACCTACTCGTCCATTTAGCCTACGGAGCATGAAAGGGAGGTGGGAGGCAAGTTTCGAATGAGATAGGGGCTCACCAAGAGTAGCAAAATCTAGATCTCCTCTAACGTTATCGCCCATAATCTCTTCGAAGGTTGGAAAGCCTGTTTCCCATCCAACTGTATGATCCGAGGTTGGTCTATAGAATGCAATCACGTGAGACAACAAATCAGAAATTGCAAACCAAGCATCAAATGCAGTCCTTGTATGGGAGGGCTTGAACTCTGGCTTTTCAATACCTATGTCACGGTCTGCAAGAAGAACAGGGCGACCGCCTATGCAAGCGTGCATTTTGTCTAGAGTCCACAAGCACCAAAAGAGGCCTGTTAAGGAATCTCCTGGTACTCGGCCCGGCCGGTCAAGATGCAGGCCGATCGTCTGCGCCTGGTGAATGGCCTGGCAAAGGTGCATGGAGGCCGTTTCCGCCCCTTCATATCCTTCGCAATGTAAGGAGATCAGGGCCAAGGTGCGGATGCGAGTAACTCGGTCGGTCTCAAGCCCTTCATTGAGTACGACCACAAGGCCTTTATAAATTTTAGAGCAGAACTGGCGTGGTGTCATGAGAGGTCCACTAGTAGCAAGACGAAGCCAAGGACTAGCCGCTCGATCTTTTGCAGCAACAAGGCATATTGCTCTCTCCAGAAACACAGATGCCATTCCCTCGGAATGGGCAGGAAGGAAGGAATCCTTGTCGACAAGCGGCAAAATGTGATTCACTCTTGAAAAATAAATGGGAATCAAATGATCTCGTGTCGAAAGAGGGAGACGCTCACAGGCTTCTAGGGCGGATGCATACCGCTGGTGTAACAAGTTCGTAGTAGATTGCGACCCGAGGGCGGGTTTAGATGAATGGTTAGGTGTAGCAGTATCTGCATCGGAGGTTGTTACTCCATTTTCTGCATTGGTGCGCGTAGTTGGGGAGCCAATCCAGAGCCCAATATGGTCTCGAAGTTGACTTCCACAGGAGACGTCTAGTCTTTCCCTGATCACAGCTTCTGGATTAAGATCTCCCACAAAACGCTCTGTGCGGGAGAAGTTCGGAGATATAGGGTGGGAAGGCCTTGGGCTGGCCATGCCAGATGTCGAGGAGTTTATAGATGAGAGGTTTGTGGTAGCGGGCCCGTTTTGTTCGACAGGGTAGCTTGATCGATGTTGGTCTTGGGCTTGACAATTTTGTATACCTAGATGCCGGCAGCGTTTCTTTTATGACAGTTGGAATAGCTTAGCCTCCAAATTTGATCCAACTTGCCTTACGTCCCGCGGGCAGGACCCCTGCACACTCAGACGCACCTTTCTTCGTTGGCAATGGGCACACGCTCTCAAGGCTCTGGTGCGACGCCGCGACTGGGGGGTGTCGGCGAGCCAAGTGAGTTCCATTTCACACGAATCAGTACAAAGGTAAGAGATGATCTCAATTAGTGAATTTAAAGGTATGCGCATCGGCCATAGACAGGTCCGTATAGATGTAGTACTTAGTATGGACTGCGTCACGCAGTGTGATGATGATGATGCTATGTACCATTGCGCGTTCTCAGTTTCGATGGTTCAACAACATACTGAGGCTAAAGTCCAACCACCTTTGCAAAACGGTAGTATTGTACTGTACTTACGGATACAGTGCGTGCTTTACTTGGCACAATTCAGTACCCACTATCTAATGGGTATTGCCAACCCCATGAATTCGCGTTATTTCACGCGACCATAGACCCTTGACGCGTTTGCATGTTGCTCGTTAGTTGGCCCAGTCCTTATACTACTTACCGACCTCCCATGTACTGCCTTCTATTCACTTCTCTGTACTGAAATACCAATTAATTTAAATCAACTCTGTATCCTATGCGCATAGACCAATGCCTCAAACTATGTGAGTCGTATCTTAACAAGATATCATCACCATCATCACCACCACCACCGTTGCTCTTTTTGCCTGCTTCGATCCCCCTTGCTCGACTCCTTCGCCAGAACAATCACCGATTTTTCTTCGTCCAGAGACGCGCTCATTGCCTGTCCGACAACATGCCCACTCCAGCGGGGCAGAAGCGCAATGCTAATCATTTGACCACTCCAACGGTTGACACGAAGAAGCCTAAGAACGGTAGTATCACATCCTTCTTCGGTGCTCCCAAGGCTAAGTCTGTTGACTCAAAATCATCGTTCACTGTCTCGTCCAACTTTGATAAGCAAAAATGGGTAGCGTTGTTGACACCGGAACAGAGGGAGCTCCTGCACCTAGAAATCGATACATTGCATGAGAGCTGGCTGGCTCAGCTCAAGGAGGAGTTGGTCACACCCGAGTTCCTAGCCTTGAAACGCTTTCTCCAAAAGGAAAAGCAGTCGGGGGCGAAGATATTTCCCCCAGAGAATGAAATCTATTCTTGGTACGGACTTTGGATAAGTTTCTACAAATACTTGGGCTACATCCACTCACAGTGTTCTAGGTCTCAACATACGCCCCTTGACAAGGTGAAAGTAGTGATTGTCGGGCAGGATCCCTACCACAACCACAATCAAGCTCATGGTCTGGCATTTTCAGTTCGGCCTCCGACACCTGCCCCTCCCTCTCTGGCCAATATCTATACTGGCATCAAAAATGACTATCCGTCCTTTGAACGACCACCAAACAAAGGTGGCCTCTTAACGCCGTGGGCTGAGCGCGGGGTTTTACTGCTCAACACCTGCCTAACGGTTCGCGCGCACGATGCTGCTAGTCATTCGAACAAAGGGTGGGAACGTTTCACTCAGAAAGCAATTGACGTGGTAGCCAGAGTGCGATCTCGCGGAGTCGTCTTTCTTGCATGGGGTACACCCGCGGGGAAGCGTGTGGCAAGCATCAATCGACAGAAACATTACGTGCTGCAATCAGTTCATCCTAGTCCACTCAGTGCGTCTAGGGGCTTTGTGAGTACCCCAGCTCAGTCTTAGCGTGAAGTTGTCTCCCTGTGTTGGCCTAGACGCCACTAACGCAACTCTCTGGACGTTAGTTTACCAACGGACATTTTAGAAAGTGCAACGAGTGGCTGGCTGAACGTTATGGTCCGGATGAGGTCATTGATTGGAGCCTGACTTCTAAAACAAAGACTAGCAGTCCCTTTGCTACCATTCAAGGTCATTCTGCACCGGTTGATAACCTAAGAGAAAAACAGTCCGAATCTCAAAACTCAGAGGCAGCCGATATAGCCATAAAATCCTCCAAACCCCAGACAACAGATGAATTTGACGATGATGCCGATGCCCTTGAGGCTTTAGCTGCATGGGAGTCGAAATAACAAAAAAAGAGAGAAAAAAGCACCCCGATTTCAACGCTGGAGTATCGAAATCACTTGCAATTAAGCTTGATTCTTCTCAGCATAGCTTAGAAACCTCGCCTTCTTGGATAGTCCCGTTCGATCCAAAGAATATAATTTGTTGATATGGTCCGAGGGTCTTTGGCCGCACTCTAGCTTCGTAGGGCAATTCAAATGTTCCAGTTTTTTGATAATCAGAATCCCGTATTGTTCAGGCAAACATGCCTCAAAAAAGAAGCACTGGGGAGCTTTGCTAACCAGTGCGTAGCATTTGGTTTTACCAAACAAGAACGTGTATTGGAAATGGCCTGTCTGATAGAACGCGGTGGCAGGCACTTCGTAAGGTTACATGTAGCCGAAGTTACTCAATTTGCCAGTAAAATACAAGATTTCATATGGATTTAGCTAGAACTCATGAAGCCAAAAGGGAGTTTACAATTCATCATGCTCAGTCTTGTCATCACCAGTGGCAGCAGGGGCCTCAGTCTGACTAGAGGCAGACGGAGTCTCGGTGGTGGTATCATCGCTTTCCTGTTCTTTCTCTGTGCTGACTTCGCTAACATCAACCTTGTGCTTGCCATTCTCCTTCACAAAGTTCGCCAAATCCTCTACAGTGCGAGAACCTTCATACTCAATAGGGGAGTCCTTGGCACCAGCTGGGTAGAGCCTGATTGTGGGGAAGCCTGTGATCGAGTCGGGAACATCGTTGGCCGTCGCGTCAATCTTAGCGATGGTGACATCTGGAATATCGGCATAGAGGGCGGCGAGTTCCTCATACTTGGGGGCAAGGCTAATTAAATTCATTAGATATCCATAATATATATTAACACGATTGGTCAAGGGAACTTACGCCTTGCAGTGTCCGCACCATGGTGCGTAGAATTCAAGAAGGACATCCTTTTCGTTGTCGATGACAAGATCCTTATAGGAATGGGCCACCACAACGGTAACAGGGCCATCCTGAGTCTCAGGGATAGCCTCAGATTTGATGCTGGGCTCAACCTTGCCATCGATAACATCTTGAATGAATTTACCGACATCCTTGGCCTTGACTTCCTTAGACTGGTCATAGGGATACTTGGCGTTCTTCTCTGGGTCTTGGATAGCGAAGGCAGGGAACTTCGAGGGATCGAGATTAAGATTTCCAGCGTGAGCACCGAACATCTTGGCGTCGATGGTGACAACATTGATAACACCCCTGTGCTTCTCGGCAATAGGCTTAAATTCTTCTGTGAACTTCTCACGCTCTTCCTTGGTTTCGGCGAATATGTACGCCAGAGGGATGCCGGCCTTCAGTGAGTCACAAAGTTAGAGGCTCATCGTCCTAAGCGTTGTTGTACAGCGGAATTGAAAGTCTGGTACATGTGACATACCGTGATATACCCAGAGTAGGTCTCTGGGCCAAGCTCACCCACCAAGGGGGTACTGGCGGTCTTTACCCAGCTGAGAATAGCATCCTGCTCGATTTCTCCATCGTAGATAGCTTTCTTCTCATCGAAGTCTTTGTAGAGAACGATCGACGGCTGCTTGACACCCTCGGCCTTAGCAATAGCCGCATCGCTTGCTGCGGCGAACAGATAGTTGTCTCTTTGGGACTCGGCGAACTCGGTGAAAATCTCATTGGCAGCCTTATCATCAGATCCGATGTAACCAATGACAACAACTTTGTCCATAGTCTTGATTTCTTCGAGGTTTTCTGCGGTAACAGGGGAAACTGCGGGAAGCGACTGCTTAACCATATATGAGACGATACTGTCGACGCAAGGTCAGTGTCATACCAGACTGCGCGAAGATGCTACTGAGCAGGGTGACACTTACGCCTCGGTCTGACGAGCTCCCTGGTAAGGCTTGACAGAGTCAAGACCACGGAAAATCTTAAGCGTGGGATAGCCCTCAACACCCTGATCCCTGCAAAGATCCTCTTCCGCAGTACAGTCAATTTTGACAAGGGCGATGTCTTTTTCCTTTAACTCAGTGGCAGCCTCCTCATATTTCGGAGCGAGAGCCTTGCAATGGCCACACCAGGGTGCGAAGAACTCAGCTAGCACTAGGTCATGCTCTTTAATGAAGCTATCGAATGTGTCCTTGGTGAGCGAAATGACATCGGACGGAGTTTCAGCATTAGCATCGGCGGCCGAAGCTATAGCAGAAGCTCCCAGAAGGCTCAAAAGCCAAGGTGCGAACGACCGCATGGTCTCGTAAAAGTATCAAGCCGAAAGGAAATCGGAGAGCGAGGCGTTGGACTGTGTATGCAGTATTCCTCTGTTAGAAGATAATGATCAGAGGGAGATATTTAAGTCAATCGCCTGTGGAGGAGTAAAGAGAAGAAGGAGAGAGGTAATGGGAATGAGTGGGGAGGTGAATAGGTAAATGTCGCGTTAAGTAGTGGCCAGATGAGGTATGGGAAGGAGTTGAGGACAGTTTGTTCTTTCTGCAGTCAGCTGGCACCTGAGCAACCTGACTGGCCTGTTGGGGCCCGCCTCATACAATGGGCACAGCAAGGGACCACACGGTAACCTGTAAGAGGCCGCCCAGGGACCACCTTTATGGATGTATCCTAGCACTAGCTGCCACTCGGGCGCGCCCCAGTTCGGCCACTATTGTTCTTGTTATGGGGTCCAACCCACCTGCCCCGGGGCGATACGGACAGGTGTTCGCTCAGAACCACCCTAGTCTTTACGGAGTAAGTACTGTATTGTAAAGACTGCTTAATCTGTCATTAATTATTGCTTTCTTATAGGTTGTGGAATGTACCTAGATACTGTGAAGTGGTTGCTTGCAAATAATCTTGATATTACTGTATGTTGTATTGTATTTATCCACTTGGGACATGTTTGCAAAGTATATACCAATTTACCAGAAAATCAACCATAAAGATAATTGGAATACTCAAAAGTGGGAAATGCTTTTACTTAGCTTCTGTTCGATCGCATTGGATTGGTCTGAATTTAGAACTGAATATCTAGGTATGTAGATGCAATAGTTCGTTCCATGGTCAGTTAAAATCATGGATACTGAGAAGTTCAAGGACACTCACTCACTACAGAGGACCTACTCACCTAAGGAATACCTTACCGTCCATGGGTCAGTAGAACGAACTGTACATACAAATACCATTTAATCGCAACTGGTAACTTCGTCCTGACATGCGACTACCCCGATCTCACTTCCTTCTTTTGTTTCTTTGTCTGTTTCTTTGTCTTCTGTCTCTCTACGCCTTCTTTGAGATAGATTTCTGTCTCATTATTTGCGCTTCTTTGTGTCTCTAGTATTAAGGTAATTCCTCTTGATGTCACGTTGTGTGAATTATCTTTGCATTCTCCTTATCTCGCACCTTGAGAATAGAGAATGGAACTGGCCAGATAGTCTATCTAGGACTATAAATATGCGCCATGATCTACTGTAGATGTGCATACTAGTACACATAAAGTGACTCACTATCTATCTAGTCTACAGACAGCGTCCAGTTATAGTAGTTGGCTAGACCTGGCGTCGCACCATGAATGGGTAAACGTGAGTTAGCTTCTATATTTATTCCCCACACTCACGACATCCTGAACCTTGTAAAGCCCGTGAAGTCCGAGTCCCACTTGAATTATTTGACTTGGTTTGTCCTTACAGAAAGCTCTACTGAAATGCCAATCGAGTATGGATACTGGGGTACTTTTGAAGGCACCTACTAGTACATATCTGTGTCACTCTTACATTCACAAAGCTGCGTATAAGCTGCATTAGATTAAACTTGTGATGATAAGAATTTCGATGATCTGGAGACTTAAGACTATCAGCGGTAGCCTAAAATAGAAAATGGGAGACGATGAGGTAGAAAGGAAAAAGAAGCAAAAATTTAAAAAAAGTTAAGACATTTTAGGGCACAGACTCATTCGCCCACTCGACTGATATCAAAGCAACGCTCTCTCAAGTATATCCCAACTAGAGAGACAGATAGTTCCAACATGGCGGTATAGTTGTGTGCTAGTAAAAATCTATGACCTGATCATCACTCACTCTGCGCCGCCGCGCCATGTTCCTGATCAATTCGGTCACAAGAGACTGTTCCATAGCCAGGCGAGCTAAGCTCTTGTATGCCCTCTAGTTCTGCTGATAATGCAAGTGCATCCTTTTTTCCTCGATCCACATCCACAAGAAGCATGAGTGGCAGGGGGAGTAAAATCAAAATGGCAAGAAAGAGAAATGCAGGCCTAATCTCCCCATAGCGGTCTGTGACAATGCCAACGATGGCTGGACCGAAAATGCTCGAGCCTTTATCAGTGATAGCATAAAGAGCATAAAAAGCCGCTTCGTACCCTGGGGGTATCAGCTCCCCAAAAAAACTTCGGCAATACGAAGATAGTCCACCCATGACCAGCCCATACACGACGCTTAGGGGGAACATTTCCCATGGTTGCTGGAGACCAAGATATCCCAGCTCTTTGATTGCTGGAATGAACCCTAGAAGGCCATAAAGTGGGACAAGCTCAAACAAGACAATGCATGCGATAATGGTTTGTGATGCGCGAAGTTTGAACGTCTGTGATATGTAACTCCACGAAAATGCGCCGAAGACACCGGCAAGCATTGCGACCACATTGATCATACCCAACGCAGCAGGCTGCATATCAAGCTGAGTTTTGGCAAAAAGAACGGCCGTGCCACTAACAGTGGCAATTCCATCGCTTAGAAGAAACCACGACGCTAGGAACAACAGGATGTCTTTCAAGCGCCGTGTCCGAACTACTGTCCGGCCTAGCGATTTCCAAGCATGGACAATGTAGCCAGGCCATGAGCGATGCTGCTTTCCATCTTGAGCACACGGTAGCGGCGGACCAGGACGGGGCCGTAGCCAAAACGCTGCAGGAATTGTGAAAATGAGCCACCACAGTCCAATAATGAAGAGAACAAGTCGCAAGGAGAACGTTGTTTGATCCGTGCTAATGACAACAAGAATGCATATTACTTGTAGTACCACAGCACCGATATAACCAATTCCAATTCCATATGAAGAGATCCTTGTAGAGAGCTCCAACTCCCGTGACGCATCCGTGGAAGGTGTACTGGCTGCGTCCTCTGGAAGCGTTATATCGTCAACTTGACTGGAGTGAAGTAAAGGCGCCGTCACGCCGTTTACATGCTGGTGAGTGTTGCCTGGGGCATTGTCTCCCAATGAGCTTTGGCGGGATGTTTCGTCGTTGCACCCAAGTAAAGATGGATGATGGCGAACTAGAAGTGGTAAAAATGAATTCAGAAGTACAAAGGATGCCCCGAAACAAGTGTTTGCTATTATCGCAAATAGAGCGCCAAGGAGATAGAGTTTGGGTACAACTAAGAGAAATAACATCGTAGAAATGGAGCCGATGAGGGCGAACGTCAACAAAAAGAGTTTGCGATGACTCCCATGGTCGGCAGCACCTGACATTGATATTATCAGGAAGGCCTGCACAAGAACACTCACCGAGAATGTATACATGGCAAAGCTAGCAGTATTAACCTCAACACCAAGAATATAAACAATACACTGGCTTGTACTTGGCACTTCACGGCTCTGGTACAACGTGTTGCTAACGCTCCGGTTCAGGGTCTCAAGTGGCGATAATTGCTGCGAAGCTTTCCAGGTAGCGCTACACGGAGTCACTTTGTCGGATAAGAGGACGCCTCGGTCTCGAGCCATCTGCTCAAGTGTAATAGGAAGGAAAGACCCTAAAGTCATAGACTGAGATTAGACATGCTATAAAAAGAGGACGAAGAGAAAACTTAGCCAGCTATCCAGTACCCAGGATTATACATACCCATGGCGCACACTGTGAAGACCTCGGCTGCCCAGCCATAGCTATACCACCCAGCAAGCTCCTTCCTACTTGTCGGACGAATATCATCGCCTGGGAACTGCGGAAGTAAGAAGCCTTCATCCCCCAGCATATTGCTTTCAATCATAGACTTTCTGTCCCGCAAGGAAGAAGAGTGATGGTATTTGAGTGAACTGGCTATCCCAATAACCACCTCACCGCAACCGTTTTCTCGCCGACGGGTCAAAGCCGTACACAAGTTGGAGAAAGGCTAGAAATGTGAGATCGAGGAAATACACTTTGATTGCACACATACCCTGAAGTTTTGCTATATAAGAGGCGAGATGAATTGTAGGTAAAATGTTATATTTCCTGAAGTCTCATATTGACATATATAAGTGCAAGTATGGTGATTGGTAGGGTCTGGGCAAGAATAGACAGGAGACCTAATGAGTAAAGTTGTCCGCTTTATGGTTTAGTAGATAATCATGCAAAGGGATAAACTTCCCACTAGGAACGTATCTGACTTTCCCAGCCTGTTCATGAGGGAATTGTCGCGGAGTTAACTTAGTGATGGCAAAGACTCCAAGGGCATCAAGGTGATGTAGGTCATTTTGCTTACCTTGGCCCGGAGGAACCCAGGCTTCCACCAACTTATATGTATTGTGAAAGTACCTATTACATTACATTACCATACATAATTGGAGTCCATAATCTCAGTACTCACATACTGTACACCGCACCCTGCACAAGGCGATGTACTGAATCGTGTTGAACAGCACACACACTAATACATGTACATATTGAAATACGGTACTTTGGTAGCTATTCACGAACTCTAATACATACCTAGTGTATGGCCTAGGTTAGGTGTGCATTTGACATATCTACTATATCAGATTCCTGTAACCACCCGTGACCATACAGCGATGTACACCTGTATTTAGAAATGTCGGTACGGACACATGGGATACAAATGGAGGTGAGTTCCATTTCCAAGACCAGGCCATAAGGCAGCCAGAAAGGCACCAATCCATTAGCCACTGAGGCTGCTCCTGTGCCCCCCCACCCCCCATGCATTTGCATTGCATCGCGCGGACAAAGTTCTTTGATCAATTCACTTACCACAATCTCCCAAGTCTTCTGTGCTGATATGATCAGTTATACCTTCCAAGATACATTCCTTGATTGATAGTACTAGTCAAATTTTTACATGCCTCTTAATATCTATATCATATTGGGAAAACGTTTTTCCTGAACTCACTCCAGCTCCCCGCTTTTATTCTCAGCATATCCAATACCTCCTTGAATGCCTTTGTCCTGGATGCTCAGTTGTATTATTGCTCTTCGCTTTTATTAGTAACATGAGCTTCTGTCACACTCTGCTGACCTATAACCATCCACTTTCGACACGGATAGTCTGCATATTCATCATCCCGACTGGAAGCAGTTGAAATCTCCCAACAAGGTTTTGTTTTGCGACCTTCTCTACCGGTGAATTGAGATTGCACGCGCAGCCGAGCCGACCATTTCGATAATTTCTTGGATATATCTACAACCGTCGTTACATTTTACACTCCGACCAAGCATACATGGCATTTCACTGAAAACTCCGATCCAAAATAGAGTGTCGTTTGCTTCCCTTCCTACCCCAGCACTGGCTCTTTCGGACGTGAAGAAGCACCTCTATCAGGTCGCTCGCCTTTGTTGCGCAGAGGGTGAAGGAGGGGAGGGCTTCAAGGGGCAGGGTCACCATTTCCGTGCCAAGACATGCCGGGGGTCGTCATGGACAATGCAAATGTTGGAGGAGCCGGACAAGGGTCAACTGTCCATGAATCCAGGAATGGTATATCATCCTCGGCTGTAAATATCAACCGACATTCTACTTCCGGCGGTTCACACAACGGTCTAATTCATCTCAATGGGGGGGGGAGAGGTGCGGTCGACCCCAATCAAATCGCTGACGCATCCGCGGTCAAGGTTGATTCGACTGAATTCACAAGCCCACCAGAGTTGCCACATATAACGCAAGGCTTTTTTCCATTCTCGAAATTGATCAATAGATCTGTGCAGCAATGCTGGAATGATCTTTCGGACTTGATCACAGAAATGGCCGAGATCCAAGTTCCACACCAAGATCCAAGTTCTTTCCAAGTGCCAGCCATCGGAAAATCAATGGGGAATCAGTCTCCAGAAAATCTACGGAAGAAATTACGTATTCTGGATTTCGCACATGCTAAGCGCGCAGAATTTATTAAACTCCTGGTTCTGTCCCAATGGAGCCGACAAGCAGCTGATGTTAGCAAGCTCATCGACCTTCAGAACTTTATTCGTACTCGTCACCAGGCCTACATGGGAGCTTTGCAATGGGTTGGTGATATGAAACGAGATTTGGTGCAAGCCCAGGTGGCCAATCCAGATCTCAAAACGGCACTAGAGGTCCTGTCGAAGGGTAAGGCAATGTCGATGTCAGATGTGAGCTCCGTCATCCTTCTAATGCATTGAGATTGAATGTTAACCGTTTATCTTTCAGCTTGGCTACAGGCCTCCCAAACCCTTAACAGATAAAGGCGCTCTCAAAAGACTGCAAAAAATCAACAGAGTCATTAGCGTGAGATTGGCGTTGTACGATTCAGTCCCTCGCCCCTTTCGAACTTATAGTATCCATGATGGCCGAGTCACGTTTGTTGTGCTGGGTGAATTCGAACTTGACCTTTCAATCGGGCAAGAAGATGAGTCTTCTCAGCTATACTTCGTTGACATGCGCTTCCTTTTTACCCCGTCGTCACCGATCCCCAAGGGCCGAATATTCAACGAACTTGACATCAAAATCAACGATACACTCCGAAATAAGGGCCTGACTGGATGCTTCGATTTATTACATAGCCTAGTGCTCACTAATAAAATCAACATACTCTTCAAGCAAGCTATGGAACTGGCACGAGGCCTCTGGTCCGACGTCTTGCGTGTTGAGCTGCTACACCGGACGCTCGTTGTACATTATTGGGCGCAAAAGCCTGGGCCTAAAAGTTGGATAGAGATCGGGATCAAGAGCGGCCGTCAAAATGGGAAAAACACCAGTTACGAGTATCCCTATTTGGGCTTGCGCTGGGTAAGAGATGGACAAGAAGTGCACAGTGACGATATCGAATTTGACACAGAGAGCATTTCAATGGAGTGTATTCTGCGGAGTGCCATTGCGCTGCATATTTCTCATATACTCTCCTCAGCCTACAGCATCATAGGCGAAAGTATACTCTACTCTACCGGCAGATTATCTTTGCGAGCCCAACTAGCAAGGACCGAGCCTGGAGACTGTCGGCTGGATATTCAACTTACGGGGCCTAGACATCTCCGAGTTTCTATTGAGCCGATGTCGGGAGCGACCATTATATCGACTACTCCCCGCGCCCAAGAGCGACTTGACAGTGATCGCAGCTCTGACAAGTCCTCCGTTGAGGATATAGTCAATCGCGTTGCTCGACTTCGTTGTATGGCTGCGATAGAGGAGATTGAGTTGAATATCAAGATATTGGGTTTCGAAACAGTGAATCCGAGAAATTTAAAGATCGACTTTCGAAGGATGTTTCCAAGCAATGTCTTGCGATTTTCCTTTTTCTGGCATCACCTCTGGGACCGTAACTGGATTGTAGCAGCAACAAGCAGCATGGACTGTGATAACTGGTGGGTGGTACAACTTCAACCGACAATACCGGCAAAAGGCCATCCAGTATTCGATACAAGTTTGCATAACTCTTCCACTCTTCGATCGGCCCAGGTCATCAGCGGCTCGTTCTGCCCTGCAAAGCAACAGGCCGGCTACCCGTCGTTTGCGGATCTGTGGCATTACCTTTCTGGTATCCTGGCGGTTCATGCCAATGCACGCTATCTAGTGGACTTACAGTCTGTTGACTTCTACCCTCCTCTACAAAAGTTGGTAATTGAACCAGCCCTTGGCGTTCCTGATATCTTCCTTCGTTACGAAGCGGCCAATGTTCCTCAAGCTCTTCGGATAGCCTTTCCTGGAGGCTTGAAGAAGAGGACTCGTATCAAGGACACGATTCGTCTTGCATTCCATGGGATCGATCCTCGCAAGAAGGTCGCCATGATGGTGGCCTATGGGAATCTATCGATCCCGACCAGACCTTTCAGCGCGTTAATCTCAAGATGGGACCACTCGCTAGTTTTCCAAAGAAGAGGTAGCGGGTTTGCTATACGTCTGCTTGCTCCAGCTGGCCGCCCTATCATTTCTGAACTCATGGAAAATTTGCAAAGACTTGACTGTGTGCTGTCCATTTTCGAGAGCCTTCGGCGGAAGAAGATGGAACCTCAATCCTTGTCGTTGTCACATGTCACGTTTGCCTATGGCCCTGAGAAAAATCTTTTTGCCACCTTCAATCTGGAAACATCGACACCGTCGAGCCTTGCGGAGTTCGATCCTCTTGTTCTTGCAACTCAACCGGAGTCCTTATCTTGCATCCGCCTAGGTGTTTCGTTTGAGTTTCCAAACCCACACCGACGTATCCGGGATTCGCTTGAATCCACGCTGAATCAGAGTGCCACCGACTCAGGTCTAGACGCTGTTGCTGAACTTCTCTTGCTTACACTCCCCTTAATGCGATCCTTGGACCAGATATTGGTCAATCCATCCCACAATCAGCCGTTAAGGATGCAAGTGACCGTCCGTAACGCAAAGACTTTTCAGATTCACTATCCTGCGCAGAAATTTCGGTTTCAGTTAGTGGCGAATCATCACCTGCGTCACATGGTCTGGACTCTCAAAGAGTTGAGCAGCCCTAAGGAAGGATCAAGCCAAGATCAGCTCAAGTCGGAGGTGCAAGAAACGTTGTATAATTCTAAGGGCGATGGCTGGAGAGGACTGGGTAATGGGGTTGTCGCTGAGATTGACAAAATTGGAAATCTCCTGGCAGAACTCGACAATTTATTTGAGGCTAGCGGCACTTCAGGTTGGGAAGTTCCAAATACCGAGCCGAAAGCCAATGGTTTGAACAAGTCTGGTCAACAGGCAACGAGAGGAGATGGACATATTGCAGAGGTGCTAAAGAAACCAGTCCGTGCGTCAAACAGTAAAAGCGCTCAACACAATACCACGCAAAACGCAGATATCATTATGATCGACTAGGGTCTCAGGATTTTAGGGCCTTCTTGCAGATTTGATTGAGCCGCAAGGTTTACCTGTACAAGCAAGGTTTCATCCGTCGTCCTCTTGTCCTTTCTGCCTTTCCCTGGCGGTTCACAAACCATGACGTTTGGATGTAATGCCGCTGGCGCGACTGTAGCTACGTGTACAATGATTCAGCATGATTCCCAACATCTCACTTATTGCTAGTTGCTCCTTTTTCTTTGGGGTTATGGTACGAGGATGATTCCCTTCCGGTCACTTCAGATTCTGGTGGCAGACTTCAGTGGTGAGCTCAATTAACGAGATAATGCACTGCGTTGGTCTTGAACGAAGTTCAGGGAATTAAAACGGCGTCTGTTGCGAGAATTTTCCTTTTCCTTTCCCTTTTTCTTGTCCTTCTCCCTGTTATTTTGCCTGGGCTTTGATCATCAATTTCAATATTGTACTAACATCACCCAATTACCTTTCATGAGCGATTTTGCTGCCAATGTTCATCTTACAGTTGAATTATTGGGCCTCGTAGGCCTTGCTGAAAACATAGAAATCGGAAATGTTGACATAAGGAATGTCTCGCTTTTATTTCAAGTGAAAATGACACCTTTCAACCCATGCAAGAATCCTACACGAGTAGCAAGATTAAGTTATAGTCGACGCGTTTGTACATGATTTCCAATTCGTCATTCGTGATATAGTCTACTTCCCACGTTGGAACGAGGTTCACCACAACAGGGGAAAGTCCAAGGTAAATGACTAATGTAGACTTGCTCATAGAGGAACAAGCTAATAACGCAGCTCTCTCAGCTTTCCCCGGTTCTTGAAAACATCGTACTCTATCCATCTTGCAGAAGACAAATCGCCTTCGGGAATAAGTCTCCCAGGATTCATTACGTGACACCCTTCGTAAGTCATACAGAACGACGCCGCTTCAGAGTCGGCTAAGATGAAGGCTGAGGGCAATGGGTATAGCTGCAAGGCAGACGCATAATCCCATAAGACGGGTCGCAGCGAGAGAGGGAAGGGTGACATAGTTCCTTGATCCAAAATTGTCTTGACAAGCTTTCGAGACATGTGAACAGCAGAAGGAACCGAATGGGATTCAGTTCCTATTGGTTGAGCATGTGCCTCGGTCGAGCTCCTAGGTGATGCAGAGCCCTGTTGGTAGTCCAGTCCTTCGTCCATTACTGCAAAGCCATCGGCACTTTGCCCAACCCTTACTGCGCTGCGTCTCAGCCGTCCTGAGATGTCATCACGAACTATCGCGATGTCATGGACCGGTCCAAAGAGGGTGATGCGTGACGGATTCGTAGTCCAGATAGCCTCGCCAATTGGTTCTGATAACTGAGATCGGTCCAACTCAGCGATCGCTGTAGCAAATGCACGCCTCACCCTTGAAGTGAACATGTCAGGAACTGCATGGCGTGGGATGGTGGAGGAAGCACCAGCCGAAAAGGCCGATGACCAAGGGTCATTGTCGCCTGGCACAAATATGAATGTAGAGCGCCGTAACATAGAGGGGAACTCGGACAAAACCATAGCGAGAGAGTCAAAGTATTCCTTATACTCAATACTACCTGCCTGGCCGTCACCACTAATTATGGCCTTCTGAACGAAATTCCCGATCAAGACGAAAGCCAATGGCCGTTCTCCCAGTGGCAAGTCACTGTACGAACCAAAAAGCTTTCTCAATGCATCCACGGTCTTCACATTATCAAGGTTGACCTCGCTCATGATTGCTATTTTGGTGCGACTGGAGTCATCCGTACCCCCGTGCAAGTCTCGTAAGTATTTCTCCTGGATCTGTCTCATACGAGGTCCCCGCGCACGCTCGCTCCCAACTCCTATGAAGTCAACCCAGCCAAATCCTCCGCTGGAGCTCACTTCTCCGGTAGTTTGCCGATTACTAGTTCCCAATGACATCTCTCGTCTCTCGCAGGGAGGTCCACAAATGGAGACTCCGACAAATCTACCTCCAATACCACCCCCGATCCCGCTATTTCCACCCAAGGTCGACCCCTTTAAAGTTTCTTCCTCCTCGTAGATTCCATCCACGAGAACAATCATCCCGGGCGCAAACCAAGCACCATCTTCAGGTATCACCCGTGCATGACTAAGTTCCAATGCGATACTCCCTGTTAAATCGGTGAGAGATAAGTCACCCGTGGGGGAGACAGAAAGCATCCCGAGTAACAAATGAGAGGTGCCGCTCCTTCCCAGCAGGTTCGCGATCGGCGTGAGCTTGTAGCATTGGCGAGGAGCAAAAGACGATGACGTTCGTGACAAAGAAGGAACGCTAGAAGAACCCAGTGATACTTGGAAAGACTCGTTTCGGAGTAAGCGCTGGTAGATCACATTATAACGGTCCCGGAGCAAGGCAGTTTTATGGGAGGGCTGCGGAAATAGAGTAGGCTTCGATTTGACAACCTCGAAATACTTTCTGTCGGGGTTGTAAGTCAGACGTGGGATATCGAATGCGTCAACGACTTTGATCCAACTCCTCGGGTGTGATGGCAGGTCCGACTCTCCCTCTTCCCTGTCTTCCAGCGTTGCTCCTGCAGAGGAAGATATCCGGACCAGGTTTAATTGCATGCGGTCCCCATCCCGGCTTACAATTCTTGGAGAGAAGTCGTCTGTAGGAGCGGCCTTGCCAACAATAACCCTACCACCGCTCATATTCCCTTCGATGGTCTGCAGAATTGTTTTCAGCGAGGCACCTTTGCCTTCTTCAACAATAACACCTCCGCCAGCTTTTTTCCAGCTTTTAGCCACCTCGTCCAATACCCGCTCTGCGAGGCCTTCTTGGCGCCATCCTGACCCGCAATTCTTGCCCACGAAAGTAGCTAGAGTCTGAAGTGCAGATGACGAGATAGTCAAATTATGCTTCCGGGTGAACGTGCGGAAAGCGACAGGTCGAAGAGTGGAGGGAGGAAGCAAGATCGGTAGTATAGATGTCCTTGTGGGAAGATGATTGGGTTTATTCTTTCGAAAAGGGTGTGCGGGGATCCCAAAGGCAGGTGATGATGAAGGGACCGGATCCGAATCCATCATTTCAATATAACTTTCTGGACTATTAGTATTATGCGACTGCACCATCGCGTCGTGAACTCGTACTGTATGTTCTTACTTCGTCTTTGGGGAAGAGGAGACGCGTGAGTTGAATTAATTCAAGGTGCCGCACGCCGCCCGCAGACGCGAAACCCGCGCGACGGTTCGAGAGTCCAGACTCCAAATTAGATTTGATTCTTCATCCGACATTTAGTTCACTTCTTATTGTCCTGCATCATCCCCCCCAATTTCTTCTATTGGAATTTAAAATTATTACTGTCCAGGATTCATATTGTTTCATACTTGACGCCAAAAAACGCAGCAATGACAGAGCATGATCATACCGAAGCGAGCGCATCACCGCTGAAAGGTAACGCCGGAGATATGCGGGCACAATTGGTAGGCTTGATTGAGCGAGCCGCCGCCAAGGATGCCGTTAAAGATTTCAACGCTGCTGCTGAGCTCTACTCTGAGGCCACTGAGCTCCAGGCTAAGTTGAATGGCGAACTGTCGCTTGACAATGCCGATCTACTATACGCCTATGGGAAAGCTCTTTACAATGTTGCTGTGAGCAAAAGTGATGTCCTTGGAACCAAGGTAGCTGGTGATGCGCCCACTGAGAATGCTTCTTCGTCTAGGCCAACAGCCGCTGGCGATGGCTTTGTTCAGAATCCAATCGCCAGTGAAGTGGCTCAGAAGGAGATGCTGGGTGAAAAAAAGCAATCTCCGAAAGTCGAAAACAAGCCATATTTCCAATTCACCGGCGATGAGAATTTTGACGACCTTGATTCCGACGAAGGGGGTGAGGACGAAGAAGGCGGTGGTGGCGAGGAAGATGAGGACGACTTTGCTAATGCATTCGAGGTCCTTGACCTTGCACGTATACTTTACCTTAAGAAGTTAAATGCAGCTGAGGAAGAATATGGAAAGGGGAAAGCCACAGATCTGCCCTCACATGTCAAACATATCAAGGAGCGCCTCGCGGACACATACGATCTCCAGGCTGAAATCTCACTAGAAGCTGAAAGATTTACGGACGCAGTGACCGACCTGAGAACAGCGCTAGATCTGAGACAGTCTTTGTTCCCAATGGAGGACTCTTCTATTGCTGAATGCCACTATAAGCTTTCACTTGCCCTGGAGTTCGCGTCTGTTAACAAAGCAGATGACAGCTCAGATGGTGACAGCAATGTGAATACCAATGAAGATATGAGAAAGGAAGCGGCGACTCAAATGGAAAAGGCAATCGAAAGCTGTGAAGTCAGAATGGCTCAAGAGCAGGGGTTGTTAGATACTGATGGTGCCCTGGGCGAGGACAAAGCGACCGCTATGAGGAGGAAAATAGCGAACGTGAAGGAAATAATAGCAGACATGGAACAAAGAGTAAGTCAATTTTTAACCATCCCGACTTTCAATAAAAAATACCTTCTCCATGGCAGCACAGACATCTCACTGGTGTACAGCTCGTTGAACTTAAGCGTCCACCGGTGTCACTTGAGGATCGTGAGGAAAGTAGTGAAGCTATGTTGAAAGGTATCCTTGGTCAAATGATAGGACAGTCACCTGCGGATCAGAGAGCACAATTAGACAAAGTTACACAAGGTGCCAACGACCTCTCTGCATTTGTCAAACGCAAATCAGGTGGTAACCAACCTGCTCGGCGAGCCGAGTCTACACAGAAGCGCTCAGCTCAGGAAGGGGACCAAGATGGGGACGCGAAAAGACCTCGTTTTGACAGCACGAGCGGTTCCCCTTCGTAACTAGCCACCTGTGAATCGCCGTCATGCTAGTGATATCTCTTCGCTCTTGTTAGTCACTGGAGGGCTACTTCTCGTTTGTTCCCTGGAATTACAAACTGGCTTTCGAGATTCGAAACTACAAAACTGATTGAAATAGGCAATACCCAATACAACAGAAACTTGAAGTTGTCAATGTTCTCATATACCAAACCCGGGGATTCTTGTTATTTAAAACATTATCATTATGAAATCTATCAGAAGACTGACGCATAGCAGTTCCTCCGTCATTATAGGTTGACATGTATATCAGGGTATCAACGTGCGACGGTCAATATCATGTACTAGTAGTAGTAATTTTTTTTTTGTTCTTTTCTTCTTTTAGGACGTGAGACCAAAAATCGACGAATGACGGTCCAGTTTTCGGCTCCGTCGCCGTATAGCGAGACCAGGACTCCAAACACCGGCAAATAGATCTTCACATTCATCTTCGTCCTGGCTGTCGAACTCCACACGTTCGCTCGATGCCTCGAGGTCCATTTCTGCGGAGGTCGACATTTTAGTCGGCTCGGCATAAGAATCCGACTCCCAGGAGGAAGACGTCATAGTCCGTTTTGTTTCCAAAATAAATTTGCCGACCTTATAACGCTGTGATTCTTCTTCGGCGGCAACATATTTCCATCCAAGGACACTTCCGCAGAACGCACAACTGACATCACTAACAGTGTGGGCACCTGTGACCAGCTGGCGCGATACAGGTTTCTGCATTATGGTATTTGGAAGTGAACTTGTCGGTGAGGACGTCAGATTGACAGATACTGCACAGGCGATAGGTTCCGCGGATACAAGATACGCGCGGCCATGACGGCCGGTGAACCCTTTGCTGATAATCTGGGACGTCAAACATAGATCCGTTGCGCAGCGAGAACATCGAACATAAGAGATGTGACCACCTAAGTATTTACCCTTATCCATGGCAGGCAATGTTTTAACAGATATGTGGGTGGAGGAAGAGCACCCCGCATTTCGCCGTCGGGAACGGAACACGGTCGGTAAAAGAAGAAATCTGGGAAACATGAGGACGCGCAGGTAGTCTGATGGTGAGAATAAATTATATGTTAGTATGTTATTTTATATGTAGCTTTCTTCTTTCACGGCGGATATACCGAGGTGGTGTAGCTATAACCAGCAGAGTTATGTACTCCTTCGACAGAGCTTCGAACCCAGAAGGACAGCACAGAGTGGGGTATTTATAGTGTCATACTGAGATCATACCACCCTTTACGGGTACGCCCCGGTATCATTTATCTTGGTTTATGTATCGTATCCACTTTGTAAATATTTACTATGAAAAGGCCGATTTCAAGGATCAGGGGGGAGCTATACAGGCCTTATACTCTTATCTAGCTAGATTATTTATAACTAATCTAACTGATCAATAAGGTCAAGGTCCTAGATCTAGCTAAAGTGCTTGATTATGCTGAAGTACTATTAGTAAACCGGTTATATAGTATATAGCAGTGTAACTGCAATACATGCTGGTTCAGGTATAGAATATGTCAATATAGTGGTATGTAGGTAGGCGGCGAGATTATAGACAGGAGTAGAAATAAGATAATAAGCTGATCTTGACTCAAGGTGCAGATACAAGAGAAGCTTGAAAGTTGAGACGGCAGTATATTAATATTGGTCATTTTTATAGCTGCTTGTGCAGTTGCTGATCTGCCCCATAGAAGGGTGACCCAGCCGACTTACTCTCCGCAAAGTAAGTTTATGGGTTTGGTATGTACTATGTGCTACCCAATGTCTAACACAATGCTATAGTGCCTGCTAGTTGAAGATTTTCTTAACAAAATATGTACTGAATCATGCATTGCCCTTGCTGTTCAATAAAAGTATATCAATTGTTCAACAGTCTATGCCTCTATGACACCCTATTTACTATTACATTACAGTATGCTCAACAATGGAGTCTTTTGATCTAATAGAATAGAGCAGTACAAGGAATAATAGAATGCTAAGTGGCTACTAAAATAGGCCTAGGCCATCTTAAATCGCAAGGGAACTTCAGAAAATGATAGGTATAGAAGATACCTCTATGATTCGTTGGTAATGACCCTGGGTAATAGTGATTAATGTGTTGTCACATACAAGTTATTATTAGTAGGTTGTTCCACCACAAGATGTAACACTCGTCTATTTTATAGGTGTTTATCTAGCTTTTTAAAAATAAATATAAGTTTATGACTATGTACTATTAGTATGAAACCAGCTTGTCCTATGCGTTGAACCGGTACATTGGAAAATTTATGGGGCGTTTTGGTCTGTTATGACAGTCAGGTGGGTCCAAATTGGCTTATCCATGAGTATCCAGTCCTGCGCGACCAGTTGTAAGTCTGATGCATATGTTGATTGGAAATCCAATGTATCACGACGGAACGGACCACTTTCTCCGCAAGTCGATCTACCGGCCCTTCCGCTAGACGAGACTTCACCAGAGTAGTCCTACTCCGATGGGGAGAAAAAGGACAGAAAGTTCGTTCAAACATGTATTCCACTAATATCTCTATTTCTGGGTTGTCTTCTCTTTGGATGTCCGATACTGTGCTTTTTTTAATGCCTGAAGAAGAATCTCCTAGCACATCAACCCTGGATTCACTATGAACGCGAGATGGGCTAACTAACATTGAATAGGAGCAAAGTGCCAATTGTGCTACACAATATGTCGAGAGATCCATATAACCCCCTGTTTCAAGAGAAGAGAAAACAAAATAGAGAGAGAGAAAGGCAGTAAACCTCAACCCCACCCGTTGCTAAACTTCAGCGCCCAAAAACAGCCATTTTGCACTGAGTGATGACTGGGCGCACCCTCCAGTATTCCATGGCTGCAGTGTTGTCAAGTTGAACCCACACCATCCCAGGTTCCTTGCGATGTTGAGCTCCGCAGCATCTTGTGACCGTGGGATGCATGCCACAATTCGGGAACACCCAAAATCAGAGAGGCTAGCTAGCTCAAAAAGGGCAATCAGCCTATTAGAGGAGTTGTGAGTCTCCGTTCCACTTCACAGTGACTTGCTCATAACCTTGAGGGGAGACATACCCAGTTTTGAGGTCCTGGCCCGGTGCTTGTTCTCCAAAGAATATGAATAGGGTGCGTTCCCCGTTTAAAGCGGTAACGAATCCTCGGTAGATACCGTCGCTTGTATAATCTAACACCTCAACCCACTTTTGAACTCTGCTTTGCGCATGTCCCAAATCACTCGGCCGAACCTGATACGCACCTACCCCAAGCAACTCTTGTCTAGCGAATCTCCCCTCACCAAGGAAAATCGCAGACAATGTGTTGCAGAAGAGCCTCTCACACTCTCCCGGGATAGTATGCGCTGCCTCCCCTTTGTGTTCCGGCACATTATCGCCAGACCAATGGCTCTCCATTCTTGGACTGATGGAAAGATCAAGGGAAGGACTTGAGGGAAAGGTTTTCGACCCTGAGGGGACCTCAGGGATACCACTGGGTTCCTGTGTGGCACAACGCCATCACGTCAGTACAGAATAATAGACTTACTTGAGTTATGTAAACTCACCGGCCCCAGTAGTAGTGTAATAGTGGAAACCATTAACTGTTGATGTTGACGTGTTGACACTGTAGCAGCTTGCAAGTACGGAAGTCTGGGGAGCTTTATCGGGAAACCGCTGTAACTGATTGTAGGTATTACTGTTGTTATTCAAAAACTTAGCCATGGTAGTTGATAACAGTTGCCCCAGAGGAATAGTTATGGAAAATATAATTCTTCGTAGTGTGTGTAAACTTAGTGGTTAGGATATCTCTTTGGCTCAATGACTGTAGCAACCGGAGTTCACGGAGAACCAACTAGAAGCTTGCTGAGTGAAAAAGTAATTGTGCCAGGGTAGGTATAGCTAATGTGCAGCGGTGATAAATTTATGTTATTGTTGGACAGGTTATTTTTTTGGTCTTTAAGCCGATGCTTGGGATACTCAAAAGGTGGTCTTGGGCTGCAGTTGTTCCCCCTACTAATTAGTCACGATGATGACGTGTGATAATTTGAGTCACGTGCACATGCATTATTACTCTTTCAGAAGTCACCCAAGTCAACAAAGCACCTGGATTATGCACACCTGCAATAATAACACTTGTTGAAATTGTCTATAATAATACCTGTCAGGGCCAGAGTCAATCTTGCAGGTCTTCCAAACAGACAAGATTTTGACGAGAGACGCCGCTCGATTTTGCCCTAATCCAAGTAATACATGCGCAATACATGCACAAGGCGAAAGCTTAAAGTGTATACATCACGCATGTAGAATATACAAATAAAGAGATAACAAAGGTTTAAAATAGAAAGGTGGCCCCCATGCCCAACCAAAGGTGCCCCGAAACTCCAAAGCTCGCATGGACCTAAAGTAAGGATGAAACATCGCCTGACGTTTTGCAAAACCCTCAAAGCTCTCGATAGTCACTAGGTCTTATCCTCCGATATCTTGCTTGATGGCGTTGTGGATTAACAGGCTGGCGAAAGTATGCCGTGTCCTCTTCCCGAGCATATGGAGTGCTAAACGTAGTCCGTTGTTGATTTGAGAAGTGACCCATACTTGGCCCTTGTGAAAAACCTATATTCTGCTGCATATTCCCCGCCATTTGAGACATAGGAAACATGTTCATTGGGGCATCTCCCATGCCATTAAACATGTTCGCTGCGCCGTATCCAGGATGAATTGTACCATTTGAATTGTCACCATATAATCCGCCTTGAAGTTGGTTGAAGTTCATACCGTTCATAGGATTCCAGGCTGGACCAATGCTGTTGGAAAAACCATTGGAGGAAGGCAAGCCCACGGGGTTCATAAATCCCATTCCATCCCCAACAAATCCAGCATCAGGAAAAGACATCGAAGGGATGCCCTGGGCCTGCATAAAATTGGGACCAGCAAAAGGCATCTGTTGACCGAAAGGAAGTGGCTGAAATCCAGTGGAAGAATCCTGGGCTTGTGCAGGCATAGTAGTATCAATTGACTTCTGGTTATCTTCGGCTCTCTGCTTTTTCAGTGTAGAATTTAGGTTTGACTCATCGGTAACTCTAAGAGAATCATCGTCCGCAGGTCTTTTCCTTGAATGCTTTGATACATCTGCTCCAGGTGGAACTGGTAATGAAGGCTCCGCTTTTTCACCTCCGTCAAGGCTCGGGAGAGTTGATTTGTTTATTGATTGGTTTTCTGGGACTACCGATTGCTTCTCTTTGTCTTTCCTTGAATCGGCCTTCTCAGCCTCGTAGGCTTTGATCTTGGCGACAGCATCATCGTCCGCACACAGATTATCAAGTAAAACACCTTCTGTTCCACATCCAGGACAGACGAAATCACTTTCAATTAAAGCATTTGTGATACAGTCATTGCAGTAAGTTCTCTGGCAGCATGGCGTTTTTGTGGGCTCTAAGAACATCCGTTTGTCAATTGGGCACTCTAGCCCACGTGCTTGCAACTCCTTGCTGTATTCTGCAGCTGCAGCTTCGGCGGCGGCTGCGGCCGAAGCCTTAGCTTTTTCTTGGTACAGTTCCCAGGCTGCCTTGTCTGGCTTGGCGATGACAAAGTCACCATCAGCATTAACCATAACGCCCGTATTCTTCAACTCTTCACTTGAACCATCTATTGTGAGCGACTCGGGCTTGTCAACTTTCGTTTGAAGAGAGCGAGGTATGCCAGTTGACCGCTTCACTCGGTACTTGCCATCAAACTTCGGATCATTGTTGGTTGGGCACGCTTGAATCCAGTGACCTAAGCATGAACGTTAGACAACTTCTATCATCAACTTTGTTGGCAATTAGAAATGTCTAGACAGACCTTTTTCACGGCAGCGATAGCAAAGGTATCCAGGAGGTGGCGGATGATCGGGAACATTGATAGGTTTGCCTCTCCCGCGACCAAATGGAACAGGTGTAGCACTATGGATATTCATCAGTGTAAGAAGCCATGGATATGGACGAAGTACGCTCACTTTGCCATCTCCTGTTGTTGTTCTTTCCACTGATTTGCCTGCAAGTTAAAAAGTGCGTTTATCTTCTCTTCTTCGGTCTGGGCATTGTTGAGTTCTAGAACACCGTTGCTGAGTGTATTGCTAGAATTGGGCACTGTTCGGCTTGATGAAGGTTGATCATTACGAGGAGCGCTGCGTGCATTGACAGGCATTTTTCCGGATACGTAACGAGTAGCACCGCCTTTCCCAGGCCGCGACGCAGGTAGCCTTCGAGCTATAACAGATGTAGAACGGGGTATGATTGTAGTATCATCATCGTACTCTAACTCACAATTGACTGTTAGCTGCTATTTCTGCACTTTTTCCGTCCCTCTTATTTATATTGCTGTTCTTGCGTCTTTGCCTCATCTTGCTCGTCATGGAGTAAAGACGTCATGAAGTCAAGAATAATCAATTCGTTCAACTTACCTTCTCCAGTATCTTCGTTGTAGATGGACAACTCGAAGTCAGTTCCGTCGCCCAGTCTACTCTGATTGATAATTTCTCGTTTCAATTCAAAGACAGAGATACCGGTGCCATCAAAAGTCACCCTTGAGGGTTCTTTCTGAGACTTGAACTTGAAGTGAACAGAGGATGACATTGTATTCAATTGCACGTCCAATGAAAGTGTTTGCGAACGTAATTAGATCAAGATTAAGGGGTATCACTTTCAGAACGAAGGATACAAGCAACAGTAGTAGAAGAAGGAAAAAAAGGAGAAAGATAAGGAACAAGACAACAATGGAAAGGTATGGCAAATAGCCGACGGCAGATTATGATTCGGAAATCCTCTTTGTTATAAGATTTTGGAAATCGAAAGACCAATACCTATTGATGATATGGCTCGAACTCATGAACTCAAAGAACCCTTGTTGATGCTGGATGGCAAGTGTTCAATCACTGCATACAAACAAGACCAAGTCTGAACAAATACAAAAATGGGACAGTTTGCGGTTCTGTAGTAAACAAAGGTGAGTAAAGATTGAACAGAATTTTTGTTCACGTTTTGTGAAAGCTTCAACCGTTTAACGAGTGAATTAGAGCTTCTCTGTCTCCTCTAAGCTGCACTCAGGCCAAAGGGGGAAAGGGAAAAGAAAATAGAGAAAGAGGCTCTTTGGATGATTTAGTATGATATAAAATCCAGGCACGAGATGGGGAATATGAGCAGCTGATACTTGAACAATACCGAGAGGAAATGGAACTTCGGGCAGGTCGAAGAATGCGGGATACTATGGAACTGTCGCGCGAGATGAGGGCGATAAAGCTGGGCTGATCAAGTGGTGATTATAATCCAGTACTGAAGCTCAGTGTACGATGACAAGGGCGAATGATTTATGAAGGAAGTCCCAGAATCTCCGCTGAGTAAAGTGTATTGTTCAGCGAGGGTGTAAGATCAACAAATCCGTGCTCGACTATGGATTTGGAGGGTCGGAAGTGGAAGTGATGGTGGCAATCAGTTAAAGTCACGTGATATAAAGGCTACGCTACGTGTTGGCTTCATCGCCTTACATAATCTGACATCCCAAAGAGAATACAATACGTCAGGACGTTGATCAACGAAGGTCTATATAGTTACATTCAAACACATCTCATCAAGTGTTTGTTATATTTGCATACAGGCGGCAGGTCAAATGGCAGCCTCAGGTTTGCGAACCAAGAACCCTTTGTCATCTAGATAATCCTTGACCTCGCTAACAGTGTATTCACCACGATGGAACTATTGATTTGGTTAGCAGTTCCTAAGAAACATGGGCGTCATAGCAACATACCATGCCAGCGCCTAATGCTGCATCAGTAGTCGTACGCTCAAAGACCTCCGCGAAATGCCCAGGGTTTCCGGCCCCACTGGAGGCAATGACTGGTATCTTGATGGAGGCTTTGACATCATTAATAAGTTCTAGATCAAATCCACTGTTGCTTCCATCTTTGTCAATGCAATTCAAAAGTAGTTCTCCGGCACCCATTGCCTCAACTGCTATGGCTAATTGCCGAACATCCAAGTCCCGCGCCTCTCTGCCACCTTTGATGGTACATTGATACCAACAAAAGCTCTGTCCTGCAGTATTTGGATACTGTGTCTTGATGGTATGATGCTTGGTGTCTTCAGGGCTGTTGACGTATACGCGTTTGGGATCGACGCTGACAACCACAGCTTGGTTTCCATAGGCACCTGATATTGTCTCTATGGCGGTTTTTCCAGACAACTTTTCACCGGCTTCGTAATATTGTTCGGCTGCAATAACAGCATCTGAACCAATGCTAACTTTATCCGCCCCAGATTTGAAATACATAGTAGCCACGTCAAGAGCCGAAATGCAGGTGCCATCTGGGTCAACAGTGTCCTTGATTCCACCCCCAATCGTGAGAGGTACGAAAACAGTTTCGGATGTCCTCCTCAAGATCTCCAGCATAGGCGTGTCTACCAGTGGGGAATTTCTGAAGGATGTTATATTCAGGAAGGTCACCTCATCTGCCCCTTGCTCGTAATATTTTCTTGCCATGTCAACTGGCTTACCCAAGTTTCTTACCTGGCCTCCGGAATCCACACCATCCTTCTCGCGAACGTCATACTGATCGCCCTTCGTAACGACAAGATCACCGGAATCGTTTGTGCGGACATCGAGGCAAGCTATAACTCTGCGAGTCAAGCCATCTTTCTCTTCGCCAGAGATCAAAACATCTGATACAAATGGTTCGATCCGGTCACCATCCAAGAAAGCACGGATAGTCCGTAGGCCAGCTTGTCCGCTCTTCTCTGGGTGGAACTGCGTAGCGAAAATATTACCCCTTGCTATTGCACCTATGAATTCCTCATCACCATAGGTGGCTGTAGCGACTGACCAGCCATCTTTCTCCAGGTTACCAGGCGTGTAGAGGGCCGCGTAAGAGTGCACATAGTAATACTTGCTGCTCGGGTTCAATCCACAAAAGCTCTGGGCTCCTGAAGAACCAATAGTGGTGGTCCTAGCAGAGTTCCATCCAATGTGAGGCACACTCTTCGTACTAGCATCGAACTTTTGCATCCGCTCTGGTATCAATCCCAGGCCGTGAACGTCAGGGTCCTCCTCGGATCCTTCAAACAGCGCCTGTAAGCCGACACAGATCCCCATGAAAGGCTTTCCGGAATCTATATGCTGCTTAATCGGATCCAAATATCCTCCCTCCGAAAGCTGTGAGAGACAGTGTCCGAAATGGCCAACTCCCGGCAATATAAGTTTCTGCGATGTGATGGTCAACGCCCCGTAGGTCTTAATTACTTATTGAACTCTCACCTCTGCATTTTTCAAATCCTCGGGAGTATTAACCCACTCAACATCATACCCAACTTTGTTGATCGCATTCACCAGCGAACGCACGTTCCCGGCGACATAATCGAGTAAATGGACGGTGGGCATGGCGGCGGGGGTTCAATCAGCTCCGCTAATGATGAGGGGCTCGCTATGGCAAAGAGTAATCCAATCCTAAGACACAATATAAAATCCACACTCGTTATTTTATAATTCAATGCCTTTCAAGACAAACTTGAAATACTGGATTTCAATCAGAGCATTACTTTGTGAATGGAATCTTTCTTCAGTAGTACCCCACGCAGCTAGATGACTCATCATTTGCTATGGCCCTCGCTTTTTCTTTTCCTTTTTTCTTTTTGGGTCGGGTTACCCAGAGGAATCACCGCCTTTGGACCCGCCCACCACTGGCAGGTACTGAGTCTATAATTCTATATACTGTAAACAATGCTATGGAAGGAGTAGGTGCCTAGCCTTAGCTTCCTACCATAATTGTAATTTCTGGCTGGTTAAGTACAAAGTACATAATTATGCACTATGATACCGGGCGGCGTCCGACTGCTAGAATGTGGTCTGTGCATAGCACTGGGTATAATAACAAACTCCAGGCTTGTTTGCTGGACACGCCCACCAATCGGCATTTACATTTGATTGGTTCTGTTTCAAAGTTTGATAGTAAAGTTTGGCATACCACCGGAGCATCTTGAACTATATGGCTGGTCTATGACAGGTTTAAATCCCCTTTAAAGAACTGGCGAACATCTCGGGTACCCGTAAGGTGATTCTAGTGTTTACCCACAGACGAGATGTGGATATAAGTTAAGATTGTGAGAATAAATTGTCCGCAGCTTGTCAATCATAAAGTGTATTTCCATCTTCCAAAAGTGCGCACTCACTTGCTTCTTGGTAAGAGGTTTCTGTGTTTGGCACTTGATCACTGTTCGCATTTTTTTGTGCTCTCAAGATAAATAAGTCCATTGCGGGGCTTAAGGTTGGCTTAGCAATATATACCTAGTAGGGAGATAATACTTTCAAAGACTATGAACTTACTGGGGAAAACTGCCGAAGGCGAACACCAGCCGCCTCTAGAATTTCAGCGCTCTAGTCCCTGTCAGTAAAAATTTATCAGCCAGAGAAAGAGGGGGTAGCATACTTCTTGATCCATGTTATATCCCTGTGAATATACTACCTCGGAAATGCCAACTTGGGCAATCTTGACTGTGCATGTCAAGCAAGGACATCTTTTCTGTGTACTCAGTAGAGTTCAATTCGACATGTTAACTAGATGAGATGAGGGGGTCTCACGTGTCACAGTAAAGTATTGCACCTTCTCGTATGCGCTCCCTTCCAGCCTCTAATAGAGCGTTCTCTTCGGCATGGAGGCAAAGGCAGGTGGATAATCCAACACCCCCACCCTCGCCTCGATTGCATCTCGGACCTGTGGGATCGTAAGTTATCGATATTGTAAACGTTGTCTTCGTGTATAAAAATTGGAGATCTCTATGGGTAAAATTCAAGGAAAGAGAAAGGGTAGGGCGTTATACATCCACCCTCGTTGCAATTTTTGAGATGTCGTGGAGTCCCGTTGTATCCGGTACTGATGACACGACGTTCTCGAACAAGCACACAGCCCACCCTTCTCTTCATGCAGTTACTCCGCTGTGCGGCAAGAGATGCCAACTGCATGAAGTATTGATCCCAGTTTGGCCGTAAGCGCTCCTCGTCAGCCAGGTTAAGTGCCTTGAGAGCAGCATGTAGTTCTTCTACTGAGGAAGATGAATCGAACAATCTAACCTGTGCCCGGTCGGTCAGATAAGCACGGCCAATGTTCTTGTCATACAGATGTCGATCATTCCAGAGAACAAACTTCTCAAGAGGCGGAGGTTCAAGGTGCCTCGCCCGGCATCTATGATGCGTTAATTTCTCAGATGACTCCTTGAATCACGGTGAACAACTAGAATCTGACCTCTCTGTGAATCGCTTCCATCGAAGACTAACTGGTGCGTCAACGCTTACTAGGAGAAAAAATGGACGCTGGAGGAAGCGGTCTAAGGTAGTTTCCTCCCAAATATCTGTCGTCACCCAAAGACCTTGCCATCTTTTCGTTGCAAAGTTCAAAAGCGATTCAGGGCTTTCAAAGAGTAGCTGCGATGACTGGTTGCGTTCACTGTTCGTGAATTCCGATGCTTGTAGCCATCGATCATCCTCGGGCGCATCTGCTATTCGAGGGAAACTTCTACTTTTAAGCTCAAGTAGCTGGAATCCTTGATGCTGGATAAGATACTCTGCAATGGCATGCTTACTAGAGCATATACCTTTGAGCGCTCCATTAGTCTATGCTGAGATATTGGGGACCTTTTAAATTAAGCGATTCAGTAAAGTAAGTGCTAACCTCCACACAAGCCTATTAACATTTTTCTTTTCGCACCAACAAATTAAAAGGCAGGAAGAAAGTACAAATGGCGTGAGAGTTTATCCAGGTAATAGTGTGCGATCGGATATATTCGAAAGGCCAATACGGAGTAGGCCTCGTGAGATTGAGGGAAATAGGCTAGACAAATAAAATGGGCGACCAAAGAACTAAACCAATATTTGCCGCTGAAGTGGACAGGAAAGTAATAAACAGTTCCTAGCAGGAACAGGAAGCATTGAAAATTTCCATGTGGATATTTCCCCACACCACAAGCTAGGTACAGTATAATACGTATACTCAACGGAGTTGCTTCATTGTTGCGTTGCTGCTTGAGAATTTTCATCCTCTACCTTTCCCACGGCTGCCTCGAAATATCGATCAGCTTTTTCTTGACTATAGTAGCAGTCAATTGTTGATAATCAAGCAGTCTCGTGGATTTCAGTAAATTTGAGTTTGCAGAGAAATGTACATACACTGTAACCTTTTTCCTCACTAGAAGCAAAGTACGGAATACATTTGGATCTACCCTCCTTAAGAGTATTCAGCTGGTGATGACAATGAGATAAACTGAAAACAAAAACGCAGCCAGAGAGATCAAATGCATTTACCAATCAGTCGCTGTATTATTATGATGATTCTTCTATAGTTTTACTGTAATACCCCGTTATCTGCAACACCCGTTATCTGCAACTTCACGCTATCTGCAACCGGCAAGCGCGAAAAAATCGGTTCCCCATATAAAATTTCATATAAATTCGATTTTCTAAGCATTTCATAAAATTCTGAGCACTGCCCATAGAAAGTTGCAGATATCGAATTTCGGAAAATCTATTTTGACGTCATTTCTACCGCACCCCTGTTTTCAACATGCCTTTAAAAACTATTACCAACCGTCAGAAAGCTGATATTCGAGCCCAACACGCCTTGAAGCCTTATCTAACTCATATACAGCTTGCTGAATGGTTTAGGTGCCGATATAAGCAGCCAATTAGTAGAGCCACGGTCTGCCGAAGTCTTTCATCTCATTACGCGTTTCTTGATAGCCCTTCCTCTCACGATCTCAGCCGACAACGCCGCCGTACAGGACACTGGCCAGAGCTAGAAACAGCTCTCTTTGAGTGGATTCAGCGAGCGGAGGGTCGAATTACTATTAGTCAGGAGGTTATACGTGAAAAGGCTAAGCAGTACTGGGCAAGGCTCTATCCTGAGAAGGAGATGCCTCAGTTTAGTAACGGCTGGGTCTATAAGTTCCAAGTCCGCAACAGTATTAAGTCCAGAGTCTTGCATGGCGAAAATGGAGATCTTTCCCCCTCTGCAGCTGTTGAAATGATTGGAATTCGTCAGGCTCTAGGAGGATATGCATCTCGAGATATCTTTAACTGTGATGAGACGGGGCTTTCATGGAGGTTCTTTCCAGAACGCAGCTTAACTACTGGTCCAGTTCCTGGGCGTAAGAAGCAGAGAGCTCGGATTACTGCCCACTTTTGTTGCAACGCAGACGCCTCAGAGCGTCTCCCTATCTGGTTTATTGGAACTGCTAAACGGCCTAGAGCTTTCGCTGCAGCAGGGATTAATATTGAGAATCTCGGCTGTTACTGGCGGAATAATAAAAAGGCGTGGATGACAGGCATAATCTTTAAGGAATGGCTTCTATGGTTCGATAGAAGAATGACTGGCCGAAAGGTTGCTCTTTTAATGGACAACTTCTCTGCTCATGAGGCTGCTTTTGAAGAGATTAATCAGCAATTGCAGAATACCTTTGTTATATGGCTTCCAGCTAATTCAACTACTCGATATCAACCGCTTGATCAAGGCATTATATCTACATGGAAGACGTACTGGAAACGTCAGTGGATCTCTTACATGGTAGAGGAATTTGACCGAGGTTATGATCCAATATTAACGATGACAATTTTACGAGCCATCCGATGGGCAATCTCTACATGGGAGCTTGATATATCTCAAGATACTATCAAACAGTGCTTTAAAAGAGCTCTTTCTATTGAAGATACTGAAGAGATCGATAATAAACCGCTTGTTAAGGAGATTGAGCAAGGACTTCAACAGCTACAACAGACAAATCGTATCGCTGATCTTATGGATATCCAGCAGTTCCTCAGTCCTGCAGAAGAGGAGGTTGGCAATGATCTAAATAATCTTGATGACGCTATCTTAAGTCAGTTTGAAGCTGCCAACGAAGAGCCTGAAGATGACGAAGAGATAGTGCAACCTCTTCCTCTAATACCTATCTCGGAGGCCTTAGAAAGTCTACGCAAGCTTCGACTCTTTGAAGAACAGCAGGTGGAAGGGAACAGAGAGCTCCTCCAGCTTCTTACACGTCATGAAAGAACGCTTATACAGAGGAAGACCGAGAATCATTGTTAAACTGACATACGATCATTCTATACTTGACTGTCTACTATCAGCCTACACCATCTGCTTACCTCGTTGCTTACGCCGTCGATTACGTCCTCACGCACACCAAAACAGCGCCGGTTCAACCCCTGCGAAAAAAGGTCTTTTTTGGCCACCCCAAGGATGCTTAGAACGCCAGATGGACGCTTAAGAGGTAAAAAAACAATCTCCTATTGTTCTATATACTGGGAATCAGACTGGAAGCATCTACACGCATATCCAACCCCGTACGGGGTGGTTATCATCAGTTGTAGTATCCCTACTTAGTATAGAAATCTACTATGTAATGAAAAGCTTCATGTTTCCTATAACTGCAGTATACATATAAATATATATATATATAAAAACGCTTGCGGGCCGAAGGCGGTGAGCTGTTCGGCCTATCAGGCTGCTTACCTCGCTATCTGCAACACCTCGATATCTGCAACAAAGTGTCTGGTCAGAATTGGTTGCAGATACCGAGGTATTACAGTATTTCGAGGTACCATACCTATACGGAGTACTACCCGACAGAGTACATTGGCCAAAGCTCCCTTGGTCACTTAGGTACGTACAGTACGACGTATCTAACATACAACCTTTCTCACTCCACAGAGTACATGTCTACGTATATAGTAGGTACATATATGTACGGAGTCCCCGCAGATAAACATGCAATACATACCCAAGTATCAGTAATACCGGTACAGAAGTACTAGGTTCTGTACGTACTGTAGGTCTAGTGAGGAGTTACGAAGCATGTGCTTGGTCTGTCTGACCTGAGTTCCGCCCCACCAAGATACCGATTACGTCTTATCGGTCCCTTGCTATCCCACCAAGACATGTAGTCAAGTGATCTTCCAACATTGGTGAAGCTCAACTCCACGTTACTTCTCCCAGTTCTTTAAAGACCTCTTCCATCTTATCATCTACGATTACTGTCTTTCGGCTTTTTATGACTACTAACTAGGATAACTAAGAGGAGAGAAGCACCTAGTCAAGCCTCCGTAACAAACATCATGCAGTATACCCCTTTTGCTTCAGATATCGAACTGCCATTCTATACCGCGTTAACATCGCTGAAGATTAACCATGACAAGCTCGACGATTCTGCCCGCAAAATATTAGGGCTCTACGAGATTCGTTCCACAGACCCGCCTAGCACCTCATGCCGGATGCAAATACATGGGAATGCTCTGACCAGTGACGAGTACGTGCCTCATCACCAGATTAGTGCCGCACCTTCATCGTCACTCCGTGCGCACTGAATGGCGCAGAATCCAGCAATGGCTGACATGATCTAGGGTGCCAGAAGGGTTTTACAGAGCTGAAGGGATGATCAAGAATGTCAACACTATTGAAGAATATCGCAACACAGATAAAACACTTCTGCTTGAACAATCTGGCAGAATGGTCAGTTCATCTGCGCGTGGTGTTTTACTGGGGAAAAAGCGAAATAATGACATTTCGTCTTTTAGATATGGGATGCGATAAAAGATGGTACCATCTATTCGTGTCCGTCCTTATTGTCTTCTTTCATCGTCCTTTCCTATGCGGACCTGAAAAGATATAAATTTCATTATTGGTTTGCATTTCCTGCGCTTCATTCGGATCCCTCCTGGGCTCCATTACAGGCGTCCAATGATACCATTACCTCAGATACCTTTGAACCGGGAGATGTACCTTTTAGATACTTGTCTAGTACTGAAAGCTCTACGCTTGTGGAGGCAGTACATACGTGGAGTTATGGTATTGATGCACGCCAGCGGGGTTTTTTCCTGGCTCGAAGGCTCTCAGGTACCGGCGGCAAAGCTGGTCCCATCAATGATGCAGGCCCAAAGCCGGAAAATGAGAAGGCGACAAACATAGAGTGTGTTAACAGACTCTATTGGCAGGTTGCCACTCTTGCGAACTATGAAACCGGGTTTTTTGATGGGGCTAAGTTTGAAGATTGCTTCGTCTGCTTCGTTGATCCTTCCAATTATGAAAATGCACCTGGTTGGGTGCTCAGGAATCTGCTGGTGCTTGTGAAACATCGGTGGGGACTGGGTAAGGTCCAGGTTCTAAGATACCGTGATGTACACTCGAAGCGTGACCAAGGTCGCAGTATTGTGGTAACACTAGAGGAGAAGTGTCCTCAAACGTCTGATTCGGTGAAGTCGAAAGCTTCAGATAGTATCATGCCGAAAGTAACCGGGTGGGAGCGCAACCAGGCAGGGAAACTGACAGGAAGATTGGTTAACCTTACAGAATACCTGGATCCCCAGAGGTACAGTCTCGAAAGGCAAAAAAAGCCATACTGAACCGGACAAATTATCTCTAATTCTGTGGTTAGGCTGGCAGACCAGTCTGTAGATCTCAACCTCAAACTTATGAAATGGCGAATCAGCCCCAACCTAGATCTTGCGAAGGTCAAGCATACAAAATGCCTCTTACTTGGTGCGGGGACTCTTGGAAGTTATGTTGCCCGAAACTTGATGGTATGTATTTTCCGAACTGTTCTTAATCATTGACACAGATAACTCATCATGTTTCATCCAGGGCTGGGGGGTCACTAAAATCACATTCGTTGACAATGGGTCCGTGTCGTTCTCAAATCCGGTGAGACAGCCACTATTCAACTTCACAGATTGCTTGGACGGAGGAACTAAAAAGGCCTATCGAGCTTCTCAAGCTTTGTCGGAGATCTACCCTGGGGTTCAGTCTACCGGGTATGCTCTCTCTGTGCCGATGGCTGGACACCCGGTAGTAGACGCCGACAAGACCCGAAGTGAATTTGAAACCCTTAAGAAACTAATAGATGAGCATGATGTCATCTTTCTTTTGATGGATACACGAGAATCTCGCTGGCTACCAACAGTTATGGGAAAGGCGGCGGGTAAAATTGTTATGAATGCTGCACTGGGATTTGACTCCTTCGTCGTTATGCGGCATGGTGTGAAAATTACAGAAGAGCCTGCAACAGAACTCGGCTGTTACTTTTGCAATGATATTGTTGCGCCAATGAATGTGAGTAGTGACCCGTGAATTGCGACCCGTAAACATCGCTAAGCTTTCTCAGTCTATAAAAGACCAGACACTTGATCAGCAGTGCACTGTCACCAGACCCGGCGTAGCCGCCATAGCCTCAGCTCTGTTAGTTGAGCTGCTGATTTCCATTCTTCAACACCCTCTAGATGCCGCGGCTCCGGCTCCGGCCTCAAGGAGTGATGATAGAGGAAGTCATCCCCTAGGGCTCGTACCGCATCAGATCAGAGGCTTCCTTTCAACATTCGAGAATCTCTGTGTAGTGGGCAGAAGCTACAAATTCTGTAGCGCTTGCTCAGATAAGGTCGTTGATACGTACAAGGAGAAAGGCTGGGACTTTGTGCAGAAAGCTTTGAATGAGACTGGATACGTGGAAGAGTTGAGCGGTCTCAAGGAGGTAGGTTTACCCCATCCTCTTTTCTCCCCTTTTCTTTCCTGAGTTCCCTTTGCCTCATTGTCTGCAAAGCAGATGCTAAGATTCTTTAAGGTTCAATCTGCCGCGGAAGCCGCCGCCGCCGACATTGAGTGGGATGAGAATTCTGGAACTGAGGATGAGATAGAGGCTATTTAGATAAACAATTGACGGCGCATACTTATGAATCAACAATATTCACCGAGCCAGCTGACTTTCGCAATGATCATTGTCTTTAGGGGTGCGTGAGTACTTCATGTTTCTTTGCATGCTGTTTGCGTGCTAGACCAATAAAGTAGGCCTCCTTGGATTCCTAGGACCAAGTTAGTTGATTGCTTGACCATCCGTCAATGTGCCTCATACGTTACGTGACGACTCTGGTTTGAGTCTGTGTACTCTTTGGAACAGCCCTTTAAGCTGTTTCTCCAGATCTTTGTCTTCAGCCCCCTGGTAGAACTTGCAAACAAAGTGGCCACCTGCCTTCAAGACCTCGAAACTAAATTGAAGCGCAGCTCGACAAAGGTCCTGCACTAGGTTAATTACGTGCCGGGAAACTGGGAATTGACTCGGAACAGGAAGCTCACCATACTTCCCGCATGATCCCTGAAGCTCATGCCACTAGTATTCATCATCCTGTTATACGGATCACTTAGACTTCTCTTCCAAAAACCAGAGGTTGGGTGCCAGGGGGCGGACATATCGCTCAAAACCACGTCCACGCTTCTTTCACTGCGCATAAAAGGTTCTTCCGTCACTTTGCAATCCACATCTGACGCAATTATCTCATGGCTCAAGTCGACATCTGAAATCATGTCTGAGGGGCGTTGTCTGCCCCTTGCTGGGTCGCGCAAGAACTCTTGGACATAAGCCTGGACATCAGGATCCAGAAAATTTCCTTGTATAGTAGAGAGGCCTTTCGGGGGCTGGGTAGGAATTATGTCAACGCCTAGAACGCGGCCATTGGGTCGAGTCCGAGTAACTGCCACCTTTGAGGAGTTAGCCACAGAGTAAGAGCTGCTGTTAGCTGACGTACCTGGGACCAAGAACCGGGCGCATAACCCTACATTAGACTATCAATCAGGTGAACGCGAAGCGCAAGAGTTACGTTCATTTCCAAGGAACGTGGTTGCCATACCAAGTCGACGACAGTCTGCCCGCTCCGGAAGATGTGATACTTCGCGTCTATCTATCGGTGGGAAAGACATTAGTGTGGCACTACATACACCTGGATGAAAGGCCAATGCGGTACTTGTATAAGTTTGAAGGCAGCTCGACTTTTCAGCCCTTGAACTGCTGCTTCCCTCGTAAACGGATCCTTGAGTTGGCGCGCTTGCCATCTCTTCGAGGAGGATGGTCGCTTAGGGATAAGAGGGAGAAGTGCAAAAGGACGTCGAGACCATGAAGCCACTTTCAGAGGAGACCAGATCGACATGGTAATATCTGAAAATATATACCATTGGAAATATTTCTTGCAGGTGATGTATGAAATGATTTGGAGGCCAGATCTTGCGACCGCCGACCGGAAACCGTGAATGGCTCAATTATACTCTCAGAGCTGACACACGATGTAGCTGAGTAGATTATGACAAAGAACTAAGCGATACAAAACTTATACATCCCAGAGCCTGCTTTTTCTTTGCCGCAGAAGCCGCAGATGTTTCGAGATATTGGCATACTAGTAGAGCATAACAAAGTTGGATTAAAACTTAATGTGGACGCAGTCAAGATGCCCCTAATCTGGATGTTAAGCTGCGCTACAGTCTTTTCTTATCTCGCTTTAAAGGAGAAAATTCAGCCAACCCACCAAGCCCACGATTGCGCCCTAGACGACCGCCGCTTGGAGCAGATACTTGCAAAGCAGGATTTCGTCCTGTACCTAGTACTAGTTTACGACCTGGTCTTCTGATATCATGTAGATCTTCCTCTTCGTCGTCCCCGTCGAAGAAACCCCTCTCTCGCTGGATTCCAAGCTTCCGTTTCTTGGTTCTGAGTTGATCATGATTAGAAGGTTGGGTAAAATCACCGTTAGACTCATCCCTTCGTTTATCGGACTCAGGATTGTCTAAAAGCTTCCGCTGGTCTTCCATTCCCCTATTGACATTGGAAATGCTCTGGCCCAAGCGTAGTGTTTCCGCGGTCACAGGTAGCACATCAACCGGCCTTATCTGATCTTGATAACCAGAGTCAACGCCTTTCCTAGCATCATTTCCAGGTGATTCATTCGCTCTTCCGGTTACGCAAACTGTGTGAAGTTCATCCGCATCATCATCATCAGTATTTATGGGTGAGTTTCGAAGCCCATTTGTACGGTTCAGGAACGGGGTGATTGAAAAGGACGACTTATCGCCGGGCAAGGTCGACGTTTTAGTTTTCTTGTCTTCGGCACGAATAGCTCCCGGGGTTGCAATTGTGAGACCGGAGCTGTGCTGAGAGGTAGACAACTGAGGAGCGATACGGGACTGTACATAGGATGTTCGAGACTCATGGCTGTTGATGGCTTCATACCGTCGCTGAAGCTCCGTTATAGCGGCCTGAGATTGGTCCTTTGTTGATTGTAGCTTTTTAGTTAAGGTGTCAAGCTTAGCTTCAAGAGCCGCTCGTTGGGCAGCCCATTCAATACTCTGTTGCTGAATGGCACGTTCGCGATGATCACGGGCCTGCACCTCCGCCACAAGTTCCTTCCGTGTCTCCTCGAGTTTCGAGCTAAGTGTAGTAGTTTCTTCGACGTAATGTGACCCCCTGGCTAGTGTTTGCTCGTGAGCTCGTTTTTCACTCTCAAGTTGTGCCTCGAGGGTAGCCAACTGTTGCTCCAGTGTTTGCTTCTCAGCAAGGAGCGTGTGAGAAGAAATCTTATTATACTTAAGCTTTTCGACGTCTGCATGTGCAATTGAAAGATCCTTTGCGAGACGAAGTTTTTCTGCGAGGAGTGATTTTGAATCGACAGAAGCGCTGGTCAGGGAAGCAAGCTCAAGCTACCTTAAATATTTAGGATGGACTGTCCCACATTACTGTATCCATGGGCAACATACACGAAGTCTCTCTATTTCATGGGATGAGGCACGGTAAGCATTTCGCAATTGGTCGAGCTCCTTGCAAGTCTCATGGAGCTGAAGGCGGACATCAAATTCCACTCTTGCGGTTCTAGTCAAGTTTTGAGTGGCATGATCCAACCGCCACCGCAGATTCTCAATTTCAACCTGGAGAAATAACTGCTCCACACGTTGTACGCGATTTTTCTCGTCTCCCAAAATCTGTGCTGTGTGCATCAGGGTGTTGTCATATTCCTTTTCCAGGCACGCTGTCCTAATTGCCATTCGACACTATAGGGATATGTAAGTTTGTGAAAACGCCAGTGGACCAAAATGACATACATACGTCGTCTACCGCACATCCTACATCCCGGTTGCTAGGTTCCATAACAATGAGATATACAATAAGGATGGACTAGAGGCGTACGGATAAGATACGGATAGGGCCCAATATTGCTGGACTGGGCAGTACGCGTTTTGCTCGGATAATCGACTGAGAAAACAAACCCGTGACCACCCGAGGCTAACTAATTTACTGTGTAGGTGACTGGTTCATCCTGTGGGACCGCGGGAAGGGGAAGGAAAAAACTAGCGCCGTCATTCCGCAGTATTGGACACCTAATACATACATATACTCGAGAGGTATATTCGGACCTTGTTGATCACCCCCATGGATATAATCGTTGTTCTTTACAATCACCACCCTTCCGCTGTAGTGACTCGTCATTGACATGTCAACATGAGGTTTAGTACTCTGTTCATATCATATTTCTGCATCATATCTAGTGCTTTGTGTGCAAATTCAGATCCAGACAAGTTCGAAAGATACCAGTCCCTCTCTCGCTCCACGCCCATTGACTTAGACGACTCGTCATATGGCGATTTGACTTCGAAAACTCGGGACTACCACGTTGCAGTTCTTTTGACGGCCGCAGACGCTCGCTATGGATGCGTTCTATGTCGCGAGTTTCAGCCAGAGTGGGAGCTCATTGCACGAAGTTGGAACAAAGGTCCTAAGCCAGATGATCTGAAATTGCTCTTCACCACACTTGACTTTAGCAACGGCAAAGCAACGTTTCAAAAGGTGGGTCGAGCTCAACCTTTTCAGTATCTCTAAGCTCCAGTCCAGCTGACAGCAGAGGATAAAAGCTGATGCTCCAAACTGCGCCTGTTCTTCTCGTTTTCCCCCCAACCGTCGGTCCCTTTGCTAGAGTTGATGACGCTCCGGTGCGATTCGACTTCAGTGGGTAAGATTCCACTGAAGTCTCGCATCAATTTATTAATATGCTAACTGACCACGCTCAGTCCAATTTCCGCCGACCAACTCTACCTGTGGATTAATCGTCACCTCCCGGAAGGGCCGAAACCACCCCTTGTTCGTCCCATTAACTACATGCGACTGGTCTCTGCAGTAACAATCTTAATGGGTATCATGACGCTTTTTACTGTCATGTCGCCATATGTTTTGCCAATCATACAAAGTCGAAACTTGTGGGCCGCGTTCAGCTTAATTGCCATACTACTATTTACAAGCGGCCATATGTTCAACCATATCCGCAAAGTGCCGTATGTTGCAGGTGATGGCAAGGGAGGGATCAGTTACTTTGCGGGTGGGTTCTCAAACCAGTTTGGAATGGAAACACAGATTATCGCTGCCATCTGTAAGTGCCCGTGCTGGTCAGCCAGAAAAAGCCGGAAGGTGACAATATTTATTCATGGTACTGATATATGGGTATACAAGATGCTATCCTTTCTTTCGCGACAATAGCTCTGGCGATGAAGGTTCCCCGAATCGCGGACAGCAAGGCGCAACAGGTGGCTGTACTAATCTGGGGAACTGTACTATTTGGTATGTACAGCTTCCTCCTGAGTGTTTTCAGGGCAAAGAATGGTGGATATCCTTTCTTTCTCCCTCCATTCTAGTTTTAACTTGCCATGGGTCTATCCATCCAATCATCACAAGTGAAGTGTGAGACTTCGATTGTTTGGGCCAGCAACAGTCAACCCGGGCGTGTCTAGCTGGGAGGTGAAGTATAGAACAACAGTAGTGCGAAATACGTTCGCAATGATAATGGAGTTTATACTTGTACATCCCCTGAACGTGCATAAATATCTATCTATCTAGACCAAGGATAGCCATGGCAGTGTAAGATCGGGAAGGTTTTGGGGAAGGGTATCCGTAATTTCACATCCTTGAGTTAATGTCATGGACATTAGTCAAGGGAAATGGATATTTAATGATTATAGTAGTTATGTGCTGAATTCTTAAAAGCAAGCTGTAGCCTCCAAGGAGCTTCCTACAGGATAAATTAGCTCCGGTTCCGTGTAGCATTGGCGCACTGCAAGTTGACAAATCCCCACCATGTTAAAAGATCAGTACTATCAGATAATTGAGAGCGATACGACCATGTCACAGCCAGACGAAAATGCTAGCAGGGTACTGGCTTCATCCGCATCGGGTACAACGCTTTTGATCATCGTTCAAATAGCCTCTCGACTGTTCACGTTCATTGCAAATCAGTTGATCCTTCGAACTCTGTCACCGGCTATCCTTGGAGTCGGCACCCAACTTGAGCTATATTTCGTCTCGATACTTTACTTCTCTCGCGAAAGCATCAGAACAGCAATTCAACGACAGCCTTTAGATGAAACCCCAAATGCTGCACCCAACGAGGGAAATAGAGGTTCACCGCATGGAGTACCAAGTCTAAAGATTCAACCCCAAACGATAGCATCGCAGTCGGTAGTGAACATGTCTTATCTAAGTCTTAGCATGGGAATTCCAACAGCTTTGACATTCGCGGCATTGTATATGCATACCGCCTCTCAGGAAGTTTCTGAAACACCTTTTTATCGCGTCGGTGTGGCGATCACGACAGTTGCATCCCTATTGGAACTCTGCATCGAGCCTTTCTTTGCTGTGGTACAGCAATATATGCTGTATAAAAAGCGCGCAGTTATCGAAATGACTGCAGCGTTTGTAAAGAGCTTGACTGTGTGTACCTTGTTTACCTGGGCTTCCCGGAACGGGCGTGACTTGGGCGTCCTTCCATTCGCCCTGGGCTACTTCTGTTACTCCTTGGCTCTTATATGTGGGTATTCCCTAGTCATACCAAAGTTAACAAGTCGGTGGCGGTTCTCGTTACTCCCTACCAAGATAAAGTCCAGGTATGTCAGATACCGACCGGCAAAGGTCGACCATGGTAACAATTTCCAGTGATGATTCAAGCTACCTAGCCAACAGATTCCCCAGACGCTTGGTCGCACTCTCTACGAATGTCTTTTTCCAGTCAATTGTGAAACACCTGCTGACCCAGGGCGACGCAATAATGCTGGCAGCCATGACAAGTTTGAAAGACCAAGGTATATATTCCTTAGCCACTAATTACGGTGGTCTGGTGGCTCGTGTTCTATTTCAGCCTATCGAAGAAAACAGCCGAACCATTTTCTCATCACTGTTAAACTCTGGCAAGCCCGGGAGACAATATACGAGTAATATCAGTGCGGCCAAGGCACATCTGGTCGACATTCTGCGAGCATATGGGTTGCTATCTGTTTTGATATTCCCTTTAGGGCCATACCTGGTTCCTCGGATACTTCACATACTGGGTGGTCACAGGTGGGCTTCTCCCGAAGTCGGTAGCTTACTTTCACTCTATTGTTATTACATCCCCTTCCTGGCATTCAACGGTATAACTGAAGCGTTCGTTTCGTCTACGGCTAGTCCTTCTGATCTTCGAAGACAAGCTTGCTGGATGGGAGTGTTTTCAGCGAGCTTTGTTTTGGCGGCCTACCTATTCCTGAAGATCGGTAGCCTGGGTGCCCATGGACTAGTTTGCGCTAATATAGTCAATATGGCAGTCCGTACGGCATGGAGTTTTATCTTCCTCCGATCATATTTCCATCAGCATGGTAACAGCATAGCCCTGACTGAGTTCAACATACAACCTCACACATGGATTGCCGGAGCTTTATCATCTATTATCATGATCAAGCAGGGGTACAACGACACTGACTATCATAGTTCTACTAAGGCAATGACGTTCGTTGCTGCCTATAGTCTCCTAATGTAAGTTAAATATACCACAGTCCATGGCTAAGTCTAATGTATACAGAATTTTCCTCGAGAGAAATTATCTTACAACACAATACACAAAAATTTGCCGAATAATAAAGTCTAAGAGTAAGAGAACAAAGATGACATAACCTGCATAATCAATCGTCGAAAACAATTTTTGTGGCTGCCTTGTCAGTTTCGACGTTTTTGAAGAATGCACCGTATGCATCATGTTGCTTCTTTTTGACAGTTGATCCGAACTTGAGAAGGTCCTCTGGCACATCCTGTTTCGCTGCTTTAAGGACATTGATCAATCTACGGCTCATTAGTGAACGGTCCTTGCTTGAATTCTACCAGCGCAGCATATCGATCAGGTAGAGGATTGGGGAGGAAGGCACACTTACGCGCCAGATTGAGCTTTATCTGCCTCTGTGAATAGGGTAATGGCGTACCCTTCAGCACCAGCACGACCTGTCCTAGAAAGGAGAGAGAAAAGTCAGTTAGTCCCACCGACTCAGGGCACATAATGCTTACCGCCCAATTCGATGTACATAATCTTCAACCGTAAGAGGGAATGTAACATTAATGACCTGTTTTACTAAAGGTATGTCAAGTCCACGGGCTGCCACATCAGTAGCCACAAGAACAGTAGCAGCTCCTGTCTTGAAGGCATCTAGACTTCGAAACCTCTCCTGTTGATTCAAATCCCCGTGTATACCAGCGACTCTAAACCCCTTCGCGCGGAGAAGTCTCTCAATCCGCACAGCCTCCTTCTTATATAAACAGAAGGCTAGCACTTTGTCCGGGACAGGAACTCCTCGCTGGGTCTGGTTCAATAATTGCACAAGTCTAAACTCTTTTTCATGTGGCTTGACAACTTCCACAACTTGCTTGATCCTAGTGTTCGCACGTGGGTCTGCAGACGGATCCCCACCGATGGTGACAGTCACGGGCGAGGACATGAATGACGAAGCGAGTTCCCTGACACTTGGGGGCCAGGTTGCAGTGAACATCACAGTCTGACGCTTAGATACTGGCATTGGGCGAATGATGTCTTTGATATCTTGTTCAAAGCCCTTGTCCAACATACGATCCGCCTCATCCAGAACAAGGTACTTCACTTTCCCTAGGTCGACCGAACCATCATTCTGGAGATCCTTCAACCGACCAGGCGTTGCAACAACGACCTCTGCCGTCTTCAGGGCTTCGCGTTGCTCGTCCTTCTTCACGCCGCCGAATATACAAGTCACTTTGACTGATCCTGCAAACTTCAATAGTTGGTCGTATATTTGCATCGCTAGCTCTCTGGTTGGAGAAACTATTACTGCGACGGGGTGGTAAGGTTTTGATTTGCTCTTCTCGGCGGAGTCCTGTATTTTCTTCAGGCACGGCAGCCCGAATGCCAGTGTCTTTCCACTTCCAGTTTCTGCGATACCAATGACATCACGTCCAGCGAACAACAGCGGCCATGTTGCAGACTGAATGGGAGTTGGTGACTCGAATGATCTCAAGGGAGCATAGAGGTCACTTTTGCAGGGAGGAAGGTGTGTGAAGGAAATGATCGGGCGGGTTGTGTTCTCAGGTAATGTATCGGTTATCTTGATGACGTTTTCTGAGAGGAATTTCTCAATTTCGGATTGGGGGACATCGTTCAGTGCAGGGGACTGGTCACAAGAAGGACCTTCAGTTGCCCTTGCTTGAGACTTGGTAGGTTTTTCTTTCTTTTCTTTCTTTTCTTTCTTTTCTTTCTTTTCTTTCTTTTCCCTCTTTTCCCCCTTTGGCTTTTTCTTGGGCCTGTCCTCAGCACCTTCTTCGTTACAAAGATCACGTTTGGTCATGATTTATTCTTCTCAATATAAGCTATGAAAAAAAGAAGAAGAGTTGCGGATGTCAAAAGTAAGCACAGGGGAAGAGTTGAGTTGAATGTCGGAAACGGCTTTTCATTATCATATAAATATGAATATTTTTTTTCCCTCGTAAAATTTCAACTGTTCTGCCATCTGTCACCGCTATCAGTTCACAAATCGGCAGGCCTCTGGCTTTGGTTAGGGGGAAACTAACATGGAACGTAGGTATAACACAGACGCCAAATTTACCCACCTTAAGCTTACACTGGGAGTTCCAGTACTCAATACATATCTAGTACCGAAGTAGGCGTTATTCATGTCACTGCTCCTGAAGGCAATATACAGTATAATACTATTCAATGTTTTTACTATCTGTCATGCATGCATTGCTTTCTCTTTCTTTTCCTGAGACCTATCCTCGATATCGGCCGAATGCAGGCTTAGTGAAGGAGGGTAAACACGAGGCGGTTGGCATGTCAATATAGTTAGCATATGATATATTGTTGCCTTAGCCAATTGTACAAATCACTTTGCCTTTCGTACGATTGCTCTCGAGCAACTTATGGGCTTCCGCAATTTCCTCAAAAGGGAAAACTTTCTCAATATAAGCATTGAAAGTGCCATCCCTGAACTTTGGCAATGCATGCTCGACCAACAAGTCGCGCAATTTCTTCTGGTATCCCTCATCCCGGCTCCGGAGTGTGCTACCTTCCAATCTCACTCTCTTTCGCAAGAGGCCGCTGATATCAACGCCTGCAGGGAGGACTGATCCACTCATCTGTCCCAGTTGCACAATACGCGCATCCTGGGCGGCAACATTCAGGTTACCTTGAAAGTGTGTCGCTCCCACAAAATCGACCACTACATCAACGCCGCGACCATTGGTTGCATTTACAATATCAGATGCCCAATCCTGGGTTTTGTAGTTGTACCCAGCAGTAACACCCAGCTTGTGAAGACAGAAGTCGATCTTCTCCTGAGAGCTTGCAGTCACAAACACAGCAGACGTCCCTTCACTTCTAGCGAGCTGGATACCGGCTATGGAGACAGATGAAGCTCCTGCATGCCAGAGAACCGAATTACCGGGCTTATATCCGCCTATCACGTATAGGGCTTGGGTGGCCGTTATCCAGGTCTACAACCCACAAGCCCCTGTCAGCAACGAACCATAACCATTAATTGAACATGCTCACTTCAGGTATTCCCGCTGCCTCCTCCCATGACAGCTCCCGGGGTTTATGTATCAACATGTGAGTCGAGACGGCAATGTATTCCGCATAGGCACCTAGTGCTCGTTAGCTGTTGATCCAGCGCAGGAACACTGCCCAATGTAATGCGACGTACCGCCATAAGCTAAGCCAAACACTTCATCTCCTACCTTGAAGCCATTTTCTGATTTTTGGTCGAGCTTCTCGATCTTGCCGGAGAACTCAACCCCCATAGTACTTGGCGCTTGCGGGGGGAGGGGGTATCTACCCTCACGCTGCAACAGATCCATTCTGTTCAAACCAAACGCCTTAATTTTCACCAAGGCTTGGGCTTCTCCGAGTTCAGGGATTGGGATGTTATCGACATATAAGGCGTCAGCACTTCCTTTGCCGCCTTTTATACCTTGTAACGAGTTAACACATATGCTGGTGCAAGGGTAAAGCTACCAACTAATTGCCCTCATCGTCTTGCCCGCCATGGTTTGACTGTGCCGATAAAACTCTTTAATATTCTCGTCCTCTCGCGTCTGCTTTCTTGGTTTCCTTCTTGGACGGGCGTTGGGAGTAGTTAAAACCAGAGCCGGTTTTGGTTGGTTAACTTTTGGTGCCCCTCTCTTGATTCATGATTAACGTAATCAACCACCGAACCGCGAATTTTCGCCAGCTCCCAAGATATATTGAAACTTTTCAATCAATAACGCCATTGAATTGGACTATCCACTAGTCAACCACGTGTCTATTTGTTAGGACAATTTCTTATAGTATGTCTAACTGTCCAGCAGCCACTACAGCGTGGTGGAGCTCGCTGGCGAGGTCTAGATATAGACTCTTTAACTTGCTTATTAAGCTGCGCATTAAACTGCTGAACACGATCACGACCTTCCTGTACAGATATAAAGAGAGCATTCCCTAGAGAAGCACGTTTTCTTGCCTTCTTTTCCATTTTCCGCTCATTTTCCGCTCATTTTCAACCCATAGAACCTTGATTTCCTGTTGAAGAAGGAGATTCATGTTCATTGCCATCTGCGCAGCCTTTTCAAGATGTTGGATATGAGAGACTGGTCAATGGACTACTAGAAAGCTTTCTTTACTGTAGACTTCTCTGTAAGCTGCGAACCTTGTAATCAAGCTGGCGAGGATTATGTGGTGTTTGAAAGCAGATGAGATTGATCCATCAACATCTATAAGAGGCGGTGTTGGCGTACGAGGTTGAAAGGCGATTTTCTCAAGGACCCGGTCCTTATCCAAAAGGTGTAAGACCAGATCCTGCGAAGCCACTATATTTATTCTTTTAGATAAAGACTGCTTCGCGCGCAGAAGGATACAGATGTAGAAAATCCTCTTTATTAATATGATTCTTTCCAACCACCATCATCCCCTCAACTAATTTCCCATGTGAGCGTTTGAGCGGCCCAAGAATTCCAACATCTAGGGGTTGAAGAAGATGAGAGGTGTTTGGAGGCATGCAAAGACAGATAATTGCACTCTCCTTGTAGAGATTATCAAATTCCGTAGTTTAGTGACATAAGTAACCGCTTCGCGCCGTTGAATGTAGTTTATTAAACGAGTTAAAAATATACTTTAATTACTTCAAGGCCTATCCCATCGATTATCTAGTTATTTATATTATTGGGAAGCTTCTAATCTAGAGAAAGATTAGACTCTTCATAAAACTAACCAGCCTAATATTTTCCCCCTTTAGGATAACTGCCGGCGGTATAGGAATCACCTCTGGGTTCACACATTCACTGATTGTGACCCATTCGTGGTTTCTCTGAATGATTTTGCGAGGTCTCTCACTTCATAGCAGCAATAACCTTAAGAGGTTGTACAAAGTCTCATTGTAAACCCAGTTTCATCAAAATTCCAGATATTATTTTGTATGCCATGTTTTTGAATAGTATTATGTATGTTTTAGACTACTAGTTTATGACCTTTTGATCCTCTTGCTTCGAGCGTGGATAGGATATATATTAGTTATATCTTATATGCAGCTCCGGATGGTGTTTCAAAAATTTATATATCCAGTTGACACCAAGGGTTGCGGTAGAATCATCTGTACGCTCGCGAAATAAAATATGTGCCATTCCACGTATAACCCAAGCTGAATTAAGATTCCCTGCCTATCTATATCTAGTAGATGCTCGATCAGAGCATTTTCTTCAATAATTGTCATTCTGTGGCTATTTGCGCGTGTTTCTGTACGTGGTTTGATAACCTCTAAGCCCACGAAAGGTAGATTCAGGTACACCAAATATCTTAGCAGCTTTTAATTTTCGATTTGATTCTTTGATCTTTATATGCAGCAATAACCACTTGCATGCTGGCTTCCTTGAATAGAGGCATTTTGTATGAAATAGTGTAAAGAAATCATGCGTTGATGATGGTATATTCAAATATTGATGGGAGCGGCATAAATTTCGCGGTTCGGTGGTTGATTACGTTAGTGTGTGTGCCTTGTTACTAACTGGGCTTACAGCTCGGCGTGGTTCGAAGTTAGCTCAGCGTGGTTCGACATCGGAACCGGAAAAATGCTCATCGTGGTCCGACTAATGACCAAACACTCGGACCATGATGAGCATACATAAGGCGTATTCTCGAACCACGCTGAGCTCATGCCAAGAGTATTTCAGACCATGATCACCCTTCCTTAGTTATTACAATATCGCTTAATGTTAGTAACCATAGTGCCACCCCGTAGTGGAGGGGTTGCCGGCCTCTCGGACCTGGGGATTGTCGAAGTCTGCGACAGTGTAGGTCATCTTTGGCATATGCAGAGTAGATGCTAAGACCAAAAAAAGACGCTAAAAAACCCCCCTGTACAAGTAAGCCAACCCAGCGCGTAACCCAGAATATGCTGAACAACGTATAAAACCAAAGGAAACAGGGATATACCCTGCATATACTCACATGGAACAGGAGGGGGAATGGAGAAGAGGATGATTAAATGTGGAAGGTCGTTCTAGTATAGGTATGTTTAGGAGAGATATATATCCTGAAATCTTGACAACTACATTAATACAATCACTACAGAGTATATTAAGTGAATCTCTATTGCATCGCCAATTGTGTTGCTCAGGAATCAGGATTACGCACCTCGCAGCAGTTACCATTGACTACCTAGTTAGGAAGTGGTTGAAGATTCACTGCTTTATCTCTATTAAATCCTAATATTGCATACACGGCTATGCTAATAATTTATTTTAAAATGCCAAGTTTTCTAGTCAGGCGATCTCTTCTAAGCAGGCGATCGTGGTTCGAAAAATTAGAGTTGGACCACGCTGAGCCTAAGCTCGGAAAAACCTCATCGTGGTTCCAGGGCGGTGGCAAAATGGTAGCGTATTTTCGGACCACGATCAGCTGGAACCCGCTATCAACTCACCAAATTGTTTGTTACCTTGATAGGCATAGTGGGGATTCTACTAATTATCCATCTACTAAAAGTTAGTAGGTCTGCGCTGTCAGATCTGGTTCACAGATGAAATTCATCGACAATTACACATAGTATGTGCAGCCTAGCCGTCATAGACTTTTCTTATGAGGTCACTATATGTAGTAATGGCCATCCAAGTCCGTGTATCTATCCGAGCATCGAAGCTGCATGCACTTAGACCGAATGTCACACGCACCAGGCAGCTTATGACCCGTGCGAACTGCAATTTATACGCAGCTATTGGGTACATCCATTACATCTAACCTTCGAGGCCAGAATAGACACGTTGTATCTACCCATAGACATATCCAGTGTCTAGTCCACTTTCGAAGAGATATATTCCTCCTATGGCCCGTCAAGCTTTCTAGCCAAAGGAAAGTACCTTACATACTGTAAATTGCTGCTATGTAGTACGTTCATGATATCCCCAACGTCAAAACCTGCGCCATCATGAAGTTGTGGTCAGGTTTCAAGCGTTCCATCCCCAATAGCTGTCATGATCCACACTTGCCAAACACATGAAATTGGTTGCTTAATCATGGGACACGCGGGTATGAAAATCAAGCAGCAGTTCTTGACTAGCAAGCTATGCTGAGTACAGAGGATCGCTGGTCATGCGTTCTGGTACCCAGGCTACCCATAAACAACGTGTTCATAAAGTTCAAACATCAGGATAGACTATATGAGTCGATCATATCTGCAAGTCGCAACGCCTCCTCGGAGTAGTTGACTGGTTTCGCTGATACTATCTGATAACGAATGCTAAAAGATTCCCAGAGATTAGTGCTTAGTGTCAACCGTCTTTCAAAAGTTTCCAATAGTCTTACCGTTGCTGGTCGCCAAAATTGTCAATCTTGGCTCGGCATCTGAAGTTCCAAGTTCTGCAATTAGCATCCTGGAAAATATCTCCAGCTGCCTTCTCGTCATTCTGGCGTATTTCCATCAGCTGATCTGCGCTAGTGCCCATCATAGACCTGCCCACTTCGTCGAAACAGCTAAGATAGAGTTGTCCGGTATGGTCGCTAACGCTGATGAGCATTATATAACGATACTCTGGTCGTGAATGAGTTTTATCACAACGTTCGCACCGCCATTGGCCGGGGTCGAGCTCTGCTACTTTTTTATTGCAATTCTCAGAAAGGCAGGCGGGATAGCACATGGTATCCTGCTTGATGTAGATGACAGTCGCCTTTAGTGAGAAATAGGCTACCTCATCTGACATGCCCAATTGCTCCTCCTTGACTTGCGCGACGGTTTTGAACTGTTCAGGTCTCGTTACAGATGTGGTTGCGCCAGAAATGGAGGCGTGTGAGGTAAAGGTTTCATCCCTGCCTTGTGCATCGTACCAACCCTTCAGTTTATGAGCTTCCTCGATATCAGGATCAACGGTCATTGTGCCTGAGCTCAGCAAGCTCAAACTCCTGCCTCCAAAGTCCGACACTTTCACCCCCTTGAACGCTATTACAGACTCAGGGACCACGTTGAAATTCAATGCAGTTGAGCCCCAGACAGTTAGGCGAACGGAAAATCCCGTACTGTCTACCAATGTGAGCTCGCGCTTGCTGTAAGGCTTGTTGGTCGTCTTTGACATAATCTCAGAAACATCGCCGGCCTCTTTCAGTACCCCGATCACGTCAGTAGTGGTGTCCTTTTCGACAGACTGTAGGTCACCAATGGCAGTAAAGCTGAATCTGATTTGTGGTACATCACTCTGATCTTCTGCCTAAAGAAAAGTATAAGATACGAAATGCACAGCAAAGAGTGTAATGTACTGACCTTTTCAACAACCGTATCTCTTTCAAATGTGAGTTCGTAGTCATTGTTCAGGTTGCTGAACTGCTTTTTGGCAATCTTGACAGCGCATGGGCTAGAGATGTAATAAACGCTTCCCTCCTGAAAAACGTCGTAGAGCATATCACACTGATCATTGAATCCAGTTGCACGAATCTCGCCACTATCATCCAGTAAGTTGACACTAAAAAGCTTACCATCTCCATTTCTGTTATGCCAGGTTTTAATATTTGACTTGCTTGTGCAGCGAGCCTTAACTGTCCACTTGTGAGAATAAGGCGAAATGGCTTCTATGGGGTATATAGTAGCATGTGCCGAAGCTGCTGTATGGCGTGGTTGCGCTGCTTGTCCGGGGGCCTGCATCTGTGCACCTTGGATCTTCGAGCCGTAGAACCCGTTGCTCGATATTGTGGTAGGTTGAGATTTTTCATCCTCGTCTAACTTATTCTCTAAAGGCTTCGGCTCCCCGATTTTCTCAGCCTCGCCTAGATCCTGCAACACCTCCAGATCCAATATTATGAGGATTCTATCTGTGTTAGTCAAGTCCGGCAGAAGGAGTGCCTTCGATACTTACTTTTTTCCCTTCACTGAGTTGGCTTGGAAAGCTTTGAGCCTAACAAAACATCCCTTTCGAAGTTGACCACTTGTAACAACTCGATTGGCTTCTGCTAAACAACATGATTAGCAGCCTGTCCGGATGTACAGATAAAGAGCTTTTGGTGTTTCAGCAAGACTCACGGGTCGCTAGCATAGTTTGAACATAATTGGATATATCACTAAAAACAGCTCTGTAGCGTTCTTGATTGTTTTGTTGAGGTGGCAGTGGTTTGATCTGGACACACTGAACAATAGGTTCACGAATTTGGGGTTTTGTCTCATCAAATATTGCACTCCAAGACCGTCAGCCGAGGCGGAGCAAAGTAAAGAGTCATGCTAGGTGAGTTTACCTTAGAGCACCAACAGAAATTTGAGATGCTGCGTCCGAGGCCATGACAGCAGTTGTGGTTATGTTGCTAAGAAAGATAAGGCTCCGTCTGTAAGTTATCACTTAGAAGCTGAAGTTATGAAAGACCGCGTGTGCAAGTAATTATTGGAGAAAGATTTTCAAGGACAGCGATCGCCAAATAGTACCTGCAAGTGCAGAGTGTTGTGGTCGGGATAACGGATGCTTAGATGGGACGCGTGTGGGATTTACGCGGTTAAAGGCGCGTTGAGTGGATTCGAGTAACCCCGCCTCCGTGCCATTCACTCATTTTTACTATGCCTGAGGCACCAAGACAATAGGCTACCCCCGATAAATGTACCACCACAAAAAGCTGGTGCTAGACTCGCTAGTACTAGTACTGACGGGTTTCTCTTTTGGGCAACCGTATTCGGACTGCTAGGATAGTGATGCTGAATATCTGTATTGTATAGCTAGGTATAGGTACTTATATGCTGATGTCACTAATAATCTACAAGAAAGAGCTAAGGTGGCAAGTCAGTATATCAACTTTATTGAGTAGACTAGTTAGGTACCGACCGACCTAGGTAGGTACGTGAGTCTAGGTAGATAACAATACCTTGTACGTATCTACCTACCCCGCGGCGTTGCACCCAAGTTTCCACTTTTTGAGGTAAGCTTGTGCCCCACCCAATTCACGACAATTATGACCTTTAACGCCTCCAACCCTACCAAGTCAGGACAACAACCACCTATTCTACGGGCACAACCCTGATATACGCTATTTCCCAGTTATAGCAAAAGTGTCACATGGTTTCGTTCCCCGCTTGGATATAGACGAAACATCATCCCTCCCAGCTACCATCTCTTCCAGCATGGCTTCCTGTGCGCATGTAAACTCTCACGGTTGGTTGACTTCTGACCCCGACGTTCATGCTGATGCCTATCCACTAAATTGTTTTCTTGGTGGCAGACCTGAAGCGTCCATCTCCTTCCCAAGCTGTATACCGGGAAGATTGTACACAGTGTTTCGACTCCATCGTACGCAGCCTATCCTCTTTGCCCCAAGGGTTCAATATCTAACTAGGTGCCAGGACGATGAAGCCGGCTTGAACGTTTGCCTCACTTGCTTCAATGGTGGCTGCGCTGGGGACAGAGATCATGCATCACTTCATTTCAAACGCCTTGGCCACCCTTTGGCGCTGAATATCAAAAGAACTCGGAAGAAGGTCCAGGTGGGTTCAACAACCATCTGTATATCTCGGTTTACACAGTCGATGATTGACTATGTTAGCGTGATGAACCGCCTCAAAAAATCTCAAAGCTCGCGATAGCCGCTGAAACAGATGAAGACCGTTATGACACTACCACCCGCGTTATCTGTTATTGTTGTGAGCAGGATGATATTGATAAGTTGAGCAGTGGACTAGCGCAAGCCATTGAGGGCGTAATGAACGCAATGACGTTCTCAAAACGAGAAGAGGTGAAAGCCTGGGAGCAGGAATTCGTTCCTTGCGAGCACACACTTTCATTGAACCAGATTGATTCCAGACACATTGAATCGAAAGGTATTTCCCAGCTTCCCAGGTTGCCTAGTACCATTCTTACTAAATTGTCTAGACCTCAGCCACTGTTCCATGTGCGATCTCAAGGAGAATCTCTGGATTTGCTTAGATTGTGGTAATCTTGGTTGCGGGCGTAGCCAATTCGGTGGCATAGGGGGAAACTCCCACGCCCTTGCACACTCTGATCGAACAACTCATGCGGTTGCAGTCAAACTTGGATCAATAACTGCAGACGGCTCCGCTGATATATACTGTTACAAGTGCAACGAAGAGAGAACTGACCCTGATCTTCCTGCCCACCTTGCTCACTGGGGGATTCACCTAGCGGGACGTGAGAAGACAGAAAAAAGCCTCATGGAAATGCAAGTTGAGCATAATCTAAAATGGGAATTCTCCATGACATCTGAAGATGGACACGAACTTACTCCAATCTTTGGGCCAGGATTTACTGGATTGACCAATCTAGGGAATAGCTGCTACCTATCAAGCGTCATCCAATGCCTTTTCGATCAGCCAGAATTTCAACAGAGATACTACCATGAAAACGATGAGCCTCCATTCACAGAATCTCCCGCGGAGGATCTTGAAACGCAAATGCGTAAACTTGCAGATGGCATCCTTTCGGGCCGTTACTCTCGGCCAAACTTGGATGTCATCGTTGCACCCGACTCGCCGGAAGCACCTCATCAAAAGGGTCTAGCGCCTGCAATGTTTAAGCATCTCGTTGGTCGTGGTCACGAGGAATTCTCAACAATGAGACAGCAGGATGCATTTGAATTTTTATTGCACCTTTTCAAGCTGGTGAACTTGTCCAGGCATCCAGAGGGCTTCGACAATCCCACTCACGCTTTCACCTTCGCTATGGAGCAGCGCCTTCAATGTCTATGCTGCAAGAAGGTTCGTTATAGGGTGGACGAACAGGATAACGTTTCCATCCCGGTCCCTGCTCGGCGTTTGGCATCCCCAGATGGTGCAAATTCTATTGGTCAATTTGCACCGGTAACTCTCCTTGACTGCTTGGATGCTTCCACGTCTGAGGAGAAAGTTGAGCTTATCTGTCCTTCTTGCAACAGCAAGGATGGTTTTTCCAAGCGCTCTTCATTCAGAACTCTGCCACAACAATTAGTTATTAATGCTCGACGGTTTGAATTGATCAACTGGGCACCTACCAAACTAGACATCCCCGTGGATGTGAGTGAGGAACCGATAGACTTGAGCTCATATCTTTCCTTTGGTCAAAAGGAAGGTGAGGAACTCCTTCCAGATATCGATGTTTCCGCCAGGCGTTTTGTGCCGAATCAGTATGCTTTGGACCAACTTCTTAGCATGGGCTTCCCGAAGGCCAGGTGTGAAAAGGCACTTTATACTACTGGCAACTCAGACCCTGAAGCTGCAATGAATTGGCTGTTCGCTCATATGGACGATCCCGATATTGATGAACCAGTGGTTGCCAGTGAAGTTATGGGAGGGGCAGCAAGTGCGCAGGATGATCCAACAAAAGTCACACAGTTAGTTGAGATGGGAATTGACGTGTCTCGTGCAAGAAAAGCGTTGGGTGCGACTGACGGGGATATCAATAGAGCCATTGATTGGGTGTTTAGCCACCCGGAAGAAATGGTTGAAACTGAAGACGATAATCACGAATCGAATGCCCGTTCTGGTGGCTGCAATAAGAACCAGGGTTTTGCTGATTCGCCGGCTAGATATGAACTCCGCTCTATCGTGTGCCATAAGGGCTCTTCAGTTCATGCTGGGTACGTTTTTATGCTTAAAATAGGTCTCTACAGTCTACTAATCTTGAATAGGCACTATGTTGCTTTTGTCCGGAAGGCTCTACCAGGCCAGAGTGGACTTTCGTGGGTATTGTTTAATGACGAGAAGGTGGTGAAAGCTGAGGATATACAGGAGATGAAAAAATATGCATATTTGTACTTCTTCTCGCGGGTCTAGGCATGGGTAGACACCACTTTCTACTATGGTCAACCCCCGAGCCACCACCCATGGAAGACATTCCTTATGCAAGACTATTATGTAGTACCCATTGCCATATAGGGGGTTTTCAAGGTTCTGAGACCTGATCATGTGATTTTAGTTGAAACTGGCAAACAGTATTGGTAGTGGATGCCCTGCGACTCATGGGTCCATGACTTATATTGCTTTGGTGGTTAGATGCTAGACTAATACTCTAAGATGGTCACAGGCTACATGATGGATATTGATATCACCCCTGATTGCAAATCTTAATGAAGGCTGATTGTAATCTTTTCCTTACTGAGCTAATTGATGTTACAGACCCTTGTCTAGCGCACTTATCGGAGGGCGGACACACGAGGCAGAATCCACAGGCCATCAGTTATTGGCAAAATAATCACTCCAAGTACTTGACGCCTGATTTATGACTGAACGCTCACCCAGCCCCACTGTGTCAGGACTCAGATATCCTGTCATGCCTCAGGCACCCTCATTGCTTTTATTCACTGTATTTGCTTTGTATTGTTTGTCCTACATTACAGATATTTCTTCTCTGCGCAGGCGTGTAATTATTCTTTCCTTTCTCTACGCTTGTTATTCTAGTAATAAGACACCATTCTTACACCCGGAGCTTCTTCCAAGAGTTATGCTTACCAGTTAGTCTTCGTGGGTAGATCGAGTACAAACCTGGAGACCAGAATCCACAGGTGTCCGACATGATATATTCACGAAGTGATGACCACATGTCCAAGAGGGTTCTACAAAGATAATAAGTCACGAAGTACGACTGTACGAGTAACTCAAGGTCAAAGAGCCAGGTCTACTAAGTACGTATACTTAGTAATCAAGATAATATAAACAAGTTAAAACTAGTAAGATATCTATCCAAAGATGTATTTAAGTGATAATAAAAATTGATCGCAAATAACTTAAACTAAGAACATGAATGAGCGTTCTCATATATGCCATGGTTGAGTATTATCTTATAAACTATTAATAATATATCCCAAGGTCCTTTCTTGGTTCCATGCTATATACCATTTGTGGTCCTTCGTGGGGTATAGGATCATGTGCGCTTATAAGCACTTAATAAGCTCTAATGTTATTCCTGCAATAATATTTTGCCAGGCATAATCTTGTCACCGCTTAACGTTATTGATAATGGTATATTTGTGACGTTGCCGCACTTAGACCGAGATTCGTAACAACCATTTCGCTTGCCACATTAGGATAAAAATATTTAAAGAGCTATTTTTTATATTATTTATCTAAAGCGTCACTGTGATTATTATTAATTAATATGTTAGTGCTACCTACTAGACTTGTTAACCCGAACCGCAAAACCCAACCCGAATGTCATGACCTATGGTGCAGTATAGATCAACCTGTCAACCAGACAAGGGAATTGACGATGCAATTAGAGAGTAATTGTAAATGGAGAGTAAGGAAGAGGTCCCATTGCAACAAGACTAAATCTTGAAGAAAACTAGATACAGTTGTATATGATTCTTGACGTAACGATCAGCCTCTATGTCCTGACCCCTGTTTGCTCTATTTATATTGTTTGTATTGTTTGTCCCACAACACTGTACTAGCCTTCTCTTACTCAGCAGCCCCACCCGCCCTTCGGCGTGTTGATCTACTTCACCCATACAATAATTTTTCATCTAAACGATAAATTTTGAAGCTATTCAACTAATCGTACAACGTCACCCTCTTTATCCATCTGTCTAGTCTCTTGACTAGGTAGAATCTTTGTATCTGCTTGTAATATTGGTAGATCATGTCCTAAAGTTCGCGTTTTCTTGATTTATTAGAGTTTTTTATATTTTTTCTCTTTATTTCTGAACTAGATATAATATTTAATTTTATGTATAATTAAAAATTTAGTATATTAAATCCTTTTTTATGACTTTTTTTGAATTGAGGCTTCTGGTGTTGTAGATAAAGGTATAGATTTTTTTGAAGTTAACTAGCTAATTTAATAGTTTTTAAAAAACATTAAAACACGTGATCAAGATGTTATACAAAACTTTGATTAAGTTTTGAATTATTATTAATAAAATCCTGTATTTTTCCAATGCTTCTGTAAAGAATATCTACTAGGCAGGGTAGACGACCTGTCAACTAGGTAAGGATACGTAGGCAAGGAAATATTAAAGTAACTAATATTAAATAGTAGTAGAATCTTATTAATAAAAACTAATTTTTATTTTTTTTCTTCTAGAATCATAGGGTCTGTTATATCTAGGAAATCGGCCTCCAGATAGTAATTAAATAAAAAAGATAAAATCATATAATCAAAAAAACATGTATCAGTGGCTGAATATGCTGCACGAAGAACAGGGTCTCCTGTACGAGGTGTCGGGTATATCATGTATCTCCTAGACCGATTAGCTATCGGATCCGTAACACTATAGTTGAATCCTGAGTCTTGAACATGTGGCAGGTAGCCACCGCTGAGTTATATTATTTATTAGTTTAAGAGTTGTGGGCGGTCAACTGCTAACGGCATGGAGTAATACCCCTTTGCGATAGGAAGATAATTGTTATGATTAAGTTAATTTATATATTACTATATATATTAATCCTAGGCATGTTAGCCCTGATGGCTGACATAGTTGTCTTTTTGGCCCAAGGGTACGATCATGTGACCTAGGAATGATCCGTAACAATTTGAAAGATACAAGAAATTAATAGTTATTATAAAATGACTTGATAAAGAGATTAAATTATCTTAGTCTTAACAATATATAACAAAAATAATATTCTTATTATTATTTTTATATTAATATATTATTTATTAATTATTATGTCGAAGGAAACGTAATTAAAAATATTTTTATTATTCTTTTAATATTTGATAAAAGGCTATTATTTATAATCTATTACCTAGAAACACATAATTATTTTTGAAAATAAATATAATTAAAATATATATCTAAATATTTTAGATTTTTTTATTAATTATAAGTTGGATTATCAATAAAAACGATATTCAATTAATTTAGATATAGTTATAAATAATTTGAGTATGTCTTCCCAGGAAAGAATTTTTATAAATTTATAATGAATGGAGGAAGAATCATAGCCAGCCCACACAACATAAAGAAAATAGTGTAGCGGGCTGAGACTTGGAGATAGAGTGGCTTGAGGCCCTCGTAACTGTTCTATTATATGATGACCACGCACATATCTTGATACGTCTCTGGTTCTCATTTCTCCTCTCTTTTAACGAATTCTCTTGTTTAGCTTAGTACAAAGCAATATGGTTTAGCCCATGACAGATATCCATTATTTGGTGCGGAATTGCAAGGGTAAGGTCTTCTGGTTTGATTTGAATAATTTGAATAATTTAAATAGTTTGGCTGGTTTTGATGATTTTGTTCATTTTTATAAAATGGCTGATTTATCTAATTTTCATGGGAGTGCTGATCTGAGTCGTCATTAAGACCTTTAAATGTTGCCTGGTGTCAGATAGGTATCATCTAATTCAACATCATGGGACTTGATTTGTCATTATATTTTCCTATTTCTTTCTAGGGTTTTCTACACATGCATACATCATATTACAACAATATGATGTCATGCTGACAAATAAGATTAGGCTATCTAGAATCATCTAGGATCAGACCTAATCTAATACCTATAACACAAGCCAATACTTCCTTAATATCTTGGAGGCTTGTAGTAAAAACTTTTTATAATATATATGAAAGTGGTAATATTAGTAAAAATAAGATTTATCTTAAATTTTTTTTCTATAATACTGCTACTTCATTCTTAAGTTCAAGCTTTGAACTTAATATTAGGATTAATATGAATTTATTAATATTTTATTTATAATACTCCTAAGGTCATATCACTGTCTTGGTTGAGCGTAGAAATAATATATATATATATATTTATACTAATTTTCTTAACATCTAACAAGAAACATACAGTCTTTTAAATTACGTCCCGTGTAGGGCCAGGATGAGAATAGGACTTTTTAAGCTCTAAATAGAATAAACTAGTTAAAAGAAGATAAAATAGGGTCACGTCAATCCCCACCAACTCTGCTAGCAATATCTGGGTAAGTGGTGAACTGGGCTGGCATGGCAGTGTCTGAGGTGTTAGTGGCGGGGCCTTTGAGGACTCCCCCCTTGTGAGGCTTTAGTGATACTTTATTATAGTATTAGATCTTTTTTTCCCATCTGAGACTGCTGAGCAAATGTAGCCATTGAGACGTCCATGTTCAATAGAACTGGGCCCCCTAGTATGGATATCTATTATAACCAATAGTTTTATATAGATGTTAAATTTGATTAATAATAATAATAATAATATCTATTAAAGAGGCTATAAGCTAGGAGATAGCTAGTAAATAAGATTTAAGATCTAGCTAATACTTAAGAACTAATTTATAATTATAAGAGAGCTTTAGAAATCTTTAACTAGGTTTTAAAATAATTTAAATTTTTAATTTAAGATATATATTTAAAATATTTCAGGAACAGTTTCTGGCTTTTAAAAATTTACTTATTTTTAATATTTATTTATCTTATTTAATATTATTATATACATAGGCTCTCTTATCTAGCTTTACTTTTTTAATTTAGTTTTAGATAAGCTTAACTAGATATCAGGTAAATATCATCTAATAGCTAATTTACTTTTATTTAAATATAAAAATTATTTTAAAAATGTTTTGGAGACTATTATAAAATAAGATTAAGAAAATAATTAGTTTTAAAAATTTTAACAAGAGATGGCGAGGCTGATAATAACTTAATACTTAAGTAGATATTTAATAAATACCGAGTTGATGTTTTTAAGCATATTAACACGATGAGGCAGTAATTTAGTTGGTTATTATTATAATACTATATATTTTATGTAAATTAGAAGAAGATAAAATCTTAAGATTAAAAATAGTAAAGATAGAAAATCAAAATATAAAAATAAGAAAATAAGAAAATTATAATGTAAGATACAACACAAAAATAATAATTTAATTAGCTTCTATAAATAAATCAAATCCACATATACATAAAATTATATAAAAACCACTACTTTCTAGTCTCTACCAGCCTTGCTCTAGCAGAACAAATTATTAATTTAAAAATTATAAATATTCTTACAAAATATTAAAACTACTAAATTATAGTAACTCTTAGTTTAGCAAATTAATAAAAATTAGATTATAAGATAACACGGGAGGCTACTAAGATATTTAATACGTAGCTTTAATATTTCAATCTAATAAGATAATAACGTACATAAGAAAAGCTCTATAATAACCTATCTGATAAATTTATCAAATATCATAAATTTTTTATTAACTAAGCATGATAATATATACTTTTAACAAAAGTTATATTTCTATTGTCTTCAGGTCCACGGCCTTTAAAGCTACGGTCATCACGCCATCAAAATTAGTATTTTGAGTGTTTAAATTAGCAGAGTTCTTGAGTGGATATTAATGTCACGGTGTGCCCTCCGGGTGCATTCAGAAGCTTAAACCATTGCGCCATCAGCAAAAGACTAGGATACAAAGCCTTCGGCTTTGTACTGCACTCACATATATAAGCTTATTCAGGATTCAGACAGGCAGGTAGGTAGGCCCGCAGGTACACCATGACAATTAGTTATTTATGAAATTTAAAAAATATAATTGTGGCAGGTTACGCCTGCATAGCACTTGGTTCCCTTCGCAGTGCTCAACCTTTGTCCACGGTCACGTGATATGGACGCTGAAAGCTATCGTTGGAGCGTCATGTAAATTATCTTTTCTTCTTTAACACTTCCTTATTGTCGTATGTAGCAATTAGATAGCAGGGTCTACTAGAGCCCTCTACAATAATTAAACTAATAATATAAAATATTCATACATGGATTGGGCCTTGAACCATAAGATGAAAGGTTGACTTGCTATAGTAGATAAGAAATTTATAAAAAATATCACTAATAATTGTAAACTTTGCTAATTATATAAAAAGATAGTAGAATAACTCTAAATAAAATAAAATAAATATCTAAACAGGAGATTACCTATATTATTAACAAGGGAATATTTAGATTATAAAGTTAATGATTATTTTACTAGATGTCTTTATATAGATATTAAAAATTTTATTAGACCACCTGTGTTTGTAAATCTAAATTTAAAAATATTTCTGCATGTTATAATTCTTATATTTATAATGCCCAAAATACTTATTCTCTCCTAGGACCCATAATTAAAAAAATTAAAGAATCCGATTTTCATATAACGTTTCTTATAAAAATATGGAAAACAGCTTATGAATCTATTTTTGCGGTGAGTAGCCAAACAAGGAAAATAGAGAGCTTTATAATAATAAAATTATGAAAGTTTATATTTATTATATTATTTTAATTGATAAAAAAAAGTAACACATGTGTTCTAGTAGGCTCTAGTTGTAGTATTTATGATATAATTGTTACGGATCATTCCTACCACACTGTCAGCCGTCAAGGCTGACATGCCTAGGACCAATATATATATAGTAGCGCACAAAGTTGATTTAACCGTAACACAAATACAGTCAATAAAAGCAAAGAGCGTGACTGAGGCATGACAGGACGTCTGTTAGGACTAGCGTGCTTGCTTTAGCTAGTTCCCACTGCACTAAAAAGGCACAGTGGAAGATCAGTAGATCCTCCAGCAAGCGTACTATATGCTCAGGCCCAGGGGCCTGACAACGTCTGAGTCCTGGCAAATATCACCAAAACTAAATTGGCCGCAGATCAACAAAAATATTAAAAACATATTAACTATTATTAGAACATAGCTCTAAGTTAGAAAATAAAAAATTAAAATTTATAATATTTTTTAATATTATATTATTGAACATTCTTTCTAAAGGTTTTAATATTATATAGAATGATTTCTATCTATTTCTATGGTTTATTTCTTTGTTTATTTATTGATTAAATAGTTATATGTAATTATTTTTATAGATTTTTAATTTTTACCAAGTTATTTCTGTTCTTTTTATTTAATTAATATTTATTTAGATTAATATTTTATTTATTTTGTTTTGTTCTAACTACAAGATGGAAGAAACTAGTAAATATAATTAATATTATTATATTTAACTAAATTTAGATATTAATATTAAATTATAATTTTATCTTAACTACAAGATGGAAGAAACTGGTAAATATAATTATTAATTAATTTTAATAAATTTATAATAATTAAATAAAAATTAATAATATATTATCTATCTGAATTATTTTAATAATCTCTATTATAAAAAATAATTATTTTTATTATAAATTATCTAAATATTAAATTAAAAACTATTTTTAAAATTTTCTAGATATATAATAATTAATTTATATAATTTAATTAAAAACTTTATAATTATTATATATTACAAGTTTTAAAAACTTATTTTGACTCTTTCTTTCCTAATTAATTTTAAGGAATTTGGTTGAGTCGTGTAACTCTAAAAGAGGGGGTAATATAATAATAATCTTATTATCTAATATTATGTGTTCTATTGATTATTTTATAATTATATTATTATTAAGATCTATTCCTTATTCCTCTCCCCTTTATGTTCAATATTCTCGTGTCACGGCTACCTAAATTGGTATTAGTTGAATACTATGACAATTCTAGATTTGAGTCATCACAATAATTAGCTAATTCTTATAGATTTTTTATCTCTGCTACTTAATCATTTGTTTAATTAATACTTGTTTAGGTTAATATTCATCTATCTACTTTGTTCTGTTCTGACTATGATAGCTTATCTTAGAGATATTATTACAATAGCTTCTTTTAACTATGTTTTCTTTTTTTTTTTCTTGAGATTATGGATGCCTCAACTTGCTCATCTATATGTTAAATTTGAAGCTGCTTTCCAGGCTCAGCGTAATAAGAATCAGCTTATTAAGCAGTGGTTGATAAATCTTTAAGTAGTTTAATCTTAGCTGAAGCTAAATTACTAATTAAAAATGGCAAACTTTTAAATTCTTAATATAAATATTATTGATAGAGAAGCTATTGACAATATTATAATTTAATTCTATTATATCTATTTAAATCTAAATATTGATATTTAAGTTATAATTCTATCTGAATTACACAATGCGGAAGAAATTGGTAATTGGGATTATTAATCTATTCAAATTTACTTAAGTTTTAATAATTTAAGTAAAATTTAGAAAGCTAAAATAGACTTCTAGACTTGAAGTAAAAAAATAATAATCTAATTATTATTATTATAAAGTTTAAATATATTTATATAAAATATATAGCTAAATCTAGTTAGATATTATTAAGTATCATTATTTTATATACTCTTGCATCTGATACTTAAAAACTATTTTTTCTAATAATTAGTTTCTTCTACTAATTATCCTAGCTTCTTACGTGTTGTTTAATAGCTTATAATATATTTTTTAATTATTATTTTTAAATCTTACCTCTATAACTTTAAAAACCTACAGTTCGCCATCTTGATTTAATAAAAATTAGGAATATATTATTTATTGTTGAGAAAATGATGCCTGGGGCATCAATAGGCATCCAAGCCCTGCGAGGCTCATATAGAACATTCTAGATACAGGCCACGTAGACATATTTCTCAGGGATTCTCATCCAGCTGAAAAACAACTTGGTACTCTCAAGCAACTGTATGATAGTCAAATATATTATCTTCACCACCTAGTAACCTGTATAAGTTTGTAGTAAGAGACACTGCGAAGAGCTATCACCAGTATTATCAGAGGATCCTGACTTCAGCGATTAGCTGCGAAACTTGGAGTCTTAATTTTAAAGTCTTTCTCATTATTAGCCAACTTTCGCGAGGATGTGATATTCCCTTAAAACACTCACCAGCCAGAAAAGCCCATCACAGTTGTGATCGTGCCACTAGAATAATAGAAAGGTGACCGCACCCAGACGCTCCGCATCGTCTGGTTTAATAATAAAGATTGCGCAGTCAGACATACGTAGTAGTGTCTTGATAAAATAAATAAAGTGTATAAAGAATGTCCTGGTAGTTCTGTGACAAGAATTACACACCACATTATCTTTGATTTCTTTTATCTTGGTTTATCTTATTAATCTCATCTATTGCCCTTCCTATGACCAATTCATACAACTTCGCTGAACTCCGAGAAGTTGCCTCATTAATCATATGATTAGACTTATTTGATTCCTCTACCAGAAAACGCGACCTACGACCCCCTATTGTACCAGCTCCAGAAATAACAACATCTATATTACAATAAACTCCTCAGGCACGATCTGGTCGAAGTAAAAATAATTTAGAAAAATCTTTTATATCTAATTTCTTATCTCTTCGAACAATATCTGATAGTGTGAATTTAAATAATATTTAAAAGATGGTCCCAAAGCTATCAAAAAATAATATAAATTAATAATTTAATATCTTTGAAGAAGTGGTGGATAGTAAGAGATTTTGGTAAATTATTAAAAATCCAAATCTACTAGATTAATATGTAAATAGAGCTATTATTATCCTTATTTAATAACTTGTTTCTAACAGTGAGAATGATCTCCTTGATTAATATAAAACTGCGAGAGAGCAATTCAAGGCTCCTAAAAAGAAATGGCAATCACTACAACCCAGTATTATAAGAGAAACTTGCTGAATTCTATAACTATCATAAACCAGATGATCTCTCTATTTAAGACATACATAATTAATTCTATAACATGGCACGCAAGCTATGATCAAAACTATCACACATGCGAGAAGCTTTTAATGAGAAAACAATATTTGATCAACTTCTTGCATCGCTCCCAAACGAATATGATGTGGTGCGGGACACACTTGATGCTCAAGGTGTCTTTGAAGACGATATCAACAACGCAGTCAAAACGCTGGAAAGAAAGGAGGACAAATTAAAGAAGGATATAAAAAATAAGAATACACATCTTGCCAGTGGCAGCCAGAAAGGCCAAAAGAGATCTTATAGCTAAAAACATGGTTATTTTAATCATGATCATAGATATCCATGATATAGGAAGTACTCTTATCAGTGACATAGTACTTCCAGCAACAGCTCTAACTACAAGACAAAAAATCAATCACGTTGACACGTTGCAAAGAAGGAGAAGAAAAACAACATATATTATATTATATATAATAAAAAACATTTATAAAATAAATATTTTGATTGTCTGAGCTAGAGAAGCTTAAGGAACAAATTAAGAAATATTACAAAAAATTAAGAAATACGCATTCATACTGTACAGGATCAAACTCAGAGTTTATATCTAAGAAGAAGAATATATCTAATTACAAATTATCTACATCAAACCTAGACTTTGATTTAGATAAGAATATATATCTTATATAACTCTTACAGGAGACTCCTGAATCTGCCTATCAAGCTTTATCTGATGATTCAACTACACTGATTGATAACGAACTTCGGCCAAGCGTTGAGAAAAATAAGTGGATTGTAGATTCTAGTGCGACATCTTATATAACCAGAAATCACAGACTTTTTGTGAAGCTACAACAAATCTCCACTAAGCACAAGGTGCAAATAGATAAAGACTGATTACTAATTTATAATATTAGCAAAGTACGACTCAGTGATACTTATCATAGTAAAATTATATTATAAAATATTTTATAAATTCTTAGTTTAAGTACAAACCTAGTATCCATCTGTATTCTATGTGAACAAGGACTACGAGGCATGATCACTAATAAAAACATATCCTTTTACCGCAACCGAACCTTAGTGTTGTAATTAGTTATTGAGAACAACCTATATATTATAAAATGGTTCGTAAGAAGTGTTGAGGAATATATCTATATATTATAAAAAGTCAATAATCTACTTGAACTAGGGCCAACAGCGCGAAGTGAAAAGAGAAAGAGAGAACTATACAATCTATAATATTGTTGAATAGGCCATCTTCAAAAGAGCAAGTTACAAAGCCCCCATCAAATCACCAACTTAAAAGAGCCGATCCCTTGCCGAGCAGAACCGAAAATCTGTGAGATATATACTTAAACTAAGATAAGGAAGTGTATAAGCAAGAAAAAGAGTATAAGAAAGTTTAAACTGCTGGAGCAGGTTAGTCTTGACATCTGTGGTCCCCTACCAGTGACAATTAATGGAAACCACTGGTTTATCAAGATTAACGATAACTGCAGCCGCAAGGCCTGGGTGATCCCAATTGCGAGACGCGAAGACGCACCCCAGGCGCTCGAGAATTGGAAAAAACAAGTGGAACTAGAATCTGAGCATAAGCTTAAATCTACAAGAATTGATAATACTAGAGAACTTATGAAAAAGTGCAAGATATAAAACAGGCAATCTGGAATGAAAGTTAAACTCACTATTTCATATTCATTGTATTAGAATAGACAGGGCGAATGTGCTATTCAAATCACTAAAAATGGCATATGAGCTATACTAAAAGATACCCAACTTCTAATAGAGCTTTGGGATGAAGCTGCGACCGCACATGCTTATATTTAGAACCGCACTGCGATTCCATGGTCTGCATTAGACAAAGACAATGAGACAATCACGTCTAAAAAGCTCTAGACAGTGTCACAGGAATTCGCCCTAAAATAATATATATAAGGATTTGGGGGAGTAAGTATTATTTATATATAGATTCCAGATCAGTTCTAAAGAATAATAAGCTAATTAATCATAGACAAGTAGGAGTCTTTGTTAGATATGTTAATATAACCACTAAGTAGTATCACATCTATGTCCTAGATTTGTACCATGTTATTAGAATATCAACAATTAATTTTAATAAATATATACCTGGTGGTACCATTGATCTAAAATTACAGGTTAGACCCATCTCAACTTGACGGAAAATCTAGGTAAGATATATCTAGATTTCCAGAGGCATGTAGTCAGGGGTGATCAAAAAGATAAGATAAGATGATGTCGGAAATAATATCATGTGATCCAACATCATATAATAATATCATATTCTTAATCATTTTATGCATGATCTATACAATTGTATCAATCTATTTTATTAATTTATTTCTTATGATTCATAAATTTCTATATGATTCTATGTAATTTTATTATATAAACATAATATTTTATTGATCACATGATCTAGACATTAGGTCTATCACTATTTAATATAAATAAACCTACAATTCCCAGACATTCTAAAGATCAGATTACTCTGATCAGGTTGTTCTGATTTAATTGCTCAGGTTAATTCATAGTCAATCTTACTATTCTTATCTATCTATTTATCATATCTATCTAGTCAATCTATCTAGTCTTAAGGATCTTATTTGATCTTATCTTCTTGATCTTAAAGCTATTATAGTTAGAATAAAAAAATAGATACATATTAATCCAAATAAATTATTAACTAAACAAACAAAACAGAAATAACAAGTAGTAAAGATCAAAAATCTAGAGAAATTAGTTATCATATATAACTATATAATCAATAAATAAACAAAGGAACAAATCCAGGGGCTTTAGGCAAAGAATATTTAATATTATATAATAACTTAATCTAAAAGTATCATAGTATTTAATTAATACTAATTTAAATTATTATAACACAATAATATTAAACATAAAGAGAAGAGGAATAAGGAATAAATCTTAATAATAATATTAATTACAGGATAGTTAACAGATCACATCGTGACGGTCGAGCAAATGATCGAGAAAAACAATCAATTGGTACTATCTTAACTAAAACTTTAAGCGTGAGGAGGAAATGCAAAGAAATGAGCGCTGTGTGTGTAAATAGACAAGCGAAACAAAGACAGCAAACTACATCATGTGACCTGTAGCTATAGGCCGAACCCCGCGTAGGTCGTCACAATTAGTTGAATACTGTGATGCTTCTAGATTGAGTCACCACAGTTATATTACATTATTATATTCTACCACTTCAGATTTATTTCTTAGTTAATAAAATAATAATAATTAATTAATTATAAATGTGAGGGTGTGGGCTCAGGCAGGCAGGCTAACAGAGTTGATATGCAGTAACGCAGGATTACTACTGGTCAGACTATAGTATATACAGGCAGATAGATGAGACGTAGCTTGAGAAGCTACAACAGGATCGAGGTCAAACGAAAAGTTAAACAGGCTAGGATCACATGACAGGGCGGTCAGGTCAGGTAGAATGGCAGGTCAGGTTGGCCACCGTGACAATAAAACTAATTAAAAGTTAAAAAAAATTATAAAAATTTTTTAAGAATTGAAATATTAACTTTTCAGATAAAGACTTTTAATATAAGTTTTCAGTAAAATAAAAATTTATTAAAAAATATTAAAAAAAATTTAAAATTACATAAATCTAATAAAAGTTAGAGATAGACCAGTCTTAGATCCTTATAGTTGCTTTGTCACGTGATGACCACGCACATATCTGGCTAAAAGTTCTCATTTCTCCGCTCTTCCAACAAATTCTCCTATTTAGCATAGCACACACAATACAATGTAGTTTAGCAATGTGGTTTAGCCCTTGGCAAGTTGCCCAACTCTGAAAAAAGAGATAATATAATAATCTTATTGCTTTGAAGTTTGAGTCATATCATCTATTGGTTTTCCCGCTACTAATGTTGTTACCAAGATCTATCAGACTATCCCTACTTCTTCCTCCTTCTTCTCTGTGACGAACCAAGCAATAACTAGACATAAGAAACCAAATTTGAAATGATAAGGCAGATATCATAGTATTGGTGCTCTTAACTAAAATATCAACTCTGAGGAAGAAAAGGAAGATCATGAAGTAGAGAGTCAAGTAGATATTTGTATCTGCTTGGTCTTTGCTTTAGACTTTCTTTGTTTTACTAAAGACTCCATGTTACGGATCCGATAGCGAATCGGTCTAGGAGGTACATGATATACCAGGCACCTCGTACAGGAGACCCTGTTCTTTGTACAGTATATTTGGCCGCTGATACATGTTCTTTTGATTATATAATCTTATCTTTCTTATTCAATCCTTATTATCCGGAGGCTAATTCTCTAGGTATAACTAGGCCTCGCCACAGCCCATGGGCGGCCCAGATGGGCGGGCCCATGGGCTGTCTTGGGCGGGGCTTTGGGCCCTCTCTACCCGCCCAAGGGGTGGGCCGTGTCTTCCTCCCGCCCATGCTGGGCGGCCCATGGGCTATTAAAAAAGCAAAATCAAAAATTCTGGTGGTTTACACAAATTATGCTATTTTTCTCTGTAATTTTTAGTATTTTGTTTACAATGTAAAAATAATTATCTCGTGAAGAAGTAAAACAAGGATATAAAAAATAGAAAAAGTAGAAAAAATAGATTTTTATTATAAAAATATTATATATTAATCTTATATCTATCTAAAAGTCTTGAATATTTTTAAATCCTCCCTGAAGAACGCTGCTGCGTATTAGATATAGGAAGATCTATTTCATTATTAGATTACATAAATTTTAAACCCTTATTTTTTACTTTAGATACAATATTTTTTTATCTTTTATTAAGAATATACTAAGAAACCCTAATCTAATTCACCCCCTTCAACTTATTCTTATTATTATTATTAATTAGATTAAGATCTTCTTAAATTAGTAAATTTTTTTTTTAATTATTACTTCTTTTTCTTACTTATTAAAAAACTTTTTTATAAAAGCAAGTTGTTCTTCTTTAATCTCAAACCATGTTGTACACACGTACATCATCAGATCTTGGATAGTGGTAGAATTTAATAAGCCTCGATAATAGTGACAGATATTTTATATAAAATTAAATAGACACTCCACACCTGCATTAGTTGCAGGGATTAAGAGAATATCTCTTGCAAGACTCGCAAGTGCTGGGAATTCTATTTTATGGTCTCTTCAAAAGATTTATAAACTAGTCTTAATAATACCTATAATTAAATTTAGAATAGGAAAAAATAGATAAAAATAATTAAATTTACTATTATCTAAATATTATGTCAACTTATTCTGCTAGATTGGCTTTGACAAGCAAGTATTATAAGATTTTATTTGCAAGGCTATATTAAGCTTAGTGGTTTGAATACTTAGTATATTAAATCCAAACAACAACTAGTTCTCTAAAACCTGTTTTTAGTATGGCTTGAAGTACTTATATATATTTTAATAATATTTTTTATACTATTCATCTTTCTAATTAGAAATAGTAAAAAATTAAAATTTATTATTAAAAATAAAAATAATTCTAATTATAAAAAAATCTTTATTTACTTTATTAGTTCTCTTATAATATTTTAAAAGCTTCTCTCGCGCTGTGTTAAGAGTAGTAAGTATTAATTATTTTTAAAAAATTTTCTTCTATTAAAGCTAAATCATCAACTTATTAAGATAATTAAATAACTTATTATAGATTTTAAAAACAAAATAGATAGTAATATCTTTAGTCTTGTAGAGAGTAGTAGTAAATTTGAAGAATAGGTATATAAATTAAAAAAAATACTTAACTTGCCACCACTCATCTAGGCTAAGCATTATATTTGGGTGTTTATATTCTATACAGTATTGATTCAATGTTGTTTATAATCTCTTAACACGTTGAAGCATTAGAAATATTAAATTTTAATATATTTTAATATCTTGAATAAGTAAAATTTTTAATTTTTTAGTCTAAAAACTACAAAATGCTTCTTGGTGTTGGGGATTTATATTAATATACACAGCAAGGTTGCGGACCTATTAAAATAAATAAATATAAGAGTTTATAAGTAAAAAAAATAAAATAATCTTATTTAATATATTAATAATCTCCAGTCTCTATTAATTTGTTTAAAAATATTGATTACATGCTTCAAACCATACTTTCTTTGTTAATTTATTTTTTAGATTTACTTTTATCTATTCAAGAAGTTTCTTTAGACTGAGTTGAACTATATAAGTGACATATAATATATAAATAATCTCTAACTAACTTAAAGAATCTAAAGATTATAAAAACTAAATCACCTCTTGGATATTTTTAATTAAAATATTATTATTTAATATATTGTCAATTGTAATTGTAAGTACTTGATTAATAATTTCATGCTTTTGAAGCTTCTCAAGAAGTACAATACTAAGATTTGCACCCATATGCGTGCCATGTAATGGCTCAAATCCAAGCAGGACTTCCTGATAATTCTAATCAAGATTAATAAAATACCTAGTAATAGCTATAAATGCTTGTTAAAAAGATAATATTTAATAGTCTACTACAAGTGAGAGCTTCGCACCTGCGGGGAGCTTATCAAGAATAGTTTTTTGTTTTTCTTAGACAAGGGCTCTCATCTGTCGTTGGACTATTTTAATGGAGGGAAATTCAAGCAGTGATAAAGTTAATTAAGCAAGACATAGAAGTTTCTAAAATTAAGAATACTTAATTATTTTAAATAAAAAATAGAGTAGTATAACTATAATAATAATTTCTTGCTACTATTAGTTTTAAAAAAAGAATAAGATTATTATATTAGATCTAGTCTTTATTCAAATATATTAATATAATTTATTACTATATTTAATTAGATATTTACTATTTTTTATATTATTTATTATATATTTGGCTATTTTACTCCACTGTTTTTTTAATATGTTGTTTTAAGAATACATTATCTTAAAGATTTAGTTCTAGTTGATTAGTAATTTAGATATTTAAGAATTTTTCCATATTATTAACACATAATCTTAACTTTATTAGTAAGATGATAAATTATTTAATTAAAATTTTTCTAAATATCTAAGAGATGTTCTTCTTTATTCTAATAAATCTTTTTTTTTAATATCCTAGTCTATGTTTTTATTTATTAAGTAACAAAATCATCTTTGTTTATCTCGGAGTAGAGAATCCACTCTTTTGTTTGGTGAGGGCCAACGCGTTGTAAGGACTCGGGAATGGTGTGTGATTAAAGAAAACTAGTATTAATAGTAAATATAATTATTTATTAATTATTAGATAATATATTAAAGATAAAGACCTATAAATTATTTAATAAAAAACAAGAGGTATTATCTAGAAGATCAACCTTGTAGAATAATAAGGAGTAAATATCAGATAATTGAGACATGATATAATGTATAGTACGATGGATAGTACGATGAATAGTATAATAAATAGTATGATAAATAGTGAAAAAAATTGGAAGAAATAGACTTATATGATAAAGATTATAAGTCGTGACTGAAGGATTTAATAATAATAAATTTATTTATTTTAATTTAAATAATCAAAAATAAAATAAGTTAATATATCTTATAATACTCCATATCTATTGGGAAGGGAGAGTTTCAATTAGAGATATCATGATAGGCGGCCCATGAGTGGGCTTATTAATCTTAGATTTTCGGTCAGCTGGAGTCTCCTTATTTTTTGACGTAAAATCCCGTCGAAAATTGAAATCGAGAATTTAAACATGAACATTATATTATCATAAACAATGATAAAGATAAAGAAAAAGACTATTTTTATAGTAAAAAATAAGTATTATTTATTAATCTAAAAACTTTTGAGAAATCCCGAAAATTGACTCTTAAAGAAAAAAGAGTATTTTTATTATAAGAATATATTATCTTTATTCTATACAAACTATATATTATCTATATATTTCCGTATAATATCAAGTGTTTAGCACAACTTCCATCATTATTTTTATATATTTTATAAAATTCTTTTATTATAAATAATTTACTAAATTTATGTTTTATTTACTCTAGATACTTACTCATTTCTTAAAATTTTTAATATAATATGGCCGAACTATTAAGTCGATGGTTGTAGTAACTGGAACAGGTGTAAATAACAGTAATTTATATAAATAAGTCAGCCTTTTATCCATCCTATTTAGGAATTTAATGCACACTTGAGCACCTCTTGGGCGGCCCATGGGCTGCCCATGGGCCGCCCACCATGGGCTTGGGCTTTGTCTTACCCGCCCATGGGCTCTTGGGCTTGGGCCTTGGGCCCTCTTTACCCGCCCAACCTTGGGCTCTGGCGAGGTCTAGGTATAACAGACCCTATGATTTTTTAAAAAAAAAAAAATAAGAATTAGTCTTTATTAATAGGATTCTACTATTGTTTAATATTAGTTACTTTAATATTTTCTTGCCTACGTATCCTTACCTAGTTGACAGGTCGTCTACCCTGCCTAGTAGATATTCTTTACACTCTAGAGTTGTGTAACTATCTATTATATTCTATCATATTCCATAGCTTTCAACAAATCCCTGCTTCACAAAGAGCCTATTGATCAATAGATCAATCAATAGCCGTGTGACGGCTTGGCTACCAAGTCTGGCCTGAGTCGTCACACCTGCTTCACAAAGAGATCATTGATCAATAGATTGATCAATAGCCGTGTGACAGCTTAGCTACCAAGCCTGGCCTGAGTCGTCACATTCTCTTTGTCACGAGCTTTCCCAATCTAGTCTTCCGCACGACCCCAGAAAATCCCAACCCCAGATGGGATGGGGTTTGGGGGATTTTATTAGGGTTATATACTTTACAAATAAGTTAAGTCCCTGGGACTACATAAGTTATGCATCTCTGCCTGTAATTTAGAAGTATTTTATTTTTAATTTTCTGTATTAAAATTCTAGGCTTTTTTAGTTGGAAATTACTATTAAATCAAACTTAACTTAAATTTTTAATAATATTTATATATATTATCCTCCCTAATTTTTTTTTCTTTTTAAAACCTGGATCTGAGTGCTATTCGCTGGTAGTAGCATCTTAGTATTATCATGATTATCTATATTTATAAGATTATTAAACTTATTATTCTGCTTCTTAGTATACTAATTGGTTTAATCTTTATTTTTTTAGATTTTTTATCTTTCTTTTTTTTTACTATTTTAAGCTTATCTAGAGAAAAGAACTTTTCAAGCTTCTTTGCTTGCTATTTTTCAAAATTAAATCTTGATATACAAAAAAAAAACATAAGCTCCTCAATAATCTCAGGCTTCATACAACCACGGCGGTAATAATATATATCACGCGTAGTATTAAAAAGTTGTTTAACACTAGTATCTATTATTAAGGATAATAGGAATATTCCATGCTAGTGATGTAATTGTGGGAAAGTGTTTTTAATATTCCCTCTAGAACTAAAGAGACTTATTATTAATAAGATTTAAAAAATATATAAATTTTAAAAATTATTAAAAATATTATAATAATCCTAACTTACTATTATCAAGATATTGGGTCATCTTATCTTTAGTTGATTTTAAAATTTTTATTTATATTTTTTATCTATTTAATAGCTTACTAAGTTTTAAATTTGACCTTTCTTTAATAAAAGAAATTATAATATTATTTATTTTAATAATAAAGTTCTAGTAAGAAACTAGAATTTTTTAAAATAAAACTTAATATTTAACATATTAATCTTGATTTTAATTATTTAAAAAAAAAAATTAGAATTTATTATCTAAAGCTAGCATAGTACTAATTATATAAATATATTTTTAAATAAAATCTGTTTTTAAGTAGTACTCAACAAGCTTTGATTTACTAGTTTCAAGAGTCTCAAGTATTTACTTTTTTTATAGAATATATTTTCTTTAGAACTACTTTATTGACTATTTAAAATATTTAAAAAATATATTATAAATCCTATACACAAGATGTGCAGTCACGTCCCGAGTCTTTAAGAGTGCCTGTGTATATTTAAAAAATAGCTTTGTAAGATAAAAAAAATAGTTAACTTAATACTATTTATCCTTATCTAATAATATCTTTTTATAATTATATTTTTTATAAAATAGTATAAAGGACTCCTGTAAATATTTTATATAATAAAATATAAAAAATATTAAATTCCACCAAGTCTTTATATCTTGAATTAGTAGAAGTTTTTATATATTAGTTATAATCTAGAGTTTATTGAATACCTCCCATCATTGAGGACTTGCATGGATATAGACTACAAGATAACATATTTTATTTAAAATATAAGAAATTTTTCTTATTTAATATCATGCATTTGCCTTTGCTAGTATTGGTTGCTGATCAGTCTATTTTATCTCTGTCATATTATTTAATGGGACTGTTTTAATATGATCAAGTAGTTGATTCAAACTAAATTAAATAATATAAGCAAGACAGGGGATCTGGGTGATATTAATATCATTAGATAAAGCCTGTTGGAGAGTATTAATCAATATCTTATTATTTAACACATTATCAATTGTCAATCCAAAGACTCGATCTTGGATTCCATGGTTGTTGAGTGTTTGTAAAAGAACACTGCTTAAATTAATACTAGTATAAACTTTATAAAGAGATTTTAAAACCAAGAAGCACCTCGTGGTATATCTAGTTTATATTAATAAAATAGTTAATAATAGCTATAAATATTTATAAAAATAAAGATATTTAATAATCTAAAATAATAAATATCTTTATATTCTAAAAAAATATTTAAAAAGTCTATTATTATTATTTTTGAACCTGGCTCTGTAGTCGGCGGCGTATAGTATCAGCAGAGAAGATAGTTAGAGAACTTAGAGCATATTAAGCTTTATAAATTAGACACTTGAACGTTGGATGCTTGATAAGATGAAATAAGAGTTAATTAATTATAAGAAACTACAAAAACTTCTTCTCCTAGTCATCTTAAGAGAAAAATCTTATAAAAAAATCATTATCCTAAAAAGAAAACATTAAAAAAATATTAATATATATAAATAAACTTAGATAATTAGATTAAAAAAAAAAACTTAATATATTAATCTTTTTAAAACTATATAATATATATAATTTTTAAAAAATTAAGAAATATTAGTCTTCTTCTTTGCCATAGCTTGAAAATATATATTAGTTCTTAGATATTTTGCTATTATTGATATATCTTGATAAATTAATTTGTCATTAGGCCCATTACTAACTAGGTGTATTAAGTAAGGATACTTGAGAATTTAATTATATTATTTATATATAACTTTTGACGTGTCATCTGCGCTATGAGTGACCTGATAAAAATGACTCCAAATGTTATTATTACGCCTGTATATATTCTAACCAAATTTATCAACTTAAGAACGAGATTCATAATCAGTCTGCAACCACCATTCGACGAAATCACTATGAATCATTATATTATAAAGAAGAAATGCCTTTCTTCGGTTTGGTCCAACCTATGTAAGAGGGGGGGGGGGGTACTGTAGGGGATTTGAACGCGAGGAGACCTCTGATTATAGAGTAGAAGTATTAATTATATTAAAAATATACTAACTACCAGATAGTATAGGTATTTTATTTGATAATATTAAATAGTCAAGACTTTTTAATTCTATATTATAAGTAGATAAAGATAGAATATTAATTTACTAATTTTAAGACATGATAGAAGAAGATAATCAAGAGTCTAAATTATTATTAAATAAAAAAAAAAGAAAAATAATATATATTCAAGAGTTTAGTGAGACCTTTTTTATTATTATACTTTGGGGGTACTGATACTAAGAAGACAGATGATAGATTAGAAGAAATATATTATAATAAGTTTTTAATTAATTATTAAATTATATTCTTTGTAAGACAATCCTAAAAGATCTTAATATAAACTCAAAAAGATTTTAAAAGATTTTAAAAAACTCTAAAAAAACTCTAGAAAGTTTTGGAGAAGTCTTATAATATTTTATCTCCTATTTTTATTAAGTTAGATATTCTTAGAAAATTCTTCTAATTAAAATAAAATATCTAATTTTACCAGGAACTAGTCTAAGAACTAGATTAATAAAATAAAACTATTGCTAATATAATAGGTTAAATAGAACAAGATTATTAGAATAAAAAAAGTCTATTTATTAAATATAGAATCAAGTATATAAATATTAAACTAATTAGCTGTATTTCTTGTGTAAATATATTTCTTCTACAAACAATAAATTTATACTTCTATGATCTTATCAAAAGATTTTTTATACTATGTACATACCACTAAAATCATCTTTAATTCTTCTAATTTACTAGTAAAGAATTTAAAACAAGCTATATCTATCCTTAAGCTAGCCTAATTATCTAAAATCACCAATCTCTTAAAGTAGGATCATCGAGAAGTCTAAGAACAAAATCAAAACAGATATAAAAAACAGTAAGATATCTTGATAATTTAGCAAAATTATGCACACCAAGACCTTGATTTTATGAAAAATAGGGTTTTTTTGGGACTTTCTGGGGTAATCCAAGGGCATTTTAAAAAACCCCAAACCCCAATGGGGTTGGGGCCTGGGGTCTAACCCTTGGATCCCAGATGGGGTTTGGGGTTCTGAAATTGGACCCCATTTGGGGTTTTGCGGAAGACTATCCCAATCAGGTGATCTTCTGATTGTAATAACCCTTACCACTAGGTAAAATATTACGGGTCACTACTAGGTCACATGATCGTACCCTTGGGCCAAAAAGACCACTATGTCAGCCGTCAGGGCTGACATGCCAAGGGCCAATATATAGAGTAGCGCACATAGTTGACTTAACCGTAATATTCAGGTCAGGCAGGTAGGTGGCCCGCAGACGCACCGTGACACTTAGTATATAAATAGGTAGCGAGAAATCGGTAGCTTAATAAGGCCAGACCTCGCCATAATCCGCGGGTTGTCAAACAAGACTGTAAGGCATGAAGCTTGCTTGTACGCAGATCAATTATCAAGAATCAGAAACGTGGAGGAGAAAGGATTCCATGGCGGGGCCATGGAGTCTTATCTCTTGTGGGTCACATGCCCCACAAGAGCCCGGTCACGTGATATCAAGACCTTGTCCCTGACAAAGACAAACAATAGTACAATACTTATGCAAAGTTACACGTGTATTTTACTTGTATAGCAAAGTATTTTATACTATAATATTTTATATTTATTATATGCAATTAGAGACCATGACCAAGCAGGAGTTATACATAATTTTTATGTAAATTATGCCAAAGCGGTTTCTTGGTGGGTACCCGTGAGTTACCTGTTTGGGTTTGAGGGGCGGGGGTATAATCAACCCACAAAATTGCGGGTTTTGGCGAGGTCTAAATAACCTTCTGCAACCTTACAATACGTCTAAGCAACCATTGACAGGTGATGAACATGTTGACTGATTGGGCCGCTTGTTGAAGACACACTAAAGTAGTCTAATCATGACATGGCTCGACTTCAAGAGAAGTGGAGTCCTGGACCCATCATTTAGTTCTGCGGGGCAGCCACAAAAGTCAAGACCCCGCACCTTCACTGAGTAAAGGATGAGGTCACGAGTCCCCAACTTGGCTAGTCACAATATTACTCCATATAGGCTTACTGTTCCCTTCCCCTCCTGTTGTTGACATGAAGTGACTCTTAGTGATATTCATCAGTATTACACTGCTGCAATATCATTGTCAAATTCCTCATACCCTACCCGTGGCAATTTGTCTATTGAATGAAAGTAAGTGTGGTTGATCTTCGTAACAGCAGCAGACCACTGACATCACGGGAGCCTTTTGATCCCGTGTCTTTTATCGTCTTATATCACCGTCATAGTGAGCTGTTGTGTTATATCAACAATTCTAAAGTGCATATCCTCCAGTTCCCAAACTTGGTTCTTGAGCAAAATTTGGTCTGTCACCATGTTGCACGCACAAAAGGATCGACTCAATAGCCTCTCGATGAAGTAGCCCTCTTCACATACTGTTGTTTATGACACCTTGCACGAACGCCACACAGATTTGTACAGAGTGTGAAATCATGACCCTACGAGGAAGGGAGCTAATGTGTCTTTTGTTCCTGCAGCCACAGGTGTATCCTTACATTGTTTCCCTTTCCTTGGCCCAAAAATACATTCAATTATTCAAGTATTCAGATTTACCTCTCTCGGTAAAGCAAGCAAGCAAAGATCCTAGACAGTTTGGACATCTCTCACAAGTGAGTATATTATAATCCCACATTCTTAGCAGATTGCGACGAGCCTTTGCCTGATCGATACCCGAACCCTTCTAAGAGGTATCATACTACTAACTCACTGACAAATTCCAGTGACACGCTCCCACAAAGTTAATGACCGTGACCACTCTTCACTGCATGATGGAATAGCAGTTTCTCAAGAGCATCTTCCTCGCTATTTTGGCAAAAATAGCCCCGTTGATTCTGATCCTCGGAAGACCAAGAAAGACGGAGGTGGAAAGAGAAACTGGTGAGCACTCTTCGCTACTAAAGTACCCATTGGTTGGGTCAATTCCTAAGACACCAATGACCACCTCGCTAATTGTATGCCCAGGGGTCGTTCAGGCGACGAAGTCCACGACTATAATTATACATTTACGAACACCCGTCGCCATTCCAATAGCAGCACCCAAGGCATAGCGGATTTCAAAACCAAGTTTGAGACCGTTGAGCAGGAGCCTGTGTTTGAAGAAGGGTTGCATGGGCCCCACGACGAAGAGAGTTCTGTAGATGGGAGCCAAGTGACCAAGATTGATAGTGCTACTAGCGGTACTAGTGATGGCATTAGTAAGACGCTGTGAGATAGTGAGCTAAAGAATGAGCTGGCATCGCTTTTTTCGCCCGTTCCTGCAAATGGTTGGGAATGGGATTTATTTGTTCAAACACATTACTCTCTCAGGTTTTCCTTGAAAGCATGGAATACGGTAACTTCAAATAAAGGGTTGCCTACTCTTATTAGAGAAAAATCTTTGATCCGTGGTGGAGCAGAGAGAACGCTTTACATGATTCGGAATGTCTTACATTACAGGTGATAAACGACTAGACACCAGCAAGCTATATGAGGACTGGGTATTAAATTTGGCATTTGTTCTCAGAGAGATTACACGTGCAGATGCGCAATACATCACAATTGCATCCAACGTAACTTCTCTAGGCTGCGAAGGCGCAAGATCACTGGCATTATACAGCTTGACTAAAACACCCTATGGGTGGGGGGTGACATCTGCTTCTGCGAAGGTTTAGAGCCAACTTAACCGCGCCTTCGTGCTTGATCCTTCTGTTTGTGGTGGGGACTGTTCTCCGAGCTGGTTATTGTGACTGGAATACCCCAAAGCCAAGCTAGTGATTGGGGATGATGCGTTCTCCGCAGAAGCGAGGAGATTCTTGAACCAGAAGTCAAGTTTTCCTTGATCGACATGTTCATGAAGGATTGTATTTTCCCTTTCTAGATCACGAAGTACTCGTGTCCGTTGCTCTGGACGAAAGCGTGCTGAAAGAAGCTCAGAATCCGAGCCACTTAGATACACGTCATGCGGCGAACTTGGGATATACAGGGATGCATAGTTGGTGTCTTCATTGAGTCCTGTTAGTGGCGTTAGTTCTACTAATGATGTGTGATGGTGGCTATTCCAATGGGTTACTTACTGTCTCTGAGACATAAACTGAGAGTACGGGAAAGAGCTGTATCATAGAGAGATGTCCCGAAATCTCTGTCCATTTTCTCAGCTGCTTTTCCTGTAGCCAACCAATCATCTTTTATCATACACCTTCGCCATACCAACTTCTGCAGAGCAATATGGTCGGGTGAATCTTGCTGAGCACTAGCTTCAAGACGAATGACACGCAAGGCTAAATAGAACTCCTTTCCGGATAATTCGTTTTGGCCGTGTTCTGAAGCTTCGCCAGAATCCATTAGTGTCAATAGATCAATCAGTTGATCAGCATCAATAATTTGTCTAGTGACGACTCTGGTGAGAGTTTCACGTAGCATTTCGTGGAGCGAAGGCCTGTCTTCAGCGATCCACTTGCCAAATTGATCAATTGCCAGATCGATCTCCGCTTTTTGATCAATCGCACCTTGCAATGCGGGGGAAATGTAGGCGTAAATAACTTCTTGGACCGCGTCTAACTCTGATAGATCCTCTAGATGTCGAATGTCGTTGTGGAAAGTTGAATCACTTGGTGCACTAGTCTCCTCCAACATTGCTAGTTTGGCAAGTTTCGCTAAAGACAGTTGGACACGATGACTCCATAAGTCGGACTCACCCCCTATAGCCAGTTTCTCCAACGACTGAGCAGCGGCGTTATAATCATTCTCACCAATCACATCATTGATCCAGCCTAGTCGCAAGTAGGCTGCATCCTTGCGCAGGAATTGAGTGACAAAAGGCTGAAATTTCCTCATCGCGAATAGTATTCCCGACTGACGCATCGATATTTGCCGAGTGAAAAATGCATCTGCCCATGATTCACCAAATTTCTCAAAATAAAGTGATATTTTTTGACTGAGATGTTCAGAGTCACAATTGATGGCATCTGGCAGACCGCTCAAGTTATCATGGGCGGAAAATTCGCCCTTTGTTTGATCTTGAAGCTCAATTATAAGTTCAACCAGTGCACTCATATCTCGAAATCTTTCGGCCAACGTAACGGCATCTTCCAGCCGCCCGATACCAGCCAGTTTGAACAGCTGCCACTTGCGTCGCTTAACATGCGCCTGCTCAGTGGCGATGCCCTCATCGACCAATTTTGGATCGTCCTGAGCAGAAAGCCATCGAACCCTTTCACAGTGCATTTGACCTAGGACATGGAGCTGCCTGGCACTGTTGCCTGCGATTTTCTTCACAGTCAAGCTCTCAGGGGCTTCAGTTACAGAGATGGGTTGTTGAATCCAGGCCCTGCAACTGTCGAGCTCCAAATCCAACAGATGGCCTGTCTCAGCGTAACTAATACCCTGAGACGTCCAAAACTCCGGTAGATCTTTGTAGCTAGTGACCAATACTCCATCTTCGAGATATCCGTCACGAATTCCGTATCGGCCAGCATGCTCATCTCGGTATCGAAATGCGGTCTCCAATACAGCCAAAGAGATCTCACTCGCTTCAAGTATTTGTTCTGACATTCTTCGTCCCTGCCTTGTAGAATGTCCTTTCTGTGGCTTAATAGCATTGAAAATCCATGGAACAATATGCTCCATTCGATGAGTATCATAGAGGAACCAAGTTCGTACTGGATCAACGTCGCCATCTTGCTTCTCAACTTGCGTTTTGAATTTGTCACTCATTGAATTGATGATGTGAGCCAAGAATGTCTGACCCTTACCCTTGCTTTTTCTAGAGTTCTCCTCTATTTTCCACATGGCTCTTTGAGCGGCTAGTTTCTCTGCCCCCCATAACAATTCCCACCAAGTTTGTTGATTTAACGGCTTGTTTTGCTGCATTAGGAGATATGCAAGATCGTCTAGAGCCTTGGCTCGCGATCGTAGATTCTGGTCTAGGGAAATCGCTGTCGTTGGAATGAACTTCGTTGTGGATTGAAGCAATTCTCGGCAGATCTCTGAGGCCGCTTGCTCGACATCCTCAACAGGGAAATCGAGACTATTTTTGTTGATTAAGTTCAGTGGATTTCCGAGCATAGTGCCATAGAATATGGCCTGCTCAATCTTGTGCTTAGCAGTGATTCGGACATCTTCGGCATACGAATCCGTTGTTTGGCGCGGTAGAGCTGTAACACGGATGATACCAAAGTCTCGTACCATTATTATACATGCCGGGTACGAGTTCTCATTGCTTCTATCCTCGAAGCCACTGCCCAATATCTCGTAGGCCTTCCCTGTCCGGAAATTGATTGAGTCCTGGAATAAATGCAACTGTTGCTGTTGCGACGGCTGGTCTTTAATTGAGACCAACGATAAGAGTACAACCGAGTGATCCATCACAATGAACGCCGTGTCACCGGGTCTGGGAAGAAATAGTTTCGGCTTTGAACTGAGACCTGTAGGGATCCCGTGCAAGTCAACCGAGTGAGCGGACAGGATATGGACTTTCTCGGCTAGACTTATTCGCACCAGAGAGATGCTTTGCGAGCTGATCTCAGATGGAGCTACAAGGAGTGATATGTACCAAGACGGTTCTGATGCATTAGCCTGTAGCCCGCGATCATTGCATTCAGTCGGCGTAAGTGAGAAATCCAGAATCTTGAAGCTAGGGTCACCAGCTCCGTTCAAAAACGCCGGTCCGAGATAGCTGCATAGATCATCTGACGTATTAAACTGTTTTTTTAAGATACTCCCGTTATTCCAATGCGTGTCCCAAATCTCAAATAGACCACTTGCGGTGGCGATTATGATATCTCGCTGTCCTCGTTGATGAGACTCGCCAGCTCTGACAGCAACAAGATCCTTCCTCGAAAATCCTCCACTCAAGACGTTTTTAAGCCCACCGAAAAATCCAACCCTAGCTGATGAATTTTGGAGAAAATTGACAGTTACTGTCGGCTTTCCTTGTGGATCTCGAACTGTTATATGAGCGACCCGCCCAGATGAAAATGTGACGATGACGCCAGAAGGCTCGCCACTCACGATATCCCTAACATTTTCACCTGAGAGTAGGTTGGGTATGCATCCTTGGATCCCCTTCTGCTTTTGCCTGGCTAGACCTAACGATGCAGCACTAGAAACGGTTTCCCAGTATACGATCTTTCCTGTATCAGGAGTGATGATAATCAAGCCTGGGACCCCAGCTGTTGCGGTAGACAATAGGACCCCAAGAGGAACCGGCCCACTAGGTTCTCTGCAGGATTCAGGTAAGGAAAGTGCAAACACATCAGCAGGCGAAGGTGAAGAAGCGGCAACCGAGTATGGCCAGATAATTGCATGTGAGTGTGTCATGGCCAAGGCGTAACTATTACTTCCAAAGAAGCACTTGAAAGACGCTGTGCGCTCCTATTAACAACATGAATTGAGGAAGAATGGTTGGGACTTGCCTGATTGTAGGCCGCGAATCTGGTCTGGCAAAGCTGGTAATTGCAGAACATTGTAAAATTGGGTTTTGGACTATGCACAATAGCATCAGCAAAAATGAGTATTGGCATTATAGCGGGAGAGCTGAAGTTCCGCGAAGTACAGCTTACAAGCGCAATCGTCCCATCACTCTCAACTCGTCTCTCTGGCTTCTTTGAACCTCTGATTGGGATGTTCTCCTGGAAAATAGCATTGTCTGCAGCTATGGGGTCAATTCCATGAGGAGCAACAGATGTTGGACGATCCCCAGGTTCATGCTGCTCCGTTTGACGCTCTGAAAGGAGCTCTGAGCTCCCACGACGCAGGCTAGACCGCTGTCTTTTGGCGTTTGGCGGTTTGACAGATTCATCAGAGCTTGTACGTTGGCGCCTTCGAGGATTGCGCAGGGAGGCTGCCGACGAGATCGCTGCCTTTGGCACGAACATTGTCGGATCTAATTAGCGAATAGGAGTATCAAACGTTGCGATATTGTGGTTATTAAGCCATTAGGTAGCGCAGAAAAATGAAAAGAATGCTTCGCCAATAGTTAGTGTACAATTTATTGACTGCAATATCAGTTTTTGTCAAACAACAAATTGTTGACCATGAAGGCGGTCAGCCCTTCCCCAGTTTACCAGTTTAGTGCCAGTCACCCTAAAGCCACGTGATATACAGCGGTGATACTAGCTGTTGCTTGGTTGTCGGTACTTACTCAACAGTCGAGGGGGATATATGGGTTTCTAGCCCGTGCATCACAATGCTTATATTTTGTATTCCAAGTGTATCCACAAAAAGCCACAGAGTTAAAATACTCGGCGACTTTTAAGAAAGATGTTTTCTATTGCCAAATCAAATTATACCTTGTGTAGAAAGACTACGCTGCAGCATATGTCATGCCGGCCACAGTTCGTCATAAGATGCCAAAGGCGGTGCTATACCGTTTCAACAACGGCCGCATTACGCACAGCTCTCTTTTTTCCGGGTCTGAATCAACTGTCTCCTACCACATATTGCGATTTCAGCTAATGCTTCTTAGGTCATGGGGTACAGCGCGTGGGAATGGTCTCTTCTTGGGTCAATAGTTTTCCGGACATCGCTGGAAATTTCTTAGATGAGATGGATGCCATTCTAGGATTTCGGCTATCTCGTATAATCGCTGAGGGCCCAAACTCAGAATTGAATAAGACCGAAAATTCGCAACCCGCTATTATGGCAACGTCGATATTGATCCTTAGAATCTTGGAAGAGAGATTTGGGTTCGACACGAAGTCTCGTGTGGATGTCACTCTTGGTCATAGCCTTGGAGAGTTTTCTGCATTGGTTGCTGGGGGTTATCTTGATTTCGGTGACGCTCTTAAATTAGTCCGACGGCGGGCAGAGGTCATGGCCCAGTGCACGCGACACGCATCCAGGGTATCCGGTGAGAATTATGGCATGGTAGCGCTCGTCTGCGAACCTGACCACCTCGACGGGCTGCTTGCAACGATTCATGAATTTCTGGGCCTCGCATCACCTAGTCTGAAGGATGATTCGAATTACGGGATACCATCGATTGAACAAGTGATGGTAGCAAATGTCAACTCCAAAAATCAAATCGTGTTGAGCGGCAGTATCGAAAGGATAAGAACTCTTCTCATACAACTTCGCCAATTTGGAGGTCATGATCCACGCGCAGTGAGGTTAAACAGTGAGAGCCCGTTCCACAGTCCCATAATGGCACCAGCGGCAGAGTACATGGCCCATGCTCTTGACAACATTAGACTCAATTTTCCAGCACACATGCCGTGTGTATCAAACGTTTCTGCTCTTCCCTTCCATTCGGAAGAGGAACTGAAAAAACTGCTGTCACAACAGTGCGTTGATACCGTGCGATGGTGGGACAGTGTTCGATACCTAGACCAAGAGAGAGGAGTAAAGCGTTGGATTGGCATAGGCCCTGGGAAGGTTGGCAGGAACTTGGTTGGAAAGGAAGTCGGTAAGGTTATGACTAAAGGAGGTGGCGTTTGGGCAATTTGTGACCCTCGCGAGCTTGGGGATATTGTAAAAAGTCTCGAGCAGACGGAATATGAAGCTTTGTGCTATTGAACCCTTTATTGGTACAGATACGCTGAAACTGCAGGTTCGATCTTTCTCAACTTGTTGGTTGGTAGTACCCGCACATGCAGCGATAGCACCGCAACAGCAATACAACAAATACATGTTAAATGTTCCAATTGAAGAACTGACTCAGAAGTTTGACTGTGCCATGGTTATGAACATCTTGTGCCGCTTCCATTGTCGACAATACGTGTGGATCAGGTCAAACAGACTAGGATATTGGTGATTTGAAACACAAGCACTCTGAATGACGAGGATGTTTGTAGCTATGCCTTAAAAATCCAGCACCTGTTAGATCAGAACTTGGTGAATATGCAAGGCCTATAATCACCAATTGAGTCATAGTTATTTGTACATACCTGTAGTATCAATTTCCATCACAAGCTTGTGCCACCAAATTGGTTCAAAACACAGCCGCATCTGGAGCCCACGTTTCACCTATATGCTTGACCTCCGCTATAAATTTATGGTCTGTGATCTGCAGAGAACTGGACACGGGCGCAGTAGCTTTCACTGTAGGAACATGATCATCTGGAGAATAGAACGGATTTTGCAAAAGCCGAATATAGGCCGCCTGCAAGGCCCGGAAAACCTGATATGCTACCATCAGTGCAAATCCTAGCTATCCCGGATATCACAACAGGAAAATATTCAAATATAGGTCACGCGAGACGTTCAACCATGTTATAAGGACATACCGCTTTGAGATCTGGATCTTTCGAACCAGACCTTGCAGATCCTTTTTGTTTCTCGATACCGGTAGGAATTGGTTGTCCGATCAGATCGATTATGATCAGGAGTTTCACTCCAGTAGTTGTTAGCCAACCATATGCTGCTAGCCTTTCGTCGATCGCATGTAAGAGGCCTAGGTCTTGATCAACTGAAGTCTGCTTCTGCCGTATCTCGAATATATCAAGACATGAGTTCAATAAGAAAGAGAATTCAATGGTAGAGTTCAGATAAGGAGGAAAAAGCGATATGTGCAAAGGAGTATCCTTCAGAAGCATTAGCACATAGTTTGAACGTATGATAGATTACCATACACCCTTCCCAATTACACTGATGCAGGCAATTTTAGACCCTGACATTCTGGAGAATGTATCTGTATTTCAGATAATCTAAAATGTTATAGCACACTTGGTTGTATGCAAGCTGAGCACAGTGTCAGTGTTCAGTGCATTCCATTGACTACTTACTCATTAGTTACTAGTACCGTAGCAGAAACTAAGTAACTCCATACCATACTCTGTACTGCAAGCGGTTAACTAGTACCTACCTACTAGGTAGAACGGGTGCTTTACATGAGTAGCATTAGTATGAGCCAATGAGCTAGCTTAGAATTTAACTTACCTAACAGACAAGTACCTATGTGGACAGCTGTTACGGTATTGAAGGTAAAATCAAGCCCTCATTGTGCTCTTCCTATCAGATGCCGTGTATTATAACAGTAATTTTAATGTATTAGTAGTACTACTATTAGTACCACTAGTGCAAAATGAGTGGCGTGCGGAGCCGCAACGCCTTGCCATCATAATTAACACCAGCGACTTCTGAGGTCGTTGTAACTCCTGTTTCTTCGTTGCGTCGCAAAGATCTTTCTAGGGAGGTTCATTAGAAGTCCTACAATCGTCGCTATGCTTCCCATAACTGCACGCGCCTTTCCAGGCGCCTTCCAAGGTAAGCAATGCCTATCTACAAGACTTTGCGATCCACTAACATTAGGCAGTACGACCACGCTTGGCCTCAGCAATCCCTCGAATCCAACTAGTTGCACCTCTGTCAACTTCGTCTAACAAATCGGCCACCGCAATCGAGCGACAAGGACACTCTGGTCAGCTTTTAACTGCTTCCGGAAAAGTACGGAGGGAAATGCCCCTACCAAGCCAGGAGAAGAAAGAGGGTGCGATGCAATATGTGCTGTTTGTGGCCTCGATACGCATTGTAAACTTTGGTGTTTTTATGTGTCTAACGATACCATTAGGACCACCCTTGATCAAGTTGCAAATTGGGCACGTCAGAGCTCCTTGTGGCCTATGACTTTCGGTCTCGCTTGCTGTGCTGTCGAGATGATGCATCTGTCTACTCCGAGATATGATCAAGATCGTCTAGGAATCATTTTCCGAGCCTCTCCTCGTCAATCAGATGTCATGATTGTCGCTGGCACGTTAACGAATAAGATGGCACCCGCTCTCAGGCAGGTTTATGATCAGATGCCCGATCCACGTTGGGTTGTTAGCATGGGCAGCTGTGCGAATGGCGGTGGCTACTATCATTACAGCTACTCGGTTGTTCGTGGGTGCGATAGAATAGTGCCTGTTGATGTTTATGTCCCCGGATGTCCGTTTACACCAGTGACCGTATATTTCCCTCCTTGATATGGGCGTCTGCTAACTGCTGAACTGAAGGTCCGCCTACTTCCGAGGCACTGATGTATGGAATATTCCAACTTCAGAAGAAGATGAGGCACACTAGAATCACACGTATGTGGTATCGGCGTTAGGTCCCTAGCAAGGGTTCTATCATGCTAGCTTTGGGTTCGACAGCTCAAAAAGGTAGATGTAAAATTACAGTTCTTTTTCACGTTAGTCAGACAATACTAAAGGACAAATTTGATTCGATTGACAAGCTTCTTCTGCTTCCCGTACATTGTAAATGAATATGGCCTTATGTTAAAGCTATAAAAGGCTAAGCTGGAAGAAGACTCCCGTAATGTTAAAACATTCCTTCACTCGAGTACGCTCCCTAAACTGCCTAGCCATTAACAACAACACCCCCATTTGGGTGTAAACACTGCCCCGAGATATAGCTGCTATCTTGACTTGCTAGGAAGACAAAACAAGTCGCCACTTCACTAGGTTGCCCTGGACGGCCCATTGGCACACCACTGAACTGGTCCATCGCAGAAGTAGTCATGGTCGCTGGAATCAAAGGGGTCCAAACTAGTCAGCGGTTAGCTATCGCGCTATCGGTTATCGGATTTGAGCATACTTGGACCGGGACAAACGCAATTCACCCGTATCCCCTTTCCAACCTGTTGATTGGACAAACCCCTCGTGAATGCGACAATTGCACCTTTCGTAGATGTGTAGTCAAGGAGGTCAGGTCGACCAACGTAGGCGTTGATCGACCCGCAATTTATAATAGTCGAGCCACTTTTCATGTGCGGAAGGGCGTACTTTGAAAGATAGAAGAATGGGTGGATGTTGGTGTCAAAGGTACGCTCCCATTGATCCCTATCGTTAACGTTGGTATTAGTACTCAGTGAGCAGCGTCATTGGGTGCCGAGTCGTGATGTGAACATAATATGACGCAGCAAAAGCGCAATGAGTTGGCATCGACTCACTCATCCAGACTGCTGATATCCCCAATCATGTTCTGAAACCCAGCATTATTCACCAAGATGTCAATGCCACCCATACATTGCACAGCCGTGTCAACCACTTTTCGACAGTTTTCCTTCTTGCGTACATCTACAGCCAAGCAATGACAGTCACACCCTGTATCTTGAACCCTTCTCTTTGTCTCCTGTGCATCCTTTTCTTCCTCTGGTAGGTAGACAATTAAACTGGATGCTCCTTCCATTGCGAACAATATGGCAACGGCGCGGCCAATTCCAGAATCACCACCAGTTATGATGGCTCTTTTCCCAGCTAGCTTTCCTGCTGCCTTGTATGTCTGATACCCATGATCCTCAGTCGGTATGCGGGTTGACACCGGTTTTGGATCTTCCAAATCTTGTTGCAGCCCGGGCTTCGTCTGATGTTGGATAGGGATTTGATGGCCTGGATAGTGGATAAGTACCTAGTAAGACATCTCTTTTGAAGAACCTACCGGGTTTAAATTGAGACTCAGGGCCGCAAGCGGCCTTTTCTGTGTATTCTTGCATGATGTAGCAGCTGTTCAGTAACAGCCTAGGATAATGGTTGGGCAAGTTTGCCGGAGTAAAATGAGATAGAGTCTATAAGGTCGGGGGGGTTTAAAGTTCTTAGACTATTTATGCGACAGAAGAAAGCATCATTGAAATGTGTTGGTATGGTAGTAACATCGTCAGAGTGACGTCTCCATATGTATGTACATATATTAAGTACGGAGTATAGCGGTAGTACAAATGTATGTACATATCCTACGCACTACGTCATATGTACATCGCAACAACTGCCTGTCAAATACGCAACAGTGACATGTGGTAAACACTTGGATTGACAATGCTGCATACATCCGATCTGTTGGTACATCCACGATTTTGAGTAAGCTTCATTTAGGGTTGGTTCATGAAAAGATCAGCTTGGCCCAGAAGACAATCTTGGCTTGATTTCCAATACTTTGTATTATATTAAATTTTTGATATGGAAAACCCGCTTTCTTATGGTCCCCTTGTATATATTATTTGAACAATAATATCGCGACAATATTAGCTGATATGGTAGGTCTTATTCATAATTAGCATGAATCAAATTACAATAGTCAAGCTTTCCTTCACCTTGTCAACGCTATCCCCTAACGTAAACCGGTAAGCGGGTCAGCCATGAATAAGCCTGAGAGGGTATCGCTTTCCTAAAGAAGTTTCGGGGAGCTGCCAAGGACCTCGTTAGCCAAGACCCACCAAGACGTTACTAGTTGAATCTAGTAGGCGGTCTACATTATTATTTTTTCCTAGACATTTTTTCATTCCTGGGCTTTTTGCCTGTTGATCAGTGTAATGATTTCTACAGGTCTAATGTTCTCACAGGCCTCTTAATCAATTTGGTCAACCATTGGTATCAACTCAATCAACACATTCTTGATTAGTCTTACCTTCTACGATGAAAGGCAGTCGTGCCTCACGCCACTCTGGAGCCGTTAACAGTACTATGGCTGTTCACGCAGCGGCTCCTCCCCTCAACGCAGCCTTATCTGCTCCCTGGGCTTTTCTTCGTCCTACTACAGAATTACATGACACTATAGTGGGATCCGCCAAATACTATTTGGACTCCCTGGGTCTTTCAATTAGTGACTCTCAGTCCGCCCGTCAACGACAGAACAGGAAACGTAAGAGATCTGAGGCAGCCCAAGACAGCAATAATCGGGTATTGCAGTTGAAGCAGTTGTTCGTGGAGGGGTTCGGTTCCGATCAGATCTGGGAACAGGCATTTAGGATTCTCAACTCAGCTGGGCAGGAAATCCAACGTGATTATACGACAAACATCCAGAATGCCGATCAGCCTTCAGCAAATGTACCTCTTGCTCATACCGAGGACTCGGACCTTGAAAGCGAAGAAATAGAGCACAGCGAGCCAAACCTTCATATAGGGGCCGATACGGACCAGTCAGATTCCGATGATGACATTAGCATGCTGTCGGGTCTAGATCCGGGTGACTCGCTACATGATGCATTGGACTCGCAAGGGAGTTTTGACGGGAACTCGGATGAAGTTACCAACTATAGTGATGCTGATGACGGTGAAGAACAACCTGACACATATACAGAGGATCGTTTTGGGCTGAATGATGGGTTCTTCTCCATTGATCACTTCAACAAACAGTCGGAGATGTGGGAGAAACAAGATGCCCGGGGTGGCCCATACGATGAAACTGAAAGTGATGAAGAGGAAGTTGATTGGCATGCCGACCCCCTTGTCGCTGGGAACGCTAGCACTGTTTCGAAGAAACCGTTGTCGAAGGATATCGATGGAGATGATGATGACTCAAGCGATGAGGAAGGGCCGACATTTGATAGCGTCAATCTTCAGAACGGACTGGATATAGAAGAACAAGAAGAAGAAGAAGAAGATGATGATGATGATGATGATGGCGGTGGTGTATATGATGATACCGCACATGGAACGGATTGGATCAACACAAGTGACATCAAGTACGCAGACTTCTTCGCACCACCGCCTCGAAAATCCACGGCTAAAAAGTTCCGCCCGCTTCCAAAGACTCAGCCAGTTAATACAATCCATGATAACGATATAGATCGTGCAATGGCGGACGTACGGCGCGATCTGTTTGAGGATGAGGCTTCAGCTGAGAAAAGCGATGCATCCGACGGCGAACCAGGTGACATTGAAACTCAGAAATCCACACACGAGAAACAACGCGCACGAATTGCAGATGAGATTCGCCGCTTGGAAGCTGCTAACGTTGCGAAAAAAGAATGGATGCTTGCTGGTGAAGCTAGAGCCGCTGAAAGGCCCGTGAACTCACTTATCGAGGAAGATCTTGAAGTGGAGAGAATTGGGAAGCCTGTCCCAATAGTTACTGCGGAGGTGTCCGAAGACATTGAGGGGCTCGTCAAGCTTCGGATTCTTGCCAAAGAGTTTGATGAGGTCATACGCCGCCGTCCTGGTGTCTCCGATAGACAGACTGCGAATAGGAGCCGTTTCGAACTTGATGACGCTAAACCCCAACAGAGCCTCACAGAGTTATACGAGAATGATCATATCCGAGCTACTGATCCTAATTACGTCGATCCAAAGAACCAGAAGCTTATGCGCGAACATGCTGAGATCACTAATCTATGGAAGGAAATTAGTTCTCAGTTGGATACACTTTCCAACTGGCACTATAAGCCCAAAGCTCCACAGGCACATATCAATGTCGTCACTGATGTGGCAACAATCATGATGGAGGATGCGCAGCCGACAGCCGGAACTACTCTCAGCGGTGCAGCAGCACTTGCCCCACAGGAGATTTATGCACCTGGGGCCGACGGCAAGGTTTCAGGGGAGGTTGTCCTGAAAAACGGCATGTCAATCTCCAAGGAAGAGATGACTCGTGAAGAGAAATCCAGAATAAGGCGGCAGCACAAGAAGCAAAGGAAATTTGCCATTACCGATGGAAAGCAGCAATCTGGAAAAGCAGCTGAGAAGCAACAGATTGTATCGGATTTGAGAAAGGGTGGCGTCAAGGTTATTGGAAAGCAAGGAGAAGTCACGGATATTCATGGCAAATCAAGTGGAACAGGTACAAGGAATGGTGTTGATACATTGAAACTATAGCCGGTCTTGATATAGATGATTGTGTGTACAGTATAGGTTATCGAGTTCTTGCTATTGATCTATTTGATTTCACTCCGGTTCATCAAGTAACAGCCTGATGTAAATGTATGTATGCCCTTTAATTTCCTTCCTTACCCCATTTTCTGTTCCCTGCCTGCTTGCATTCATTCCTTGGGGATGGTCTTGCCCTGTTTTGAACGTACTGAATAGAGAAAAATGTTTTCTCGCCTGTACGTCTCCGCTATGGGATCATCACAAATCTCTTCGATGACGAATAGCTTCCTTGCTAGTTTCATAAAGCGGAGATCCGCCCGCCTACGTCTCTTGAAGCAGAAATAGCAAATGGATCCTGGGCCCAGAAGGTCTTTCAACGTTGATATCAGCAAGGGGAAGGCGGGCTCAAAATAGACGCAGTCTGCGGCAAGTATGATATCGGGATGTACCGGGATACAATCTGGAAGAGGCTCCCCCCAGTTTAGAACTGTGGCAGCGACAAGATGGGATAGATTGTTTAGTTTGATATTGGTCTCCATCAATGGGAGCATTGGTTCTTGATCCGTTATGTATATTGGTAACGAACCAATATCGCAACCGCACGCAACAGCAAGTCCCACAAGGCCTCCGCCGGCTCCCAACTCGACCCTAAAATGCTAGTTAGTACTATAGAATTCTGAGAATGCACCATAACTAAGTGACGAACATTGTCTTGCTTCGGAAGTCAGAGCGATGCTGACGTAGCAAGTATCCTGCAAGTACCATGCCTGCCGGCCATAACTGACCCCCGCATCCTTCCTTAAGATCTTCCCTAAGTATTAGGGGTTCCTCCAAAAGGCCGTCAAAGGTGATTTCCGTGCTGCCAACACTTTTTGGGACCCTTACGGGAACGAGTGACTCGCTGACATCAAAAGAATCGTCAATCGCCGTCAATTGGTCAGGAAGATAAGAACTTTCCATCATGCCACATGCACGAAATGTTTCAAAGGGAGGGCGAAAAGGTAGAATGGTTATCTTGATAGGATTATATCGATAGATCGCAGGTATGCTGCGTAGACAGTGACTTCTTCTCTTACACAGTCTTCTTATCTTTCTTTCCGTCTTGTGTTTTCTTCTCTGTTTGACCTGACTTTTAGGCAGTAGTGTTCCAGATGTGTATAAGCAATAAGCAATGTAGATAGAAGAAAGTGAACGATTGAGGGGTTCAGTAAAAAGGTGGGTATGGAGAAAAGGGAAAAAAAAAAAAAAAAAAAAAAAAAGGAAAGAATCCCCCCCCAAGACTGAGAGGTGGTGTCGCTAATAAATGAGGGAGAATACAAAGCTAAGGTGTGTGCTGTCTAGCATCACTCAGCATCACTGATGTATTCCAAACAAGGGAGGATGTTGTCACTATCATGAGAGCAGTTATGCTTAGAGTTATTACTGTGAATAAGCAATGCTATTCATCTTCTGTAAGCAATCAATGAGAACTATAAGAGGGGTTCTAAAAGCCTTCTGCAGTATCACTGTACCACTGTACCAAGTACAGAGTACTATTTAGGTAGGTAAATACCGCGCGGACTCATCTGAGCGTAGCCTTAACCTACTTCAGTATAGTTCCCGTCACATCCTTACATAACCAACCAAGATTGCTTGACTCCTGCAGCAAACCCATACAGGGCTAGTGGTCAATCTTGAACTATTAGTAGTAGTCATTGGATAAGCAGTACTTACTTACATAGACTACCAACATTGCAGGTCGTAAGTACTGTTACGTATATTCAAGGAAATTTTTTAGCATTTGAACCATGGTCCTTATATAGCATCCGAACCAATGAGGCGTTTACAAAGTGCACTACACTTGAGTGAATTCTTAAAGCTCTCTCCCCGGCCTCCCTGCCGCATGACGTCATCACCCAATCTCCACATTACACCAGGTAAAAAGTATAGGTCAAGATATACTAAGCTCCATCTCCGTCGTACCCGCCTGTCCAGCAACGTCGGATCATTGGCCCGCCATACTACTAACCATCCAAGTTCCAGTACTGTGTCCTTGGATCATGGCGACGTCACTAAATGCCTGGTAAACCCAGCAACAACATGTGACCTCTTGCCCGACTCTAGAAAAAGGGCCTTCCTGTTCCACAGACATCCCTTTCCATTCACAATTGAAGTCTGACTACCATCCTACATCACATCTTAACATCCATCTACCCCCAGTCTTCTTTGTTTGGCCTTTACCGTGAACTGGGCTCTTGCTTAAACTTTGACATAATGACGACCCTTCACTGTGAGTACTGGCAGTGACCAATTTCAATCATGGACAGGTGGATGCTAATCAACAATGGTCAGATTTACCCCCAGTGAAGCCCTCGGCGATTGCTATGGGCACATTCTTCACTCATACCGCTTCATTGGGTATCCTGGCCCCTGTCTTCGGCGACACTTATCATCGCGCTCAAGCCGCCAACTCGAAAGAAGAGTTCATCAAATCCAAGGAGGCTGCCGGGGCCGCTGCGGCCTGGGGGAGCTCGTTGGTTGGCAGTGCCGCGCAGACTTATGGAGTCGCTGCTCTGATCAATGCAACTGGGACGCTGAGTTACAAGGGCGCCGCGTATTTGGGAAGTCTGATCTTTTTGGCCAGCTCTGCCCCGAGTGTATGTGCTATTGTAGCTCTCAACCCCAAGTGGAAAGATGCATGCTGACATCAGAATAGTTTATCAGTCAGGTTTTCACAGAGAAGAGGCCTCTGGATACTGTTGCTGTGGGTGCTGTGAGCAGGATCTTCGAGACAGTTGGCCTCAGCTTGTTTCTCACTTGGTGGGGTACACGCACGAATCCTTTTGACTAAGGATATTCATTGTAGTAATTCTTCATTATTGGCCTAGATAGGCTATGGAACTCCGTGGACCCAAATTAATGGTGATTATTCAGTACATGTCTTATGTGTTGCCTGTTGTACTCTAATCTTTACGTGGATAAAAGTGAACAATGAGATTTAGTGATTCCAAATGAATAAAAGAAAGCGTGAAAAAATTGACAAAAAGAAGTACAGTTTGTACCACCCTAAGTACTTCACTAAGATAACGCATGGGAAGGCACCTACCTGCTTATAAAACTTGGCCTAAGTAGCTTGCCCGCAACTACACGAACACTAGCAGTTTCTTCATCCTCCAAGATCGCACAGTAAGAGCAAGCCGAAGCATAAAAAGAGGCAATACAATGGAATTCTACTGAAGGTGAGCGGTATCACCTAGTTTCCCTAGCTTTACAGAACATGAGCTACACGCCTGCTCGCCCCTTTTAATTATAGGAAAGAACGGCGTAGATCAGTAAAAAGGAAGGAAAACAAAGAGGGATGTAATAATATATTCGATCCTACTTCGATGTACACCTCTAAACAAATGTGCGGCAGGGATACCTGTTCCATAAGATCAGTCTAATCGTCATATTGAAGAAGTGAATGGACGTACACATCAGGATAGCCATGGTCATGGTCAAGCTGGTATTTGGATGCTGAGGAGTTCAGATTGCAGGGCTTTGGCGGCAAGCCATTGGTATTGAGAACCCCCTGGATACCCTTCTTGTCCTTCTCAAACAAGCCAGCCAGGCCACGTTCTTCACCTTGCTGTTTAACGGACACAAGTTGCTTTTCTCCTGCTTCGCCAATCTGTAGAACATTATCCTTCGGCGCTGCCTGGCTGCCTACACTGAGAAGACCAACAGCATCTGCCTGGTTCACAGTGCTAAGTCTAGGATAACTCCTCCGGACATCACGTTTCCAGTAGGGGTTGTCAGCGATATCACCAGCTGGAAGGGTAACCGGGTCATCGTAAGATAGAGGAGGTAAAGATCCTGGCGTCGGTAGACGAAATTGGGAGTTCAATGGAACACCTGTGGAACGGTTGGGATCGATGGAAAGCAGGCGGCGAAGACGCTCCCAGATGCCAGTCGATTGAAGTGTGTATTTCTGGGGGATAGGAGAAGAAGAAGACTCAGAAACAAAATCTCTAGGATGTATGCTGGAATATCTTTACCTTATGAACAGCGATCACATTCGATGCGGACTTCGCCGCCTTGAGGATGTCGCGAGCCATGATGGAAGGTGACCTTGTTTTAATATGTTAGTTTCGTATAGTCCGTAGCCTCGATAGCTATAGTTGACGGAAAGCGAGCATTTGTGTTTTATACCTTTCCCAGGCCAAGAGGTATTGAGTCTTGATAGAACGTGTCACTCGTCTTTCGTCTTATGGTCTTAAAATGAATTCAATGCGGCCGGGCCAGACACGTCGCGGTGTACGGAATAACAATAGTTCCGTCAATACTTGGAGTACTTTTGAGCCAATAGCACGAAGGCTATTGGTGATTAATAAATACCTCATCGCAAGCATGTACCACCACTCCTTTAAGCAGCCTAAGTGTATATGGGTAAGGGGTTACAGAATAATGAGAATCATTAGATTCAGAATGACAAAAAGGGGAGCTAGTAAGCATAAAAGTGATGATTGATTTTATATGACCGGCTCGCGTTATCAGAGGGATCTGGATAAATTTCTATAATGCCTTATTATAAGATTGAAGAACAATCCGCATAAATTATTGTTTGATGGCAGGATATGACGATGTCTCAAGTCCAAATAGACAAGGTAGTAATCACAACATATTGCTTGTAGTCAAAGCATCAGTAATACAGTCAAACCACAAGAATAGTCTCACTTGCGGTAAAAGTAGGGCAAATTCGCCTCTGGTTGCTGGTCTCCTATTTTCCATCCTTACCTGGCGACTTGAGCTTTTCAGTGTCCGACTTCGAACCATTATCGCTCGAAATTCTTTTAACCAGTTGCCGTGCAGCCTCCAATGTAGCATCGGGGCCACCGGCCTGCAGCAACAGAACTTTGCCTTCTTTATCTACCGCAAAAACACCTCTGCTTGTACCTTTGGGATTCTTTTTGAGACCCAGAGCTGCAATTAATGTAGATGCGGTATCAGAGAGAAGAGGATAAGGAAGAGTCTGTTTGGTTCTGAATGTGGTATTCGCTTTGGGCGAATCTGCCGATAGGCCGAAAATCGAGAAACCAGTCGAAGTTAAAAAATCGTAACCGTCGCGGAACATGCAAGCTTGTTTGGTACCTTGAAGAAGAATGTAAGCTTTATTTCCTTGAAGAACTGCACCAGAGCATATACAGCAGCAGCAGCAACAACAACAACCAACAAACAAACTGGCCCAGGATAAAGAAAAATACATAAAAATCATAACAATTCAGCAGTCGTTTGACTTACAGCCAGGGGTTGAGGCTCTGGGGTATGTGAAGAGCACAATACCGGATTTGCTCTCACCAACTAATTTCTTGAGAGTTGTTTGTATGCCATCATTTGTTTCAATCTCCCCACCGAGTTTATCCAAAGCAATTGTGTCGCCGACTTTGGGGGGTTTATTTGAAGACGAGGATGAAGGGGATTTTTTCTCTTGATCTGAGGGAATTGATACTGTGGCAGACTGTTGATCTTTCTTGCTTCTTTTCTCTGCCAAAGGGGGCTGAATCGGCGCTTTGCGCTTTCGGAGCTCGACCATGTTCTGGGATATTTAGCAACGTTGATTTAACGTTGGAATGGGCGAAGGATCGGAGTAACGATGGTATCGCTTACGATTTATTATCAAGCGTGGCTGGGAATCACTGATCACACTTTTGTAGACTGATTATGTTCCGAGGTAGCAAAGAACTGTCTGACAGATGAGACATTTTGTTAAGTCCTGCGATAAGATTTACTAGTCGTGGTGGGTGCTACAATTAAGACACGGCCCGGGAGTATACATCAGGGCTAGGCGGTCGGACTGTCAATAGGAAGGGTAATTTTAATTTACGGCAAGAGCGTGTCAAATCTTGCCTGTAAGAATCTCATGTCAAGAGAAAAGTTGGCCTGATATAATATGCCTGTAGATATGAGTGATAGATAAAGCTTCTATTGTCATGGAATCCCAATCATTTTGACTATCAATATTCATCTCTTTACCCCAGAGTCCCTTGGAGGAACTGTACAATTAGGTTCTGTAGTAACTGCCTGCCAGAACCACATTTCAATATTATTACCCATTGGTGGCGGTTTTCTGCCGGAAAATCCCGACCCAGGGCTTTCACTTTAGCAGTTTTGGAACATTGAAAGGAAAAAAGAAAAGAAAAAGAAAATAATTTTGTCAATATTGCACTAGTGAAAGTTGCGATCGCCACTCATCTTCGTCCAGTCTGATAAGCCTTTCTTCAAGTTGGTTCGTTACTCATCTTGTAGAATCCAATATTGACTTTGTTTCTGACCATCGTAGTCGCCATCTTCTTCTGCTTTCTCTGCCATCCTCTCCTGTCCCAGCTCTCATTCTTTTCCCGTTATCGTCAAGGGAGGTTTCAAACGGTTCCAGTCGTTTTATCGTCATATCGATTGATCCCTCGTGATTATTGTGTTTCTTAGCCTGTCAATTCATACCCTACTTCACGATACTATCTCAACAAAGAGCCCACAGTTACGGATCTTATCGCGTTTGGTTCTGTCAGATTGTCAGAATGAAAGTCTTCTCTTCGACTTGTACCTTCGACTACTCGTGGGAGGAGGTATCCACGGCGAACTGGCGCAAGTACTGCCCGTGGAATGACAAGTCAACACATGTTGTGGCGGTAGATACATTGTCTCGAACGGTTGACTCAGAAACCGGTATTGTATGTGTCTGTCTTATTTGATCGGCCCCAACCAAAAGTTCGTTAGGGTGACTGACTCTATCAATACAGTTGCGGACAGAGCGTCTTATCACATGTGACCAATCAGTACCACAATGGGTCCTTTCACTTTTCGGAGGCAGTGCTACTTCGCATGTCTATGAGATCTCCTACGTCGACCTGAAGTCGAAGAAAGTCACTATGTGCTCCTCCAATCTCACTTGGTCCAATGTCCTCAACGTTCAAGAGACTGTTATATATCAGCCGTCGTCATCAAAGCCAAGGTCTACCACGAGTTTCAACCAAGAGGCAAAGATCACCGCCCTTTGCGGTGGGTGGCAGAAGATCAAGAACAAGGTTGAGGAGGCAAGTGTGGAAAGATTCAGTCAAAACGCTAAAAGGGGTCGTGAAGGGTTTGAGGCCGTGCTTGAGATGAGTCGACGAGTTTTCGGTGAACAACGCGAGCGTGAAAATTGTAAACTCCAGTCGTGAGTCATTCAGCGTTCTGTTTACACGCAAGAGTGGCGTTCGGCATCATCATTTTCCGCATTTGCATAAACCGGCGTTCGTCCCGATTGTTTCTAAGCGTACAGTGCGAGTTGGCGTTCTGTTCTATTTTGTTTCCCCGTCCCCTTTCATTCCGTTATTTGCTTTCCTTTCCCTTCTTGACAGGCATAGACTTCGCTGGCCCTATTTTCGTCATCTGTTTTCATCAGCGACGACTGTTTGTATCGTTACAACGCTCTATTCCTCACGAGGCATATGCTCCAAAAGTTCTCTGTTAACCTTCCTGTGCTTTGTTAATCTATTTCGAGGAAAGTATATGTTAGATGGTTATCTTACGAGTGTACATTTGATACCCCTTGTACTTGTTACCCAAATTGCATGTAAATGACATACTAGAAGCTAAAGAGGTAGTACTATGTAGGTGTGTCTGCTTCTTTACGACTGAATCAGGTCTGATGATATCGTTCTAAGCAGGTCTTCGAAAACGGTCCTGTTACTAGCCTAGAAGGCCTCCGAGGACAACACGGCTGACACCAGAGACTTCGCTCTTTGCATTCGTCCGGCTCGCGTCCTCAAACTCGCGTACAACTCCTGCCACCATAATTTTTCGTAGCTTAGCATCGGCCTTAGAAAACATCTCACCCAGCGCGACAGTGCAAATCGAGGGGGTTGATACTAAAGATATAAGTCGAGTATAGCAGTCTATCAACACATCGCACAGAGTTACGAATGTTTCAAAATAATCAGGCTCAAAGGGCAAGGATGGAGTGAGGAGATAAGAATACTCCTCACCGGGGAGAAGTTCCGATGCCTCGGTGTGAGGGAATGAGATGGCGGCGGCGGCTGAAGCAGAGGAGGCAATATTCCCCGTCATGACCTTCAGTTCAGAAGGGTCACTAGACTGCATGGGTAGGCCGATTTCTGTGGCAGAGCTAGCTCTCCTGGTCTTGGTTCCAGCATGTGCTGCTCTTTTCAACATTTGTGGTATCCGCGCTCTAGCCAGTGTTGACGACGAGCTTCCGTCAGGTGGGTGTACTTGTTGAAATGCCTCGAATTCAATCAAAAGAGAATTGAGAGCCCTTAGATATTCCACAGGGGTCGAGCTGACGTCTAGAATTGGAGGAAGTGATAAGCCCAGGAGGAGGTAGTTTATCGCGCGGCGGGAAAGTTTTCGAGCTTCGAAGTATGAAATACGGCCAATGTCAGCCCGGGAGAAGTGTACAGTATTGAACCAGTAAATGCGGCCTTCATGTCTGAAAAGGCGTTAGCGACCCATGCCCATTTCAAGTTTTTCTCAAAGCCATAAATGGACTGACGCCTTTCTCAGATAATCTAGAGTAGATATTCGCTTCGTCGCCATGTCATGAATATGCTGATAGATGGCCGCAGCACTCTGTGGCCCGAATGACCCGCCTCCACTAGTTAACGGGGGAGGGAGAGGCCCAGCTGTACTCTCATGCCCTATGCTCGATTTACCAGTATCTCTGCGGGTCAAACTTGGGGCAAACGAGGAAGAGATCATGTTTGACATTTTCAGCGGCAGAAACCGAATGAGATGGATAGGAACAGCAAGGCAGGCAGAAGTCCGCCTTCTGTTAAGGAAGAGAAGCCGACTGGAATCCGGGATTGGGTGGAGTCAGGAAGTTTGTAATAGGTCTGGCAACCTGTCGTTAACGTCTCGGGATAGGAAGCTTGAGTACCAATCCGTAGCGGGCGTGTCCTTGGACTTTCTTTGATGTGATTAGCTGATAAGATTTACCTTAAATTCTCCACTGCCTAGATAGGCCACGCGATCCCCCCTGGTTTTGGCAGTTCGAGAAATGAAAGAGAGAGGAGGTGTGGGGGGTAGGAATGACGAACTACTAATGAGATATAGTTATAAGTACTACTTGACTAATGAGTGATGGGTTAGTTATGGATTTATGTGCAGTTAAGAATATCATCTTTCATTTCTATTCGCTGCACTTGTACTCTGTCGATGTTAACACAGTACATACTTACTACCCACATACATCATTCACCCTTTAGTGGGTATTGATGGTCAAGGCCGTCCAAGACTCCAAATAAATTACCAATGAACAAAAAATACCGGTGCACCTACCCAGTCTGTTCTTATATCCCGGCTGGTCAGGACGTTCTCCGCAGCCCGAATACAATACCCCTTCGATTGTATTGAGCCCCTCCCCCCTCTTCATCTCAGTTTGATAACTCTCCTTGCTCGAGCTCCGAAAGACTCTTACTTTCTAGTCATAAAAAATCCCCCCTCAAACTTTCGTTTCCACATTCTTGTTTATCCATTTCTTTCACTCCTTTCAAACTGGAAAAGACCAAAGGACGTAATAATTACAAAAACAAACAAAAACCAATTCCAATTCCCCGCAAAATATATATATATATATATATATATATAATAATTATACCACTCTTAGTGGATCGCCGATAGCACCCTTCGCCTCTACCTGGCACATCGTTTCCCCAGAATGAGTGCTTCCAACGAGGATCATGTCCCTTTACCAGGGCAATGGCCGGCGGACCCTCAAAGGGATGTACCGATTGCGGAGGACCGTATTTGGGTGGATGGATGCTTTGACTTTAGCCATCACGGTGAGGTGTCATTCCAATTACCGGTTAGGTGTTGGGTCTCTAATTTGCAATGAGACCTGTAGGGCACGCAGGGGCTATGCTTCAGGCTCGTAAATTAGGAAAGGAACTCTACGTTGGCGTACATTCTGACGAGGCGATTCTTGAGAATAAGGGCCCGACAGTGATGACATTAACTGAGCGGTTAGTATTTCAATCGAGACTTCCTTGCCAGTTTGGCTTGCTGAATTTGATTGTATATTCAGTGTATCTGCGGTAGAAGCATGCCGATGGGTAACTCGTTGTGTCCCCCATGCTCCGTACGTAACGCAACTCCCATGGGTATCTCATTATGGCTGTAAATATGTCGTCCATGGGGATGATATTACATCCGATAGCAACGGGGACGATTGCTATCGGTTTGTGAAGGCTGCGGGGCGATTCCGTGTGGTTAAAAGAACCCCCGGTATATCTACTACTGATTTAGTGGGCCGTATGCTCTTGTGTACGAAAGGACATTTTGTCAAGGGCGTCAAAAGTGTACTCATCGGCGAGGAGGGGTCCGGGAATCAAGAAGAACGACAGCTAGCCGCTGCGGGTCTAATGCAGAGAATTCGCGAGTATGCCACTGATGAGACTGGTTTGCAGTCTGGTTCTCATGTATGGGTCTGGGCTGGCTCGAGGTCTGCGAAGCTTGGCAACACTGCAGAAGAACCTGGGTCATTTGAAACTCTCGTGGGTGGAAAGCCATCCAGACCAGGACAGCGCATTGTATATGTTGACGGAGGGTTTGATCTCTTCTCTTCTGGACATATTGAATTCCTTAGACAAGTTTTGATGCGCGAGGAATCGGAGGGTCGCCAGCGTGGCTGGTACGACCCTGACCAGAAAGAGAAAAGAATCGAGGAATATGGAGAAGATTATGGCCCGGCGTATATCGTTGCGGGCATTCATGACGATGATGTAATTAACCATTGGAAGGGGTTCAATTACCCGATTATGAACATCTTTGAGCGTGGACTTTGTGTTCTCCAGTGTCGCGTAAGTCAATACTCTATCGGTGCTGGTAACCCCTCCGGGCACTCTATTGACTTCTTTAGTATGTTCATGGCGTTGTATTCTCCGCTCCATTCTCACCAAGCGAGCCCTATTTAAGAGCCATGCCTTTAGGTGTTCCAGATGCTGTTTATCATGGACCTACCACATTTATCCCACTCACTTACGATCCTTATACGGGCCCTAAGAGAATGGGGATATTCAGAGAAACGGATTACCATGACTTCCAGCATGTGAATGCTGGCGAGATTGTTGAGAGGATATTAAAAAGTCGTGAAGCTTACGAGGAGAGACAGCGTGCGAAGTTGCAGAAGGGAGCCATTGAAGAGCTAGCGAAGTCAAGGGAAGATGCAGCGAACTAGGCAAACAAGCCTGCTCCGAAATGGAGGACATGTGGGTAATTTTGGTTGATAGACTCGCCTATCGATGGACTTGCTTTCGAAATCAAATATGGTCCCCCATCTGACTTAGAAAGATTGGGAGGCATTATATATAATACTCGAATAAACTTGGGCTCAGGACATAACAGAGGCTAATGCCCGGTTGTACTACGATATAGTTTCGACCCCCGCTTAGGTTGAGGCAGGAAAGCAAGACTGTTGGCAGAACCCTTGTACGGCCACGAATTAAAACCTTGTTTAACACTGAGGTATCTCTCCTTCCCAACCTTTTTGCTGCGAGACCCAGCATCTGCACCTCTGACTAGTCGGCCGCCACTAGGACACCCTTATCTTCAAGCATCTTTGCAAGCTCTCCATTCTGGTGCATAGACATTAGAATATCACAACCGCCAACAAATTCCTTGTCCAGATATAACTGCGGGATCGTGGGCCAGTCGGAGTATTCTTTGATACCTGTGGTCCGCAGAGACACAAATTAGTGAACACGAACCCTGTAGAAGCCTCACCCCGTGAGTCTAGATGTCAAGACATACCCTGACGCAATTCGAGATCCTCCAAAACGTTAAACGCGACAAATTTCTTCGGATCTACCCCCTGCAAGCCTAGGATTTGGATACTTGCCCGTGAAAAGCCACACTGAGGAGTTTCCGGGGTACCCTTCATGAAAAGGACAACCGGGGCAGATGCAATGGCTTTATCAATGGCTGACCTCGTTTCAGAGGAGAGTAGGCGAGCGTAGAGAGCGGATGGTAGCTGGAAACCATAGGGCCGCAGTGGCAAGAACTGTGGCCGCGAAAGCGGTCGGAATGCCTGTGATGGTTTTGCGTGAGCTTTCGAAAGGCCGAGATATACTGTCTGTAGCTTCATCAAAGGAAAGCGAGATGGGGAGGTGGACTGACTGATGAGAAGGCTGCTCTTGAGAACATGGTCCTAGCCAATGGCACGGAAAATTTGATGTACTATATTTCAATGTACAAATGAAATGAATGTCCGCCGGGCACCTAGTATCTTTCAGTCCCCGTCATAGTACTAGTAGGTACATGCGGCTCCCTGAGCAGAAGCCAATCATGTGGCTGACATGTGATCTTCCCTATCATCCACTCAGCGTTTCAACTAGTTAAAACTTAATTACCCAGCTACTCAGTGAACTGACTAACTTGTGTACCAACTCAACTAACTAACTAGCCAGTTATCCGTCTTCCAATTTGTCAGCAGCACAGGATGTACTGTGTAACTACCCTGTGAACCAGCCAAGCGATACCATAGTAATGATGGTAATAAGTATGGCTAATTCAATAACTCTGCTAACTGGTATCCCAGCTTCATACGCCACTGGAATGATCAGCACGCTGTTCATTGTAAAGAGCTTTGTCATGTCTCGTCTTACTCATCACGAACATACTAAAGTCCGATTACCTCCTTGTAGGAGGATAATCACGCCCTGACACCGATGATAATGAAGTGCTACGAGCAAGAATGGGCAGAATGAACAGGCATATATGTTTTCGTTTTCCAAACATTTGAACTTATTTGCTTGTGGCGACGCAGGGAGGTGGTGCTGGGAGTGATTGGAACTGTAAAGTACTGTTTTGATTTAAGCATAACAAGCTATTTAAATTACAATAACTCAGCAATTCAGTTGGGCTCTCTATTGGACCAAGAGGCCTCACTCGTTATTTCTTTGTGTGAATCCATATCCTTCTCGTACAGGCCAGTCGCATGCGCCATATAGTCAAAGAACATCCCCAATGTGACGCCACCTCCAGTGAGCAAACAGCCGTTCTTGAACCACCACCAACAATTCTGGACATTCTTCAATTGAACCTTCCAAATCATGATTCCGAGAGAAACAATCGCACTGCCACAGCTACCAAGGAAGAAAACCGGGCCAGCGCCAGCCGATGCGCCGGCTACAGCAAGCAAGGTTACCTGGGCGGCTGCTAGAGCAGAAAGGACGGTTTTCGTATTGTGTTCGTGACGAAGCGCAATGGACTTAATGCCCGCCGCCACATCATCTTTTATGTCCATATGGGCATATATCATGTCGTACAATATTGTCCAAGCAACACAGCTAGAATAGAGTGCTCCTGCAGTTTCCAAAGCAGCATGGTTGCTGAAAATATCCACCCCTAATGCTGGAAAACCCATCATAGCACCCCACGAAAATGTTAGACCCAGAACGGCTTGGGGGTAATAGGTGATGCGCTTGGCAAGAGGGTAAGTCGTCACAAGAAGTAGACTAGGTATTCCGTACCAAAGACATGTGGTCGGAAACTGAAGGAGAACACCTAGTCCTGCTAGTAGCTGCATCCCAGTGAACACCACAGCTTTACGTGGGGATACTGCTCTTCGAGCAATGGGCCGGAATTTGGTGCGTTCGACATGTGGATCCAAATTCCTATCCCATAAGTCATTGATAGTGCAACCGGCACCACGCATGATCAATGCTCCAGTGAAGAACAGCCCCATCGTCCCAAGGACTTGCAGAGGAGTGGATGATGCCATAGGAGCTGCGAGAAGTGTTGAGAATGCGCATGGGAAGAAAAGATAGTATGTACCAGTGGGCTTGTCAAGACGTATTAGTTCGGCATATGGTATCCAAGGCTGAGGAAGAGAGGCAACAAGTCCCGTCTTCGGCGGAGTATAATGAGTCGGCGGGCTCGGCTCTGCTGTACTGGGCTGGGTTGTCAATGGCGATGAGGATGGGGCCTGCGAATTGCATCTCATGTACAGTGCTCCTGTGTGCACGGTGGGTTTAGGTTTTTCGGCGACTGTAGATCGCTGTATAGTACGATTGCTTGTCATAGAACGAGAAAAAGACCTATGCCGCAGGTGTGCCAAATCGTAACAGATCACATTTGCTCTCCGGCAGCTGCGCGATTGTACACGCCGATACACGGCAAAGCCACTGGAAGAGCTCATTTCGCAAGGCGAGGGGGGTAGTGTATAGATGTCACCTGCCAAAACTTTCAACAGCTGATTTTCGATGATTTAGCGGTTAGGTCAATTGTAATTCATCTTATTGAGCGAAGCAAACGAGATCAGGAGGCCGAGCCACGCGCGCTTCATGACCGGAGACCAAAGCTCCTCTCAGTAATTAATCTGCGATCCGGTAGCGCTTGAGCTGTGTAGGAGTTCTGGTGCTATCAGGCTAATCGGACCTGTGAAAACTATGTCCTAGGCACTTTGCGCAGAGTGTCGCCGGAATCCAGAATCTTTTTATTCCTAACAAAATGGTTGAAGATAGACCCACATAGTTGTATATCTCTAACTAAAGACGGAATAGCGCCCTGCGGGTAAGTCCCAGTGCTGAATGCTAGACTAGTGGTAATACCAGCCATGCAGAAGATTTGTGTATCTTGAGGTTGATCACCATACTGCTGGGCTTCACTGTCTCCAATCTCACTCCAAGATCCTTCACTTTATTTTGTCATGCCCACTTACTTCCGCGTCTCCAAGAACGCGTGGGTTTCCAGTACGCCGATCTCTCCATTGAATTGCGACTCGGGAGACGTGTTACTCCGCTTTGTGGTTCCGATCGCTACATTTCCACACTGAATTGACGTGAGGTTGTCGCGAATTCGAGAAAATGCTTTACCGTCTATCTTTTCGGTAGGAAAAATCTGAATCTTGCCGGTTGGACCAGGCGCCAAGTTTCTTTTATCGCTATTTTGTTCTATCAACGCCCATCCCCTTGGCAGTTTTCAGGATGCCCGCTCAGCGACCTCGCGCAGCCTTCGAGCCGATCTCCCCGGACCTCGATGTTGCGGCACTAGTGGACTCAACGCCGAATATTGAATACGTGGCCAGAATTCATTGCGATGCGATCGATGATAACGGTCTTGAGAATTTCGAGAAGCTTGTATGGCTCCATGTTGTTCTAGGTGGAAAGCCTTTGGTTGTTGAAGGGTTCGACCAGAGATTTGACAAATCCATATTTTCGGAGAAATGGCTGAGAAGTCACTATTCAACAAAGAGTGAGTGAATACTCTAAGACCATGTGCGTAGCTTCTCATCTGACTACGAAATCTCTACGTGAAGCGGAATTTGCTTGGAATCTCACTACCAGAACTAACCTTCCACTTACCATTGGGCATTATTTGAAGAGCATGCCTCTTCTTACAAACCAATGGACTACTCATAATTACAAAGACCCTGGCCGTCAAAGGATTTATTTGAAGGACATTGACTGCCCCAAACAATGGCACGACCACCTAAAGAGGCTGTTACCCCCTTCCTTGTTTTATCTTAATAAGTCACCGGAGGCGTTCGAAGGTCCCGGAGCGAAGACGGTGCCATTACCTGACGAATGTGTGGTACGCTCAGCTTCAGGGAGACCCGTTGCTAAGGCTGGGGACCTTATGAGCTGCCTTCCGCACTGCATGCGTGCTGAAAATCTGATGTGCTACATTGGCCATGAAGGAACTTATACCCCAGCTCACCAGGAAATGTGTGCCAGTCTCGGACAGAATATCATGGTCGAAGCGTCGGATGGTTCCGATGAGTACGGGAAAGCAACCAAGCCAGGCTCTTCAATATGGTTCATGACTGAGAGCAAAGACCGCCACGTGGTTGCCGAATACTGGATGTCTACGCTAGGACATGACATTGATATCGAGGACCACTTTGCCCAGATCAATGCTTGGAAAGCGGCTCCGTTTAAGACCTATGTTGTTGAACAAAGACCAGGTGATTTTATTCTTGTTCCCCCACTAGCGGCACATCAGGTGTGGAACCGGGGAACGAGAACAATGAAAGTAGCGTGGAATCGTACTATCGCGCAGACTTTAGAGATGGCCTTGTCTGAAGCACTCCCACATGCTAGAATGGTATGCCGCGATGAACAGTACAAGAACAAAGCCATTGTTTTTTACTCGCTTGAACACTATTCTGACCTTCTCAGTGAGTTGGGCGATGGTGATATTCGTCACCTGCGAGTCCAACTGCTACTGGGGGATTTTGAAGTCTTATTTGGACTATACACTCAGGTTCTACTTTCCGAGAGTTTTTCGCATGATCCACCGAAAGAAAAGGATGTCGAATATGTTCCTTTCGATAGCAATATTACTTGCTCCTATTGCCGAGGCAACATATTCAATAGGTTCTTAACTTGTCCCTGGTGTGTACGCGAGGAAGATGACACCTACGACATCTGTATGGAATGTTATGTTATGGGCAGGAGCTGTGCTTGTATATCTAAGTTGAAGTGGGTCGAGCAATTTCGCTGGGGTGAGCTGACCGGAAAGTATGAGAAATGGAGGCAACAAATACTTAGGTTCAGCGAGGATAAGAGTGATAAATATCCATGTCTCCCTGCGAAGAGGGCCCAACTGGGCAAGAAAACCCTAGCTGAAATATGCCACGAGCAGATGAAACGCCGCCCCTGGGTCGATATTACAAAGCCAATCGCCCGAGTAGAGGGAAAGACTAGGGATTCGAAAAATGCTAGCTCTGCCCGGAAGCGAAGAAAGACTCGCAAGAGTGACACATACAAAGCACACACCCAAGGTGGTCGGTGCCACATATGCAAATGTGCAGAGCCTATGTGGAAGCTCGCATCATGCTCATACTGCCACCTAAGTTACTGCTATGGTAGTCTCTTCAGGGCTTTTAATATAAAGCCCCAGGATACCATGGAGATGTATCACTGGACGTGTCCTAGATGTCAAAAAATCTGCAGCTGCGCCGCATGCCGTCGAGATGCTACTATGAATCCTTATGAACCAACAAGCACCCTACTTGGACGTGATACCAAGAAAATAGCAGACCCGCGCAGTGTGGAAAGCTTGGTAGATTTCCGTCAGTCAAACCTCCGGTGGTTGAAGAAAGCTGGCGACGATGAAGTAGGTCGACTAAAGAAGCATCAGAAAGAGGCGGATGAGAAGCGTAATCAAGCCTTGATTGATAACTGTATTGAGCTAGAGTTTTCTCAGGCAGTAAGCGAGTCTATAGAGAGTGTCCAGATGGATACACCTGCGACTAGCTACTTGAGAGACTATGGAGACATACCCGTGGATCCTGCATTGGAAAAGTTAGACGGGTCTTTCCTCCTTCCACCTGAAGTTATCAGTTAATGAGAAATGCAGAGACGCGAGAGAGGGGAAATAAGCTAAAGACATCATATGGAGCGTACTTTAATTAGAAGCCACATGGTCATATTTAAGCTTTTTTCACTTTTTCTTGTACTTTTTTTGGTCTTATTCTCTCTTGCTTGCTTCTATGTCGTTGTCCGTTAGGCGATAGAGTGATGAAGGCGTTTGTTTACCTATTTGGCATGATTAGTCAGTTCTGATACGGTTGAAGAAGGCAATGGCAGACGGAGAACCTGAAGTATTGTCGAATAGTTGCTCTTAAGATATGTAGAAACGATGCGAAATAGCTAGCTAGTTATAATAACATGGGGGTGAGACCACATTAAGATTAAAAGGGTAGGAAAGAGGAAGGTAGAGGAAAGAAGGGAAAAAATAGAAAAGAGCGAAGCTAAATGGGAAAAGAAATTATTGGAAATCCAGGTTAATGTATATAAGCACTTACCCAAGTCCTAAACTCCTTTGTACTCATATTGGAGATCCTCTAGATGTTTAAGGTCGACAGAAACCATCACTTGCCGCGCAAGCATAATGATTGCGAGCATTGCTGAATGGTATGAGCTCATTGCTGATTCCCTGAAAAGATCACCGCTATATTAAAGGGGACAAAATTAGAGAAACACATACCTCCTGGAACGATATATGCAATCGACTGCTTATTGTGGACTGATTCCATCCGGGAAGACGAGAGAAACACGACTAGCAACAGGCTACAGACTGCAATGTTCATAGGGAGAAGGAGTTTTTGGAGGCGTGCCTGAAAATCAGGGTTCCGCATTGGTCTCTTGCCCTTAGGGTCCGGACGTCGGAGGGGAATATACTTCATAGTGTATGCCGTGGCTACCAGCGAAAGAACGGAGATAAATGTAAAGAACCGCCCCTGTGGGTACAAACTCCCGGAGAACATCGATGGGATGAATACTGCCGCCGATAAGAGTGGGATGGCAGCGAAGGTGATCTATAGGACGAATAACGACGCCTTTTAGTAATGCCCCGGGGTCTTCTCATTTGCGACAGCTCTGCAGGAGAGACAATTACACTATATTCCGCATTGCGCTTGTCATTCTGCACTCGCAAGCGTTCTATTACCGACTCCTGCTCTGCAGGGTTGTCAGTGAAAGACCAGATTGATTTGAGGTTGCGATGGTTAACAAACGGACCCTCTTCGTCCAGTTCTTCTCGTTCATGCTCATCATCGTCCGAGTCTTCGGGATAGCGGAAGGTCTTGCGTAGCCTTGCAGCAGCCATGAATCCAAAAGGCGTTGTGCCTCTCGCAGTCACGCGGTATTGAATTGTCCCGAAAGTAAGCGTCAGGAAAGTTGAAGACAGAGGGTAACCATTATGACGTTGAGTTGTTTGTTTTCATATCCGCAGTTAGTTTGTCTTGTTTGGTCATTTTGTCTCCGCTCCGCCTACAGCATCTGCCTCAAAACTTGTTGTCATGCTATCTATCTATCAGCACCTGTGCGATTGATACACGTCTACGTTCACCTCTGTGTATTATTCTAGAGCCGACCTTTCGGCTTCGACCTTTACTCCGAGATGACTTTCCAATTCACGCAGCGGCGCATCGGCATCACGCGATTCCCCTTCTTTCGCCGCGGCCGGACTCTTCCTCCTCGTCGCAATCTCATTCCCGCCCCGCGCGCCAACTCTGGCCCCCTGATGGAACGACGGGCGGATCGGGAGCTGCCTTCGGTTAATACGGACCGGCGATGGTTGCGTACTTTTCCGTTATTCGCAGTCGCCGTGGGTGCTGCCATGCTGGGGATATTCAACTATCAAAAGTCGTCTTCAAGTGTGGTCAGCAGTACCCTTTACGCTCTTCGCACGTCCCCGCGTGCTCGCGAGATCCTAGGCGACGAGATCTACTTTGCTCAAAAGATACCGTGGATCAGTGGGGAGATGAATCAGTTGCATGGACGTATCAATATCTCCTTCTGGGTAAAAGGAACCAAGTCCCAAGGTAGAATGAGGTTCCGAAGCATTAGGCCGGATCGGATGAGTTATGTTCGTTATATGAGCCCTCCCCTTACTTTCTTCTTTGGTTAGACATACCCGTCTAATGACCGTTGACTTGTTAGTTTCGTACTGAAGAATGGAGCCTGGAGACGGAGGATGGGACTGTCGTCCAGCTGCTTGATAGTGATAGCGATCCGTTCCGCCAAAGCGACTAGTTGAACACCGAAATTTCCGAGTAACGCGTAAATGTGTGTGCTTGTCGTTATGCCGTATTCCTGACTACTATACAATTTCAAGCTCTCCGTGCATAAATTGGGCGTTTAGGAGCTAGGGCTGTGACAATCCCCATTTCTTTCTTATGTGAGGTTTTCCTTTTCTTTTTCTTAGTATAGAATGATGATTTTACAGGAGTACATAGAACCCATTGAGGAGAGAGGCGATGAAGTCTTTATTCGAAGAGAAAAAGTAAGGAAAAAAGGATATCATTTATGTATCATATACAGACGCCGCTTTGTAAAACAATACAATGAAATAGTACATTTCCAGAAGCAAAACAACCATCTAGTCGGTTATGCAGCTGATTCAGAAGGAGATACGACTTCGGGCCATGGTTTCTTGATCGCATCTTGTATTCTGACAATGCAGCCTTTAGGTCCACTGACAGCTCCTAACAGAAACACTCAAATTAGCAAAACCAAATGCCCCTCGGGCTGGAAGTGGGAGCCTACCATTAACAACCACAATCCCATTCTCCGAGTCAACTTTGAGAATCTTTAAGTTTTGTACTGTATTCTGCTCATTTCCCATATTTCCCGCCATCTTCTTCCCAGGATACACCCTAGATCCACCACCTTGACTAGGACCCGCAGAACCAAGGGAACGATGTGTTAAACTAACACCGTGACTACGGTCCTGACCACCAAAACCATGTCTCTTCATCACACCAGCGAAACCCTTTCCCTTCGAGTTAGATCGAGCATCAATGTATTGACCTTCCTGAAACCAATCCGCATTGATTGCTTGGCCAACGGGCAGGAGCCCATTTTCGTCCCGCACTCTGAACTCAAAGATGTGCCTCTTCGGAGAAATTCCATTCACAGAGAGATGTCCCAAAAGTGACTTGGTAATGTTACTGGAGTGTTTCCAACCAGAGCCCACTTGGACTGCAAAGTAACCGTGCTTCTGTCGCGTCTTGTGCGAGATGACTTCCACTCGGTCTAGCTGGAGGACAGTACAAGCAATTCGTGTCCCTGCTTCTGCGTCGTACAAGGCAGTCATGCCTTTCTTAATGGCGATCGCCCCGGTTCTGGGGGGCAGCGTGGCTGCTTTCCGTTCCAAGGCCGCCGTTGGCGTCGACTTAAGCACTGGCAGATCGGGCCCGACATTAAACCGGGAGGATTTGGGAGGGTTTAAGGACCGGATGCCAAATGATCGGATATAAACATTATTGCGAGTGATAAGTTGAGGACACCAAAGGGTTTGTATCAGATTACCTGATAGTCGGGGCGACATGGCGGAACAATGCTGGCTTGGCTGGCAGTGAGAGTTCTTGAATGGGAATTGATGGACTCCGTCCGAGATTTTTACCACTACATGGAGAGCGCCTTGTCGGAGAATGTCCAGGGCGGTGAGCCCTTGCCTTATTGCCTTATATTCAAGGCATATAGCTTCCTCGACGACAACGTCCGCATGTATGCTAACGCTGAAGAGGCATTGGTTCCAGACAATTTTTCCTGGGCTTTGGGAAGCCTCTTTCAATTAATTGCTTGATACTCAACATTCTGACATTGAAAGTGAGTGATGTTGCTCGCCCAGGTATCTTGTTCCCGGACGTGAATCCCGTGCACCGGACGTACCGGCTCGCCGACCGCCGAACATCAGTCATTCTCGAATTAATTTTGCTATCTGCTGCCCTGGACATAACCACTGCTTATTCTGATGGTATTTTCCCTCTCTGAATCTGATATTCTCATCAACAGATTCGAATATAGAGCGCCATCGGAGCCTTTGATTGATGTCCATAATTCCCAGTGATCGAAAGAAGCGCAGACAAAACAACAATACGAACCCTCTAAGCATCCAGAACCACTGCCTCTGATATAGAACTCACGTGGCTTTATACAGCTAGCTAAGCATGCCCTTGAGACATATCACCCTTTCGCACTGGGTTTCTCAACCCTCCAATCTAGCTCAGCATGTGCTACCGTCGACAATCACTAGGACAAACGTCTTGTTGAACCGACCATCAGCTTCCTTGGCAACCTTCCGCCGTACCTTTTCCCTTCCAGCCAACAAAAGCAGGTTCCTTACTAGCCGAATGAAGACCAGGGCCTATACTTTCTGGAATTCCCCTCGTACTCGACAGTCTCCCATTTTCCAGCGATTCTTCAATTCGTCACTGTCGAAGAGCTCCCCGCAGTCGGAGCAATCCGGTTCGCTCTCTCAGCGGTTAAAGGCGCTTTCCCGGGAATATGGTTGGTCAGCTTTGGGGGTGTATCTGCTTTTGTCCGCAATGGACTTCCCGATCTGTTTTGCCGCCGTCCGTTTTCTCGGAGCAGAGCAAATCGGTCAGTATGAGGATGTAGTCATTGAGTCGTTTAAGAGTGCAGTAGGTACTGTGCTTCCTAGCGTTCAGGAGGCGCAGTCTCAGGAGGATGGAGGGGAAATGAAGACAAGTGGTGAGGTTGAGGTGGAAGCTCAGACAAAGACAGACGAAGGAGCCAGTATGTCGTTCTTACATCAATACTTCCAACATACAAAATGTCTATAATGTTTACTAATTACTGTCTATGCAGGCCTATGGACACAGGTTGCTCTCGCTTATGCGATCCACAAAAGTCTTATATTCATTCGTGTACCTCTAACTGCAGGTATCACTCCAAAGGTTGTCAAGGTCCTAAGGCAATGGGGCTGGGATATTGTTAAAGGTAAACCGAAGGGCATGTAAGTTGACCTATGCCTTTCGTTCAAGGACGTGGATAGACCATCCCTGGTCTATCTGAGAAACTCCTTCTGTTTTGGGTTTGTGGCATAGCGATGTTCAATTAGAGATTATAATCATGGTTTGATTGTATATTAGCTGTTAGATCTAGATTTCCAGGGCGCATAACCGTGGCGTTCCTCTCCACTCTCATACGTTTCCAAATGAGCAATCATGCCAAAAAAGGTGTATCGAATAGGAACCGATAAGTTGAGGTGGAGTGGAAAGGGGGTGGAGGACGGAAGATGTGTGTGTGTGTGTGTGTGTGTGTGTGTGTGTGTGAAGAAAGGGAAACGGGAATCTTTTATTTTTGGATTGTAAACCAGTATGAGAAAACTCCCATCCCTTTCTTTCATAACACCTTGAAAATGGCAGGATGGATCCGGATGTTTGTCCGATGTAGACAGGAAAAAAACATTGCGCCAACCCCAATGTCAATAAATAACAGAAAAAGAAGAAAAGCAATCACAAACACCCACTATCCACCACGCCTCAAGCCTTGCATATATACCTAGGTTAACCCCACTAGAAGTTGGAAAATAACAGAGGCATGTATACAAAAAAGTGTCACATGTCGATCATATCATTGAATCTCAAAATGCCATTGGCTTTCATAACACCGTTCACACCATCAGGCATTCGGTATGCCCATTCGGCCACACCCACCGCGTTTGCTACTCCCAGAGCTTCTCTATGGTCTGGAGGCTCAACTTCATCGGAAGTATCTGCTACAAGTACAAGCCCGAGTTCTTTGATTGTCTCTATAAGGGCGGGGACAACGTTCTACAAAGCCAGAAAAGCCCCCAGATTAGCGGATGACTATTATGCATCGTTCCATAGCAAAGAGGAAAAGACGTAGCAACGGAGCAAGAAGGCAATGGAACGTACCAGAAGGCTCGACCGACATATCAAACCCATGAAGTTGTTGCTCTGTGCTATTCTCGCCGATTCCTTTATCGACATAGATGCACGGCCGCTACTATTAATGTCTGGAAGTGAACCAACTCCACGGGCTAAATCACGAATTTGGCCAAGATCATTGCATAGAAGAACAGGATCTTAAGAATGCAAGTTAGCAGGGACTATGTTTTGTCAGAAGACTTTGGCGCAGACTCCAGACTCACAATTGGGTTGCTTCCAGTTTAGAGCAACGCAAACATTAGGGTTGTAGGAGGTAAACACCACAGAACGCATGAACTCAGGGTTTTGATCCCGAGACATACGGGCATGGTCAAATACCTCTGTAAGAATGGCATCAGCAAAGCTATTGACATCCGCTAAGGACACCATGTTCAGCGCTTGCTCCTCAGCAGCCGATGGATATAGTATAGAGAGATTAACATTGACGCCTATGGGCAGATGCTGGAGCATTTCTTTTAAGGAGAAGAACGACGATGCAAGCAAACGGTGCGCTTGCGCCAGGTCGTCCACGGCACGCGTCTGAATGTACTGAAACAACTCTGAGCGATTGACCCCCCTCTCTGCACCAATAACTTGAAACTGGGAGTAGGTGAGATGGCAGATGGGTATTTCAATGCCATGATGCTGAATGGTGAAACACGGATAAAGCACAGGTGTCATGTCTCTGGTAAGTTGCACAAAAAGCTGAACATGATCTCCCGACAAGCTTGACCCTGTGACCAGACCGTTGTGTTCTGAGTCGGTTGCACTCGTCGCCTTCCAATAAGTAGCAAAGTGCGTGATCTCCAGTGGATCACCATGATATGGTTTAATGACTTGGAACCCAAACCGCAGCTGTCCTATTGACCGCAACCTAGGGTCAAATAGCGGCAAGCAACACGAGCCAGTGCTAGACTTCTCAGCCTTAAACACTGACGGTAGGGCAACAGTCTTCGCGATCACTTTGGAGCCAAATGTGGGGAAAATCTCAAAATCCACGGCGAATGTTTCCAGGTTGTCTACCTGAAATGAAATTAGTCGTGAATCTTCTTGAATAGGAAGCATAATAGTGCGTGGAATCAAGTCGGAAAGTTTCGAGGAAATGGTCAATCTAGCAGCAGGGTGACGACCTGCTTGATCAAAGGTGATTGAGCCGGAGTTCCCGGGGTCAAATAATATTTGTACGAACACTTTTTTGTCCAAGAAGTTATGACCATAGCGACGCAAAGGTATGATTGGTGGCGGGAGAGAAAGGTCTGGTATACCATCCGCTGTCTCCGCATTTTCGAGGGTCACGGTATCCTCCATACGTGATCCGAAGGTTTCTGGTTCTTGTAACCTCAACCCATTCAGTATGTCGAATGGCTTCTGAGATGTTTGCGAATCGCTGCGACGTGACCAGAGAAGAAGCATGCACTCCAAGTGTCCTTCCCACGCTGCATAATACATTGCTGCGAGGCCCTTCTCATCTACGACATCGGCATCAACACCTAGTTCAAGGAGAGCGTGCAGGCAGCCAACACAGCCCTCACTAGCAGCATGGAATAACGGCGTCCATTGATACAGTTTATCTCTCTGGTTGAGGTCAGCCCCATGTTGTTTGAGCAACATCAGCAGTTGCGGAGATTGCGAGGCCCGTGCGACCATATGTTGAGGATAGAGGCCTTCTGCGTCAGGGAGTAGTTGTGCATGTCTTTCGAGGAGCATCTCCACAATCGGGAGCGATCCATATTGGCACGCCAGATTCAGCGGAATGTGGTCGGACTCAGAAGCCGGATCAATGCGAGCGTTGTTGTAAAGAACTTGCTCAGCACACGCCAGCTGGCCTTTAACAATGCTATGAATCAGTGGAGTGAAATTGTCATGGTCCATTGCGTCGACAGTGTGAGGACCTGCGGCTAATAGATCTTTCACCATCTCTACCCGACCGTGTATACAGGCATAATGTAGAGGAAGTCGGCCATAAACATCGGACCTGGAGATATCAACACCTGCCGCAAGCCCAGACTTGAAGACAAATTCTCGACCTGATATGGCTGCCTCGTGTAAACAATTGCGCTCATTGATGTCATCTTCCGCGTAAATATCAACTAAGCCGCTTTCGAGAAGGGCTGCTAACACATCGTCGGAAAATTCATTGATAGCGGCAAGAAAAGTACGAGTCGCGCGTTCCCGAGCATCAGGGAGTGATTGCAATTTCGCAGTCCACTCGCGCAATGTCCGGAGATTGCCGGCTGTGGCGGATTGCAGGATTTGCAGATCAAGATCTTCCTCATCAGGCCCAAATGGCTGAATAGCCACGGCACGGTCCGCTGGACGGGCAGTATCGAAGTGAATATTCTCACCTTCCGCCCATGCCTCGAGTTCCAGCCGAGCGGTCGTCGCCCGGTCTGATAGGTCACGCAAAACGTCACGATTAAAACACGGTTGTACTTCGACAGCCCGATGGAGGTATAATTCTTTCATGCGGGACTATTTCAGTGAGTAAGTAAAAAACGAAGTGTAATGTCGTTAAGGAAACCTGTGATGCAGAATTCAGACCTTTGAGGTTTTATCCCACTAGCTAACATGTCAGCCATTCAGGCAATCCCAAGGAGCCCACCGATTCCACGAACCTTTTTGAGAATCTTTGACATAGCAGTCTCATTGATTTCGACAAATTGCTTGTTGAGGAAAGTTCCGTTAGGGTTTCTCGTACGCAAAAATAATTGGCCGCAGTATGCTTACTTGCAACTTATTCAAGTCGCCATCGAATTGCTGGAACCCTTCGAATAACGCGACAAAATTGGCTGGTGCCTTCGAAATTGGCACTGTTCGTGACTGAATGACTCTTTTTTTGTCGACTAGCGTCTTTAATCGCAAGGAGAACTATAACACTGGATCAGTACACCCTCAGACGAAGCGGGTCTGATACTAAAACACACCTCGGCTTCTTTCTGTAGATAAAATGTATTGACTTTCTCAATTTCTCTCTCCTGTTTGAGTTGTCAACGAGACTCACTCCATCGCCCAATTGATCAGTGAATCCATACCAACCGAAAGAAGAACACTTCTTTATTTGCGCGAAGGGCGGCTTGCGCTTCTGGCACATCTTGGGCTATACCTGCAGAGCTTTGGGCGGGGATCGTGGGCGTAGCACTTAGTTGCTTGATGAGCTGTCGCGAGAACCTTAGCTGCATGAACTCGAGCACCACAGTTTCCCCGCGGACACTAACCTTCTTTAGGGCCTTGTAATTTACGAAGCTTGCGGCGTATTCAGGGAGATCAAGCTGTCTGCGCTGAATTTGCTTGCCGAACTTCCTGTGAGCCAAATAATCAGCACTGCAAGAGAAGGTCATAGTTTGCGGACCGTTAAGGACTAACTGCACTATGACGCTGATTGCCGCCCACGTACGAGGGTATGATCTGAGGCACTTACATCTTGGTAAGCTCTGTGTGAAAGCTGATGCTCTCCCACTCCCTTGATGCACTTGCGCCTAAGAAGGCAAAGACCTAGGGTCCGGGCAATGACGGGGTTCTGGTAAAGATACCCAGGATGTGTTTAATCGGGGGTTGGGGGACTATGGAATAAGGAGAGCGAGGGGCGAGTGAGAACGACAAGAGGAAGAAGAAGAAGAAGAAGAAGAAGAAGAAGAAGAAGGTAGCACCTGTTCCTTTCCGAAGCTTCAAACAAAATAGATGAGAGAGGGGGTGGATAATTGAAAAAGGACGTAGCCCGAAGTGGGGCGAAAGGAGAGCAGACAGACAAGTAGTAGGCGTAGTGGTGCTTGTTGTACAGGTGCGCAAGAGACAATCGGACTGACCCAAATACCCCAGCAGGCGGATAGGCAGGTACTATCTTGTACGGTATAATCGCCGACCACGAGATCTGGCCGAGCAAGCCAGAGACGAGTAGCCACACGTATATCGCCCGTGGTGCCCTTGTTTGTAGGGATATTGGAGGATTGTAGGAAGATACTTACCTTGTAGCCAGCTGGTATCTACTGGGTGTACTCACTTAGGCTACTGCTGCACGATGTCCGTAGCTGTTCATTCAACTTCACTTGGGGGGCAGACCAATGCGGGGCACTTGACCCCAGCGGAATGCACACCACCTACTTGAAGGTGAGGAAACGAATGAGGATTAGGGGAAAGATAGCCCAGGCAAAAGGCCACCGATCAATGCCGTGGTTACTAGATATAGAGGGAGGAATAATGGGAAGCAGCGAATTAGAATGGATTATCATAAGGGCAGTTGGTACGAACAACCTCTAGTAGGTATAAGCTAATGGAAGGGGCTCGTCTCGGGAAAAAAATCACGTCAGGTCAGAGGTCGAACAAGGGAGAGTGGAGAGCTCTGGCAGAGCTGACCCCCGGACCAATCACTGAGGGCCATCCACCCACGTTCCCGTTTCGATAGGTAGGAACGTCCAACCATGACCTCCCCGATCACAACGTGCACCCGACTTACTCTCAGTAGTTAGTCTGCCTGTATTGAGATTCATTGGCTCTTGGCTTGGAATCATTCTTGTTGATAAGCGCCCAGTTTCCGGGTCAGACCCCCTTCCACACCCATTTCCCGGTAAACTGGTTCAAGGACTGTGTCCCTCCTGTTTTCTAGAGGTATACATCTTCTAAGACAGTCATACCCAGACTAAAGTCGACTTTGGTATTATGCTCCACAGCATCTGCACCTTTACGCAGGCTTCATCACTAACAGGTTTAACTACACGGATCTCGACCTGCCGAGCGATAGTACCCACGAAAGACATTGTCGGAATATGGGACGATTGGGAAGACAAGAATATATGTATTCGATCGTCCTGCTCTAAACAGAGGTAAAGAGGGCGAGACAAAAAGGAAGAAGGTAGAAGAGAATAGTCAAGGCCATTGCGCTCAAATATAGACACAGATGCACACGATGTACCTTTGCGACACTATATGCAGACCCAGCCAAATTTCAAAAATATCATTGTGAAATATGAGGGAGAATAGAACTTTACCAAGAAGAAAGATGGAAGAAAACAAATGTAAGGAGAAAGAGTGGCCCATGCTAGTGTAGGGACGAAACCATGTCTACCCCCACGTGGGAGTGGCACTTTAGAGCGGTCATGACTGTACAGATTCAGAAACAGCTCACCAGAAATGAGGACAAAGAAGGAGAAGAAAGACCGTGCAGTAAAGTCGGGATACAACTGAGAACAACAATGGGATACAAGCAACACAATAACATAAGGTTGTTGAAATGAAACAGGGAGAGGAACGACCAGGCCCAAAGATATTAACAAAGCCACAAACGAGTAAAGCGTGAGCAAAACAGAAGACAGCCGCCGTGTAATAGATAACAATGATGTATGGTAGATAGGAAAGGAGATAACCGAGAGTTATCAGATTTTCTGACACAAGGTCAATAGAAGGCGTGTAAGCCTGTGGGTCATCAAGAGGTGATGCGTAGGTGGGGATAATTGAACTCCAACGTTGTGCTTCTCGGCAGCAGCGAATTGTACAATGAGCGGAAGTTATTACTTCTCTCGTCAACTCCACCAAGTTTTTAAGACGCCCTCAACGAATGTATAGTAAAAGGCAGAACGTCAACTAGGACTTTTTCAAAAATTTTGAGCAATTCCAGCATTTCCTTGTCTAGGGAAAACGGCGGGATTCTCGATACGCGTGTTGCGCCGTGCCTGAACGTCCCGAATTACAGGGGGGCTTCCGCCATAAGGGCCATCACCATACGCCCCAAACTGCGGTTGTGCCTCATTATAGTACGGATTATCGTCGTAAAAAGGCCCAGTAGGATGGGTAGCAGACATATGACTCTCGTCTGAAGCCTCCGAACGGTTGCCAGCAGAATATGCGGATGAAGCGTTAGACGGGCCACGATGTATATCCGTCGTTCGGTTGTTCGCTGCAGCCACCGGAGCGGCTCCTAGAACACCAATAGGCTCCGTCTCACCCGCTGCCGGGCCCTCGGAATATTGAATAGTACCATCGCTGGGGGTAGCAACATGGTGATACCCAGGAGCACTTCCTGCCTCGGACATGGCTAGTCCAGCTCCAGCACCACTCGACAGGTTGGTGGATGCTTTGCGACCAGCTGACGTGGTTCCCCATCCTCGATAGCCTGAAGTGTCATCCTTAGGCTCAAAAGCACCACCGCCCATGATAGGTGGAAGGGTCGGATCATTATTCGGATTGAACCCGTACTCCTCCACCTCCTTCCTCCGTTCCTCTTCCGCTGCTTTCTTTGCTTTCCATTTCCTCCAGAAATACAAAGCAGCTAAAATGATAATGGCCACAGAAGCAACCGGTACAACCACTGCAACTGCTATTGTGCCACCAGCTGAAAGTCCAGAGCCGCCACCTGCACTTGTGCTTGTAGCCGATGCAGATGACCCAGTTGCTGTAGCGGATATGCTATTGGCTGAATTTCCAGTGGTATGAGACGGCAACGAGGTGTCCGTGGAAGTGATAATAACAGTGTGTGGTCCTGTAGATCCATCAGTCGGCGACTGCGTGACAATCGATGTGATAACAGTGGGCGCCTCAGTGGTGCTGCTTGTGGTGGAAGGCTCTGAAGACGTGGAGGAAGTACTGGTAGTGCTGGTCGTTGTTGGTGGCTGTGCCGAGGTAGTTGTGGAGGTGGATGATGACGAGGCGGATGATGTGGAAGAGGAAGAAGATGTGGAAGAGGAAGAAGAAGTTGGCTCGGATGTGGTTGACGTCTCGGATGGTGCTGCGGTTGGCGTTTCTGCGATCGGGGTAGTAATTTCGGCAGTGGTTGCAGCTGGCGCTGACGGTGCTGCTGCTAGAGGTTCAGCGTGCTGCTCACCTGTTCGCCCAATGCGAAGAGTACAGAACAATGATCTAGTGTAAATAACATGAGGATTCCATCATACCTGCTGAAGATCCGGACATGGCTGAATTCAAGCTTGCGGCTCACTCGATCGACGGGTTCTTTGATTTATCGCCCGTCGTGTGGGGGAGATAACCCGTTGTCGCAAATCTTGTACGAAGATACAGGATCCAACACAGGATAATTTGATGTATTGCCCCCCCCCCGATCTAAAGGTGGGTGTGCGATGGAAAATCCAGGAAACAAGTTCCGTGGTAGACAGGGTCTGCACCAAACTATCTCATGGATAATCGAGAAAGGGAACAAATAGACACGGCGGCCGTATTAGTCGAATATAGGAGACTTTGCGCCCGTAATGGGGGTCACGAAGGTAATCTGCCAGTGTACTGTGAGGGGGGTTCACGTAGATAGGGAGGATAGTAGTGATGGTCTGCCTGCCTGTATGTTGGTCAGGGGAAGAGGGCCATTTTAGCGCGAATAACCAAAGCAGACCCAAGAAAGAAAAACGAAACAGAAAAAAATGGAGCTTGGCTTACCAAAAACACCAAAACCGGAAACTGGGGTGCCATGGAATGGTATTGGATGAAGAGGAAGGGAAAATATGTAAAATGGATTCGGGAAAGGGCATGAATTGAAGAGAACAGGAACGAGAAGAGACAGGAAGTGGAGATAGAGAGAGAGAGAACGGTGGCTGTCGAATCCTGAGTCGCAACCGCAACCGGACAGACTTCCAGAGTGGTCCACTGTACCGTTCGTATTATTATTCCTAGTGGTTACAAATTTCCAGATGCTGATTTGGTGCAGTGAAACTCAAAATCCCAGTAGATATGAAGTATTTATGTATGTACGTATATACGTATGCATATATGTGTATGGATATACCCGACATACAGTAGATACCTTAACCTGCTTATGTACATCGATATGAAGCATGGACTCTGGGGTGACGGTAGTAGGTAATGATACTCTATCCCGTACGGCATAACTTTCAGGGGATGGGAAATCAGACATTGAATGCATAAACGGTAATTTTTAGCAGCGTTCCTGCAATCGGCAACCCACCCCGAAACAGCACCTTTGATCCTTTGTCGACTCTTACTCAAGGTGAAATTTATGTACTATTGATAGGAAGTAGGTATCTTCGTCAATGATCATGAAGAATGAAAACCCGCACATCTCCCAGTCATAACGCTGGTTGTAGCGATGTAGTATGATCGTTTTTTGCTGTACGGAATAAGTACTGTACATACAGCAGACACCAGGTGCCAACTTCCGACTCCTTGCCTGAACCGAACTCGGGATACATGGGGGCCTAAGGCATCTATTCTGCGCCACCATCAGAAGACTGCCTAAGTTTCGCTTTACCCATAATTTTCTTTACCTAAGGTCATAGTAAAGTATTACATGAAATAGTTGGCGAAGATTAGTCTGTGGTTTATCAACGCCAATGAACTTATGACACTGGAATGTGTTCATTGATTCAAATTCAATGACCGCTCCTTGTGTGGTAGGAGTAGTAGCAGTATGTACTACGGGGTAAGAAAAAAAAACCTACGGAGTACAGTACTACCAGATTTCGAGGCCCATTCTGTTTATATCCGGGCGGGGCTGAAAGTCATGGTTGAGACAAGATACCTTGACCCTTTTACGCCACAGAAACGATCATGCAAAACCACCAGAAGCAGAACGAACTCGGACCTGCTGGCTGACTTGAGGATTAATAGATACTTTGTAATTATAGCACCTTACCTACCATAATGATAATGCGCTTTATTTTTTCCTCGTACAGTGATTGGCTCTTATATGTATGCTCGCCCCTTTCCCCACATGGATAAATTTTGACCGACGCAAAATGCGGATCAATCGATGGTCAATCATAGGACAGTGACGATGATTGTGGTGCCTCGTAATTCTGAAGTCAAGTTCCTATAAATGTTGCATGGGCACCAGATAAGAATAGTAGCATGTATCATTCTTGATACATTTTCCTTTCTTTTCTCCAACAAAGGTAGACCATCCGTAATTCATATCCTCTCTGGAGGGATGGGCACATCTTTCACAACCCACCCGGTTGCCGTTTCAGAAAACCGACAAGTTTAGTGGACAGGGAAACCGATTGACAGTTATCTTTTGCCCGCAAGCTTGTGCTGTGTATACATTCAAGATTGACGTTGTGATCAAGTCCTACCAAACGAATTAACCTAGCGGGTATATGAGTAGATACGGAACAGAAAAATGAAAGATCCAAATTTTGTCTTCTTGCCTTCCCATATGGACAAATAACACGAGACGCCAGAACGAGGTCAGTGTCCTCTGGTTAAACCTCGTATTCGAGATAAAGTATCTGTAGGGTGTAAACTATAAAACATGGCGTCGAAGTCCGACGCTCAGAGAGAAAATCAAATAACGGTAACTAAAGAATAACCAGCACCTTGTATGTTATGTACGCCATTGACGTCATATGATTTGCTAATTAACCCAGCTCTCTGAGAAGAGTACAAATATGTGAGAAATAAGACAAGCGATATATCGTAACGCGGTGTGAAAATAGCTCAAACCGGCGGGAAATGGAAGAAATCATGACAACGAGAATCAGAGATTGAGATGGAAGCGGCCCAGTCTATATTTACTTTCGCATATCCCATGTTGGACGAAGGTTGGATATGAGGTCGTCCTTGGTACCCACAGTTTCTGCGGGCAGACGACTCACACGGTACGCACCAGTGCGAATGTTCTGCAGATGAGTCGTAGAGATCCCGGTATGGTTGCTGCGAATGCTACCCGAATCGCTTGCAGTCTCAAGGTTCTTGAAGCGAGGTGGAGGAGCAAAGTCTAGGTTATCGTATGTTCCTGACTTACGCAATGCATGCCTGAGTTTTGGTTAATAAAAAATCATATTCCCAGTGCTTGACCATGAGTCCAAGAAGCGAAAAGGGACTTACGGGCTTGGCATGGGGGCAAGCTCATTGAAAACTGAGACGAGTGGGGTATGGGCTCGCATCGTCGGGCTAAAGGGTTGTAATCCTCCGAGAGGTGTCTCCGGACGGCCTTCCCTCTGGCCCCTATAGCTTTTTCCTGGAGCATAGTCGACTGCAGCCATGATAGAATCATCCTTCAACATGTGAGGAGTGGGAAGAATGTGAAGTGGAGTCGGTGGAGCTGCAGGCTTGCGGGGTTTTGGAGCACCCGGCAATCTACCAGAAGCTGATGAGAAGGCACGCGGGCCTGGAGAATTAAGTCGATCGCTGAAGCCACCGATTGAGCCCGAGGGCATATGTCTGGCTGCTCCCTGGAACCGTGGGGGGGCACGCGGGGGGGGAGTCATGGCCCGACGATTCACTGGCTCAGCAAAAGGTGCTGGAACACCTCCATAATGGCCAGCGGCAGGATCGAAGGTGTAGCCATCATCATGATAGAATTCCGGGCCGTGGTCTCTGTAGTAGGTCTCCCTCCCAGTTTTACTCTCATCGAAATATTCCTTGTAGAAAGACCGGATACGGTTGGCACGTTGCTCAGGATTGTCTGAAGGATCCTCTGGCGGTAGAGGACGCAGCCCGAGTGTCAGCCGATGGGTGGCACGACGAGGATCGATGGCCAAATGTTGCGCTTGCGCTGGCTCCTCCGATGATGTATCAGGGATAGTCGGATGGTTAGGGATCTTGTCATGGACTAGCTCGCTTTCTGCCCCGTGGAAGTTCATAGCTGGATTGGTCGAGTTAGATTGTCTGTTATCACCATAGTCACTCGCTGCATCACTCAACGGAAGTGAGATTCTGGGAGCCGTCATGGGTTCTTGTAAAGTGGCGTGGGAACGTTCTTCCGGGTGACCATGGCTGTTGTTCTTGGCGACGTTACCGTTGTCGTTACTGACGTTGTTCGCTGGTGCAATTGGCTCTTTGATACCAGGTGCCCCTGGTATGAGCACAGGACTAGGGCTTCTGGGCAAATCGAAGTGAAAGCCGGGGTCTGGTTGCATGTTATGATTGACTTGGCTCTGTTCACTACGTTCGTCAGGAGTGGGGTATAGCGGTGGACTTGATCGCGACATCCTTTGAGCGTTTCGCAGCAGACTGTGCTTCATGTCGTCGTCGAGAGCGGCTTTATTGGTAGAGCCTGTAAAGCTCGACGCGTCATCTTGGGTCCCTCTTGAATGCGATCTGACAGATAGGTTGTCACCCCCTAAAAATGAAGTTGCGTGTCGGTACTTATCATCGTCACCTATAGACCTTGACATGGAATGCAATGATTCCCGGGAACCGTGCAGGCCCGGGGGTAGTAGATAAGGGCTCGGCCCAATATCCAAGGAAATCCCTTTGTTATGATTATAGTTCCCATTGGGCTTTTCTGTCTGCCGCATCGCTTTGCCTCCTCCTGTAGGCTCCAGATCCAAGCCAAAATCAAGCGATTTGTGCTTGTCATTGGCATCTTCATTCCGAAGCTTCCTCACATTCCTCCGATGCAGATAAAGTAAGACGATCACAGCAAAAAGGATTGGAACCCTATTTTTCAATCAATTACTGTCCCACACGTACACTTTCAATGAACAAGGGGTCTTTTTTTTTGGCAGATCTCGTGAAATAAGAGGGGATGTCCGACATACACTGCTCCTAGTACGACAGGTAACGTTGTGGTCGAAGTCGTGCTAGTAGGTTTTTCGCATTTACTTGAGTTGTCTCCGGCCGAACAAGTTTGGCTAGGTTCGGAGTCCCGTTTCATAAATGTCGGGGGTTCGGGCACCACAAATGGCAGTCGATGGCGAGGTACAATGTCCGGGCGACGAGGGGCTGATCGAGTTACCAAATGAGTGCCATGGTGAGCCTGGTGCCGGTGGTGGTGATGCATGGTCGCCCTAAGCCCTGGAGAGCGTGATTCGGGCGACAGGCGAGCTGGAAAAGGACGTATAGAGCCAGGATTGCTTCAAACGGTTTTTGATGTGTTATCAGAACTCAAAATGAATAGACGACAGAAGCCCCTGAATATTGGTACACGTGAATCATGGAATCGAGCGGGAAGACACAGATTGAATGTGGCAAGCAATCGACAAGCAAATAGAATTACTGTTCGTAGTTATCGAGATCGACTGTATTTACCAGAGTGGCTGGTAGACGACGCAGAATCAACGCCGAGATATCAATGAGTGAACACGAACGGAAAGGTTCCCTTAACGAATGGCGGCCAAGGGCCAGGGCAAGTAAAAATAAGTGTTCGATATTCCCCGCTAGGAGAAGGCAGTTGGGGGGGGGGGAAACGCAAGGTGGATAAAAGAAAGAAATAGCAAAAGAAAATCGATAAGGAGGGAAAGACAGAGAAAGGACGAAGAGAAAAGAGAGACAAGAGTGGTGAGAGAGGGAGAGGAAAGATTACCTCCAGACTAGGTACCAGGACCAGATTAGTGCTAAGTGAGCAGCGGTCCAGATGGCTTGTCATTTAACCAGATGTGGGGAGACACTGTGAGATTGGGATGGTATCGTATGTATGTACGCATGTACACATGAAGTGACAATGGGCTGCGTTGTACTGTACTGTCACTTGGATTTCCAGCACCCTGGATGGTTGGGATTAGTAGATAGAAACACCTAAGTAGTAAGAGATTATGAGAACCTAAATGGAATGGCTCTCATATCATGTAGTGCCAACGTACTCCATATGAGCCCCCTGAATCTATCCGGACAATCGTGAAGTAATAGAAGGCGGAGTCAAGAGCCTTATAGAAAGAAATATAGCTCAAATCCTATAATAGAAACTCCCAGTATCCCACAGATTTGCAATGGTCTGCATATCTTTGCCTACTCTGTTCTGATGGTCATTTTCCTAGGCTCGCCTTGAGTATTTCTTACGCATACGAGCGGTACGGAATCGTAGTCAATCTACAGCGAAGATATTCTGTACATACAGAGTAACACCTCCTGGGACTAAGGAACTCTACTTATTACTAGTAAAGTAAGGCGGCCGCGATTCATCCCCTGAGTAAAAATTCAGGCTCAGTGGGGCGCCCAGACTTTTTCTAGCGTCAGGAACCCGCATAACCTCTAACCAGTCAGGAGATTAGAACACTCCGCCCCTTTAAGGAGTTTCATCGGCCCTTGCTCCACCTCATGCAGGTACTAGGCTTGTTTTGGTGACAGATACGTCGGGTCTGAGGCGTAGCCTACTTCTGTCCATACGAATTAATATGACCTTCTGCCACAAGATCCATCCCCCATCTAACCAAACAGCCTGCTCCAGTCATTGACAAGAATAAAGACAGGTGCTTATCGAACTAAAGGCGCCCCCGTTTCCCGCCCGCTGCCAAGTAGACGTATAGTCAGGTATATACTTACTCCGTACCGTGAAACAATATGTAGAGAGAGAATCTTCTTCATATTTGGTGGAATGATCGAACTTGAGACAACGGCGTGCGGTGCTACTTATCCAAATCTACTCGTAATATGTCTGTCATATTTAGCTGTCCCTCGAACCAGTCAATAATTCTCCTTCACACAGGCATGTTAAAGTCCAAGTAATTCATTACTCACTTGCCATACTGTAAGAATCATAGTTAAAGAGCTAGTGTTCTTCCATACCAAAAGGCTAACATTGATCGCAGCTTGCCTGCGATCCCCTAAGCCCCATCCATGTAAGTAGCGCACAGAGGTCTTGTAAGGCCACGCCCTTACAATACCAAACAGTCTCTCGGACGCCAAAATTACTTCTTCCTCGCTGTTATATTAAGACACCCTCTACAATATCACGGCGTGGGTCTTATACTGAAGGTATACAACCCTCCCCTTAAGTCGTCTGCTTCATGAGTCTGCCGGCATTTACTGTACCCTTTTCTTATAGTCTTTTTCATATGTTTCTTACTCCGTCAATGGATGTTACGGTCAACAAGAGTTTCTATCATGCTACTGAGCCATTTGGAATACAATGGTCAAGTACCAAGTGACAGCATTAGAATAATTCGTCTTTGAGCAACAGATGAACAGATAAACCTGTGGGTTAAATCATGTCTACTAGGACAGCTACCCGAGCAATCGACTAGGTAGTGTGATGACTGAACCAAGTTCGAATTAATTGTTACCCTCGCTGTCAACTTTATAGATTAATCGTTTCTAAATGGCTGTTCTCATAGGTTAAGAGTGGGGTTGAGCTTAAAATCTGTTCTACATAGTAGTTTTTTACGCCCCCCAAAATAGTTCCAGAAGTGCCACTCCCCATGTTTCTGAAGATGAAGTCTGTCAGAAAGGGTTGATAAATCGCTGGTTAGGCATGTTACCCAATCCCAATCTCACATATCTTGTTTTAATCCTCTACAGATAGGTTAATGTTAAGTGGAAGTATGCTCATGTATTTTAGTAGCATTGTAGCGGTGGTCCCTTTGGGCACTGTTGTATGCATGTCTCCAGCCTCAACGGGTTGCTTTCTCTATTTCTTTCTTTGGGTGTAGCTACTTACTTTTCAGCCTTTTCAACTTGTCTAAAGCTAGAAAATATCTATATTAGAACTATGTATGCGATCATTGCCCCTTCCCAGCCAAAGAACAACTACCATGCTTTTAAGTTTAGCTAAAGCCCTAGCCACGCCTCAAAGAACTACCATCCATCTTCAAGGCATGAACATCTCCTGCAAACGGCCTTCCCTACATTGAGAGGTTGCATGTCCCTTTCTTTCTCGTTCAAACACCTAGAATACTTGGACTTGGACAAGAAGCTGCGTAACATAACATAGCGCACGCAACGTGCCTCCAAACCTTGGGAAGACCGTCCAACTCAACCCAATACTAAATCTACTAGTAATGGCCTTCCTAGATAACCTTGACTTTCTTTATTCTCTATCTACTTGGCCTTCCCCGCTTATTACGGGCTGCTGGCATAGATAAAAACCTTTAGTCAATAGCTTCCTTAAGTAAAACAGTCCCATTCTATTCCCTTCTACCCTGGTAAGTCTCCGTCACCCGTATCTACTTACCTTCGTAGCTCCGCTTGCTCAACAAGGATGACCAGAAGGTAAGTAAATTTCTCGAGAGTGAAACCAACAGAGAAGCGGAAGCACTTGAAGTCCTACTAAGCTAGCTAGTAAGGTACCATGTCTGGCACGAGCTCAAGTATTTTATCCACGGTATTCATCAGGGGTATTGGACAAGGTGCATCTTGTTTAAGTTGCGTCCAAGTATTTCACTATTTACTTCTATGTGTACTGTACAGTGCCGAAGGCTCGTAATCTGACACTATGTTCTTTACCATCCATAATGCTTGCCTGTGGGCTACGAATTGGGCCTCGTACACCGAAGAAGAACTCGATATTCGAAGGCTTTGTTTTCGCAAGGTTTCAAATTACCAGGTCGAATCAAGTGTGACGCACTGAGTGCTGACTGGCTAGAACTCGGCCTGGGTTTGTCACTACCATTAAGGGGCTTTTCTCTCTGCCTCTCTTTCGCTTACACGGACACAATGTTTGTATAAAGAGTAGACTCGCCTTAGGATATGCTGCGGCTACTCTGATTCTTATCGATGAACATGTGACTTGCCACTATCTAAAAGAGAGGGCACTTTATGGAAGATATCAAGATATACATATCTCTTTAGCACGGACAACACTATTGTTGCCTATGTATCATGCCCTCTAGCTATTATAGACGCGCATGTGGATGGTAGCATAGGCTGCCATGTCAAATCTTGAAATCTTGTACATGTCAGTCAGACTGCACCTTCAAGACCGATACTCATATGACAAATCGCCACCTATTGTACGGGCTCATAATTTATGCCAATTCCTTGCTTGGCGGTAACGTAGCACTTGGGACTTTTGACCGATGGCATTGTTTAGTCTTTCCCAAGCCCCCCTCTAGAATTGACATGATACTCGTGTTGCAACATACACGCCATTGTCTTGTTTTCCCGCTCCCCCTCCAAGCACAAAATAGAAACCAATATCCATACACTGGCCTCCCTGGAAAGGCAGAAAAAAAGAGAAACGAATAAAGAAAGGAAGAGAAATTAAAGAATCATAAACGGAAACGGAAACAGGGTCAGCCGCGAGCCGCCAAATTTGGCAATGCGAGCGAACAGATGATAACCAGGAGGGAAAAAAGAAAAAGAATAAGAAGTCAGTGCTCTCACAAAAGCCGCCAAGATACGCAACACAACGCTTCCAGGAGGGAAATACACCAACAAGTACACTCGTACAAAAGAGATCTATTTAAACAAGGAAAGTCTCCCAGGAGACGACTTTCTCGATGAACGGTTGGAGGACAAAAAAAAAAAGCCGAAAAACCGAAGAAGAAACCGAGTTTGAGAGAACGAGAAAAGAGAGAAGTAGAAACAAGAGACACTACTTCAGGTGCCACCTTGCACGTTAGTCATACGCCCAAAGACTTGAAACTTTTTGGAATAGAAAGGTAGAAATATCATTGTAGGCCTTGAAGGTTGAGTTCATCGTGCTAATCATGAAACTCAGTGTATCCTAAGCGACACAACGTGCCTCGAAAGTCGACACACTATCATTAGAAGATTGGTTGAATATTCGACTGAATGGTGGAGCCGGATGGTGCATGGTCTCATCGGGCTCAGGTGCAACCCCCTCAGCTTTGCGGATCACTTCTTTCAGGGCGCGGGTGACAGCACCAGCACGGACGACGAGATCACGGAGGGACCGCGTATCGAAGGGGAGCTTCTTCGATCGTGGGAGGTGAGAATTTATAAAGGAAGAATCATGAGACATTCGTTGCTGATAGATCAGGTCTAACACGGAATGAGCCTTAGTGGAGAAATCTCTGTGACCCAGATCGGCCGCAGTTTGATTGGGGCCTAATTGTTCTGAGAGCGAAGCTCGCCAAGACTCCCCACTGGCTCGCTTGGAAGGCTCATTGGTGTTAGAGGATTCTTCTTCAGAATCGTCAAAACTGAAGGTAAGAGAGGAAGGAGAACCAGGAGAGGAATGACCATTGTCTTCATCATCGAGGGTTGCCAAGTTGACAATACCCTCTGCTTCTTTCCACAGCTCATTCGATGAGCCACGGACGATGTCCAGAAAACTAGCTTGATGTCGAAGGCGTTTAAGCTCCTCAACTAGCAAGGTCAACTCTTGCACTTGCCCAAATTGCCCATGGAGGCTGGCCTGTCGTTCCATGATAGCCCGGGGTACTATCATGCCACGTCGGGCAACGTTCTTAGTTGGCTTCATACTCTCGCTGATGGTACTTTCATCTGCGTCATCGAATTCAAAGTCACTGTCCCAATCCTCACTAACACCTTTGCTACCCAAGCCCCAAGTTCCGAACTTGCCGGAAGTTTGCCGTGTCTCATTAATATTGGTACTGTCTCTCGACACCGGGACACTCTGGCTTCGGAGGTGCAGAGTGTTCGGTGCTTTCCGACCAGGAGCTCGACTACCTCGAGCTTCAGGTCCGTGTTTTCCATGAACAGTGCGTGGGCGTGCTTCAGTTCCAGAAATTTCGCGGTCATTTCTTGGTTGTTCAGACCAGTCAAATATATTCATTTTTGGGCAGAAATCAAACGCTTCTCTGGTGAGACTCTGTGAATCGGACTTGGTCAAATCGAGGGAGAGTTCCGGCCTGTCATGGGCAAACAATACGTCGCATGCATAAGCCCTATCGGGGCTTTTCATGGACAAATTTGGATAGTTCAACTGCCCGTTCTGCCTGATCGTTTCTCCAGGTAACGCGGCTACGAGACTGCGGGTGTCTTCATCGTCTGTCAAATCGGACGGGAAGGATATCCTGCTCTCTCCTTCATGCATATACTCATCCCGAGGAACGGGAATAGAGACAGGGATAGGTGGTAGTATCGGGTTAGGACGATGGTGACTTTGTTCAAACGGTCGGGAAACGAAAATCTCTTTTGCGCTGGGGTGTTTGAGGTGCAGGAATCCTTCGTCCACAACACCGACCGGTAGGTCCTTGTCAAATATGGTTTCCACCCGAGGAGAATGTAAACCCGAGTTACTGTTAGTGGTTACATGTGTGCGAATCGAGTCAAAAGCAGTATCGCTCAAGAAGTCAGTCTCATCCTCCTCACCAGAAGTGAAAATACGAGTATCGTCAGAACCAATGACAGTCGACGCAGGATCAGATGCGGCGGTTGAATGTCGTTTAGGACGCTGACGGATTGAGCCCTGAAACGTGGACAAAGCTAGGCCGTCTGAAGTCAGTGGACGCTGCCCAGCATCTCGGAAACAACCAATATCGGTGCGGGGGCATAAGGAGGCTATTTTGCGCCGAGAACCCATAATTTCGGGTGCCATAAGTGCTTCTGCGTGTGAGGCTGTTGGGGGGTGGCGGAATATACTCGGGTCTGTAATGTTACGCCTCGCATGTGATCGCGGCGAGACCAAGATGGCTCCTTCCGATTTCGTAAGAGTCGGTAAAAGAGTTGAGATTGCTCTTCTTTTTGGGCAGACAAGCGAAATGTTGCGGGAACTTTGTGCATCCGCATCACCCGGAGTTGTTACTGGTGGCTTAGGGCCATCTTCGGCGGATATCAATTGATGATTATCCTTTTCCTCTGGTGCAAGGGATGCTCTTGACGCTTGTAGAGTATCACTGGGCTTGAACGGATCGCGAAACTGCACCGGAGAAACAGGAGTTGTTTCTTGTGAAGTAACGCGAGTTTGGGTGTCCTTGTGTGAAACAAAGGTCGCCAAAAGGAGAGCTGGGATGCTATCCGTAGATGGGAGGATCCGTCGTAAGCTATGCTCTTTTGATTTTGTTGCAGTTGACAGCCTGCGGGCCAGCCTGTCCGGCACCCCATCGGGGGTAGAAGTCAAATATGGCTGCCAAGCTATGTCATCTGCAGAAGCTTCCACGTTGGTGGGCGGCACTGTAGTATCTGTGAGTAAACTGGGTTCGAAATTTAGACTATGTGTTGCCTTGTGTCTGAGGTGTTCGGATCGCTGGTGGCTCGTGACTGGTCTGCGAAACGTTGAAGTTGTTGGTGGTAGAGTGGCGTGCGCGAACAGAGGATGAGCGCTCGCCGGTTGCGATGGAGGCCGCTTGACCAGTTTGTTGGGCGCTCGGCGCTGACTGGAGGGGAGCGAATGGACAGGGCTTGTGGGTCCATTGGACGCCGGCGAGATAGGACTTTGACATGAGGAACGGTTCACTGGTTGAAACGACAGCCGTCGCATCCAAGAGGATGACGGCCGTCGGATATGCAAAGCCGTGGAAGAGTCCTCCTCAATTCGTAGCGGAGGGTTCGATAAAGTCTGACCACGGCGGCGCAGTATTATCCCTGTAAGGGACGATTTCCTCCGATGATTTGGATTTTGAGAGTGACTTGCACTCCGGGAATCGTCCCCACCCACATGGAAAGTCTTGTTTTGCGACGTAGCTTTCTTTTCTGCTGTCGCGAACAGAGTGGAAGGGCAGGGGTGTACATCGCCGGTTAGAGGCGATAGAGGAGGGTCTGTCGCGCGTGTGCATTGATCATGCAGAGGGAAGGTCTTTTTTCGGAAACGCGCCGGCTTAGGTGTATCTCGATCTACGCGACCGAGAGCGAAGCCAGTTGCTGCAATACCAACAGTGCTGATTGCACATAGCTAGTAAAAAAACATATTAGCCAAGGCCTTGGGGGAGGTTGGTAATGCAAGTGCTCCCTATTGGGGAGAACTAAAGCACGGAAACTTTTTGCGATACAAGAAATGGAAAAGGTGTTCAAAAAGGTCAAAGAACCCGGAACCGAGGAGAGCTTACAGTTGATACATGCTCCATACTTAAAGGGCGCCGAGGTTAGTGACAAGCACCATGAAGCTCAAAGTAGCAACATCGATATTACATGTAATTGACATCCCATCTGCATTATCATGCACGAGGAGGATCAGCTGACTGACACATCTAAATTGGGAACATATCAGATAATCAAGGTGGTTTGGAAGAGTCCAACTAGTTGTGGATAGAGGCGAGTTATCACCGGGTACAGTTGCAGGTTGTTTAGAGGGTCAAGCACAGTAACATCGATGTGCCTTAAGAGTGAGGGGAAAGGCGTGTGGCTGCTGGGCGAAAGAATGCGAAAAGACTAAAAAAAGAATATAGTAAAGGAATGGGGGGGGTAAAGAAAGAAAGAAAACATAAAAGCGGTAACCAAACCTCTAGCAAAAATCACAGTTGAAGAAACCAACTATTTAGAAAGGTGAAGAAAGTAACATAAGAAAGAGCAGCAAAGGAAGAAAAGAAGAAGAATAATAATAATAATAACAATAACAAGAGGCTATTGATCAACAAAGACCTGGGAAGTGGGACACACGGCCACTTCCCTTCCCACCCACGGGCAATGTTCTTCTGGTTCTAGTTTAAAGGAATGGATCACGCTAGGAGAGTGTCCACCCCCAGCACACCCACCACACCACCGGCAAGGTAGTTCAATTCATTCAATAGCCTACAGCATGATGATGGTAACCACAACAGTGAGGAATGAATGAAAGGCCTTGGAAGAAGGGATGATTTTTTTACCAAGGAAACAACAGTATTTAGATACTACACTCAACTTTATTTTGCTTAGGAGATTTTATTTTTATTTTTTTATTATTTTAATTGAAAAGAAAAGGAAGAGAAAACTTCTATATAGAATAATGGCGGTTTGATTCGACTGAGGCCCGGGCTATCACTACGTTGAAACATTATCTGGGAAAGGATACTGGAAGAATACCTAAAGTATTGAGGAGTCTAGAACTATTTGTCATTCTGGTAATCTAATTAATAGTAGTTACTGATTGAATGTTTAATAAGTAGGGTTATAGAAAGCCTAGGAGTAACCAGAAGGTATGTCTATACTTCATACAGGAGAAATTAATCGAGGCATTTTGTACTTAAAACTTACTCATTCCATTAAGCTGTTAAACCTGTTAACAATAATGACTAATAAGTATCCATAATAATAAAAACAATAATGATGATTTTGAGAAAAAATAATCACTAAATAATAATTCCTACAAGGGAGATGACTTGTGACTGTGCATCATTAGCTGGAGGAAGGAGGCACAGACACATTAGGATGCATACAAAGTTACAAAATCGAATCTCGATGAATGATGGGGAATCACCAGATCCCAGGAGCTGTGTGCTGGAGGGTTTGATTAATGAAACCAGGGATCTTTCAGCTCCTCGCACTTCCCATGTTATCATCCAATCCCTTACGGCATGATTATTGGTCCAGAACGTCTGACCTACCGAAGCTAGCTGGGCGCTTTGACGAACATTTACCTTTCGTGCTTACTCTGTACTTAGGTCTCCTATGTAGGTATGGGGTATAGGAGGATAAGAATAGATCAAAATAGGATGATTTTAAAGCTATTTGAGCCGAGAAATAGATTGCGAGTGCTACGAAAACTCCCGGCTCATACGGAGGCAGAACGCAGAATCAACGATTATAGGTACGATCAGGGCGGTAACACCTTGAGCCCGATCCCCACTTTAGAGATGGTTGAAAGTAGGGTAGGTTCGTACTGTACGTGTAGCTCATTTCTCCTGCCCCCCTAGCCTGCCGAAAACCCAGTACTACTCACTAAGTTACCCTTGGACGAGATCAGAGATCGTAACGCGGCGATCTCTTGGAGCAAGACGGAGTACTTCGGTCGGAGCCACTCAATCAAACTGGAAAGTCCACCGGTTACCGATGTTTGGTTCCCAGATACATACAAGATTGGAGGGATTGAACTATCTCGGCGGGACATTCTTCTCCATTTTCTAGTTCCCGTGTGGACACTGGGCTCATTTCAAGGAAAAGATCACAAATTTCTATCCTCTTTTTTTTGGCCTTTCCGCTTTTCCCACAAGCGAATGACGACAGTGAGCAGAAATGACCTCATACCCACCGTTGTCTCCGATGTGATTTTTTTTACGATCAAAAGTTGATGAATAATCACCGAAGCAAGCGAAAGCTTTCAAGTGGAAGCGAAAACTATAGGCACTGAAAAGAGAGCCATAACGGGGTCTCAGTATCTCTCAGATGTCAGAAATGCCGGGCCAACGGTATGGTAGTAAGCTTATTTAGCATGACTGGAGGCAGATCGTAAAGATGATAGATCCATTCTCTCGGAAGGGAACGTGGCCTGCGAGTTTCTCGAATGGTAATATTTCCGGCCTGCTGTGAACTGTCGGTCTACGGTCTTTTAGCTAAACCAAAGGGGAAAGAATTGAGAAAGTTGAAATACGGAGTACTACTCGGAGTAATGGTAAATAAGTAAACAAGTAAATTTTTCTGAAAATTGTTGTCTTGGAACCTGCCAAATACTAGGAAAAGATAAAAAATGAAAAATGAAAAGAAAAGACAAGAAACGATGGAAAAATAATATAATCTAATTATTACTACTAGGGCAACAATTCGTTGACCCTTTTTTTATTTTTTTATTTTTATTTTTTTTATGGAGGTTACTTCCAGGATACCTACTAGATACCGGGCGGTAGATACCTGCACCTACCACTTTTCCCAGGCTGAACCTTGCCTGTATCGCTTCTCTGCTATTATTGGTCCAGCACATCTGCTGCCATGGACTACACAGTTTAGTGAATTGATAGTATCTCTCATGATGCAACGCCTTTCTGGTGTTTTGCTGTCAAGGACAAGGTATGATCGCCTGAGCTCCCCATGTTTCAGTTTGACCCCTTGTTTGAAGCCCTTGCTGTTGGTCTTCCCTCCGTACTGTTGATCCTCCTCGACACTATCCAAAGCAGGCCCATTCGTCTGCCTTCCCTTGGTGCAGTACGGAGTACATGAGATTATCCGAGTAGGAGTTGCTCCAATTTTGCCCGACGCCCTCAGCAAGGAATCCATCCTCCGGTCCTCAGACTCAGAGATCAGAAGCTCTACCTACAGAATAATAAACAATATAACCTACGAACGCCTTAAAGGGCTGCCTTGGTTTCTCCTCTCTTCCCCTTCCAGTCTCCCGCTTTACTCTTTTAGCAAAGCTCTAGACAGGCATGCACGGTTTCATGAACAATCGTCCTAATGCTAATCGTTAAACACATAATCCTTGCAACGCCCTGTCGATGTCTGATCTGACCGGGCACGGTAAGCTGTGCCTATTGCCAACCACCTTCGAGAACAATCATAGTGGCTCACAATGGATGACCAGCGTCTAGTGGCTTTCATTTTGGGGCCTGGGGTAACGGTACCTAGGTACTTCATCGTGTGCCTCAGCTCTAGCCGCCTTGGACCTCTTTGCTCGAAAATGCGACTAACTGGATAAATTGACTACTGGTTGAACTTACGCTACATCCCCTACTTTGTTCTTCATGATCTACACTCTGCCCACCAGCGGTTGATAGGTTTCTATTCTCTAACTGATGTTGCTAGTAGTACCAGCCCCATGGCAATGTCTACCGAACTTCATGAACTTGTTTCCATTAATGAATCCGGTCGTGTAGAGTCAATGTCTGAGCAGAAAGGTACGTCTCCTTATTTGATAAAGTAAGTGTTGGGTAGCGGTCTCCCGAAAAGTCGGTACAAATCATCAATTAAGGAGAGAATGTCGTTATCTGGTGGTATAGAAAAGGTCTTTTTTTTCTTGCTTTCTTCTTCTTCTTTTTTTGACTAAGGTGAGCACTGGAGGCTGGGAATAAGGCAGCATATACTAAAAATCTGTGAAGTATAACAAAGTGGTAAAATACTATACAAACCTCTCTGTACTGGTGCTCAGTGAAATTAAAGTCACCTAGGTAAACGATCGCAGGACCAGCCAATCCGAAGCAGCTCCCGACTCCACTTCCGCCACTCCGCCCAAAGTCATTCATCCTGGCAAAAAAAAAGAAACCGCTCTGCTTAACGTATGATATACCCTCGCATTATTACTCGGTGCTGTAGCCGAAATATTGCCTATTGCCCTTCTCCTTTACTCATTTTTGTCCCCTAAGGAGCTTCGTCCTTTGGTACTCGTATTACCAAGATGGAGGCGGAACTTCAGTCGCAGATTCCAGGTCTCGACCATGTGATCTCAGAATACTCCGTGGTAAGTGCATCAATCAATCTTGCGATTGATACTGGATATGGAAATTTAATGGACTACAGGGCTACCTGACACATGCTTCAAGAGCATATGTTGAGGATGTAAATGCTCCGTCCCCATTGGCGGAAGCCGCTGATATGGTCACCGAACTTCTGGTTTCTGCATCGGGAGACTTCTCTGGCCAGAATGAAAAGACCATTCGGAACTTAGTAGAGAAGTTCATTTCTTCGTTGAGCTCTTCGGATGGCTTTGATGCGGAGCGGCGGCAGATGCCGTTCACCGCGAAGAAGCTAGACCAGGCCATCAACGTTGGCTCCCAGAGAAACATGTCCTCGACCTTGGGACTTGCTGGTGGGAATGTCGATTTGGAGTCTGCCAACTCCAGGAAGGTGGAGTCCCGTGTAGACCGCAAGAAGCTTGAAAAAGCAGAACGAAAAATCCGTGCCAAGCAGGAGAAGAAACAAATGAAGATGGTTGAATACGAATCGTCCCGTCTCCTCGACCAGCCCGATAGCACTATGTCATATGAGGAATTCTTCATGGCCGTTAACCCGCTACAACTAGGCTCGGATTCTGCATCCAAGAGTAAGGATATCAAGGTCGACAGCATTGATATCTCTGTTGGTGGCAATCGTATTTTGAGCGACGCCTCTCTCACCCTCGCGTATGGTCGTCGGTATGGTCTTGTTGGCCAGAACGGTATAGGAAAGTCTACTCTTCTGCGCGCTTTGAGTCGTAGGGAAGTCCCAATCCCGAGCCACATCTCGATCTTGCACGTTGAACAGGAGGTACGCATATCAAGTCCTGTTGCCTTACTTTCCCCCTCCCCCAACAAACCAAACTTGGACTTTTTTTTGTCTCCCCTGCCTGATGACTTTTTCTAGATCACGGGTGATGATACCCCAGCTATTCAAGCTGTTTTGGACGCCGATGTATGGAGAAAGCGCCTTCTTGCAGACCAAGATGTTAGTATCTCTTCAGTCCTTCACTCTCAACATCTCAATCCGTCTGACCCTTTCCAGAAAATCACGAAGCAGCTGGCCGCTCTTGAAGATGAACGATCTTCGATGGCTGACACATCGAAAGATGCAGCCAAACTTGATCACGAAAGGGAAGGCCTAGACATAACATTAAGTGATATCCACACCAAACTCTCCGAAATGGAATCGGACAAAGCCGAATCGCGTGCTGCTAGTATCCTGGCTGGTCTTGGTTTCTCACCTGAAAGACAGCAGTTTGCAACGAAGACATTTTCCGGTGGTTGGCGAATGAGATTGGCTCTAGCGCGCGCCTTATTCTGCGAGCCGGATTTGCTTCTTCTAGATGGTAAGCTCTCCTGGTCTCCTGGCTTGTCGACCGTGCATATATCTGGGGCTAATATGATACAGAACCTTCCAACATGTTGGACGTTCCCTCCATTACATTCTTATCTAACTACCTCCAGGGATACCCTAGCACTGTTCTTGTGGTTTCGCACGACCGAGCATTCTTGAACGAGGTTGCCACAGACATTGTACATCAACACTCTGAAAGATTGGACTACTACAAGGGAGCCAATTTTGGTGGGTTTACTGACATTATAGTTGTTATAGTGAGGCTAGCTAATATCTTGTAGACTCGTTCTATGCCACCAAGGAGGAGCGAAAAAAGAATGCAAAGCGCGAATATGAGAAGCAAATGGCAGAAAGGGCACATCTGCAAGGTTGGTGGCTAACTCATTGAGTTGTGTTACATGACATGCTGACAGTATTCTAGCATTCATTGATAAATTCCGATACAATGCGGCCAAGTCATCCGAGGCGCAGTCGAGAATCAAGAAGCTCGAAAAAATGCCAGTCTTGGACGCGCCGGAGAGTGATTACGTTGTGCATTTCAAATTTCCAGATGTCGAAAAGCTGTCTCCTCCCATTGTACAAATGTCCGAAGTTGCTTTCGGTTATACCAAGGATAAACCTCTTCTTAAAAACGTTGACCTCGATGTGCAGCTTGACTCCCGGATAGGAATCGTCGGACCGAACGGCGCTGGTAAGACTACAGTGCTGAAGCTCCTGACCGGCCAGCTTCAGCCAACCTCAGGCCTCATTTCACTACATGCACGCTTGCGAATCGGGTACTTTGCCCAGCATCACGTCGATGCTTTGGATCTGTCTACCAGCGCGGTGAGCTTTATGGCAAAGACCTACCCAGGCAAGACAGATGAAGAATACCGTAGACATCTTGGAGCGTACGTTGACCCCCTGTTAAATTTACATGAGCTGGTGGTGGTTTGGTTACTAAACATTACCTTCTGCTATGACTAGATTCGGCATCACTGGAATGACTGGACTGCAGCGGATGGAGCTCTTGTCCGGAGGTCAGAAATCTCGTGTTGCATTTGCTTGCTTATCATTGACGAACCCTCATATCTTGGTACTGGACGAACCTTCAAATCACTTGGATATTGAAGGTATGGATGCATTGTCGGAGGCATTGCAGAGGTTCGAAGGTGGTGTCGTGATGGTATCGCATGACGTGACAATGTTACAGAACGTCTGCACTAGTCTCTGGGTTTGCGACAAGGGAACAGTGAACAAGTTCGATGGCACTGTCAACGCCTACAAGAAAATGATCAGTTCACAAGCCAACGAGGCAGGCGTAGCAGTTGCCCATTAGGTAGAAATCATAAATACGAGCTATGCAATTGTGACTGCATGGTGTTCTGTTCTACTGTGCTGGCCGAATAAAGAAATGCCATTCAACCCTAGCATAGTGAAAAGGATGGTTCCATATATCTTCATACACCAGCTTGTGTGCTTCCGCTTGTGGATCTATCTCCCTGATGCTGATTAAAGTTTCCCCAAAACCAGAGCAACCCATTTTTCAATGGATCATTGAGAGCATTTTAAGATTGATCCTGCAGCAAGAAGAGTTGTATGAAATCTGCAATATCTCTTGCTATCTCAATTATGTCCCCATATATTAATCCTCTATGATAGCATCAACTAGTCCTTAAAATGAAGGGTGTGGAGAGATATGCGGGGGAATCATGCTGAAGGGACCAAATGCTGTTCAATGTGAAAATACATTCTAAACTAGACTTGAAATCATTCGTTCTACCCTGGCAATTACCTAGTATAACCGGTTCGGTGAGTATATATATTTGCCTGAGGTACCACCTGAGAACTTGGGGAGTGTTTGCCTTAGTTACCCCAAGTGGGTCCCGTGAGCCCGCAAGATGCCAACTAACTTACTTCCCCGTACCCCAAGTTCTCCTAGCAGTACTCCCTACACTAGTCAAATTGTCTGCTTGGAATGGCTACCGGTGTATCCACTCAGACGGAGAATTGAAAACCTTCTATACCATGAGTTGTAGACATGAGAACGATACATTAGGCCCCAACGCCCCTCTCCTCACTTTAGATGAGCCGGCCCCTCACGATCGTGGAGAGAATAGAACCTCTTATCAGAGCTCAAACTACTCCGTTAGTTTGTTTATATGGGCCTTGACATTTTCTGCTGGTATCAGCGGGCTACTGTTTGGTTATGAGTACGGCAAGGCTTCTTTTAATACTCTTCGGCCTAGTGCTATTTTACAATGCTAATATTTGTGATCTTGAAGCACCGGGGTAATCTCCTCAACGCTCGTGTCAATCGGCACTGATCTCTCTGACCGCAATCTTACAACGCTCGACAAAAGCCTAATTACATCTTGCACAAGCTTGTTTGCTTTGATTGCAAGCCCAATTGCGGGGGTCCTGGCCGACAGATTCGGTCGCCGGAAGGTCATTTTCGTTGCAGACGCTCTGTTCGCTTTAGGTGCTTTGATGCAGGCTATCGCTGATAGAGTATGGTGCATGATTGCTGGCAGGAGTATTGTTGGGCTGGCCGTCGGTGGCGCGAGCTTGGTAACTCCATTGTAGGTCAATCTCATAAACGATAATCCAAGCAACTGGCAGTGGAGTGCTTGCAAGTTTGCTTTCAGGATTAACTGACTCTTCCGTCAGATATATCTCCGAGCTAGCACCATCCAATATGAGAGGAAGGCTTGTGACGATATTGTCCCTGTTTATAACAGGAGGCCAAGTCATAGCATACATCGTCGGCTGGCTATTTTCCTCGGTTGAGGGAGGCTGGCGCTGGATTGTTGGTCTCGGAATACTTCCGGCAGTCTTCCAGCTCGTTATTCTCGTCGCTCTACCCGAAACCCCTCGGTGGCTGGCACAAGCGGGATTTGAGACGAATGCTATGTATGTCCTGGGCAAGGTCTATAAGGGTCACCCAGACAGTGACTATATTGCTAAACAAATCTTACGGGACATCCAGCAGGAGGTGTTAGAAGAAGGGGAAGAGCTAGGCCACCGCGATGGACCCCCTGAAGGTGGTCAACAAATGTTTCAAAACATATCGCAACGTACAAAAGACTTACTTTATATCGGTGGAAATCGAAGAGCATTGATCATAGCGATGATGCTGCAAGCTTCACAGCAGCTTTGCGGATTCAACAGTCTGATGTATTTCTCAGCTACAATCTTTTCTATCCTTTCCTTTTCGTCGCCCACGCTCACGTCGTTGTCAGTGGCTGTGACTAATTTTCTCTTTACATTGCTTGCATTTGCCTACATTGATAGGATCGGCCGGCGCCGTATCCTACTTTACTCGATACCAATCATGATAATTTCCCTGATCGTCTGCGCTTTGACCTTCTCTTCTCTGGAGTTACCAGATTTGTCATATGATCCGCAGGCAGGAGCAGGTGTCAGTGACACCGTAACGGATGGCTCATTTCTTTCTATCGCTATTCTCCTCTGCCTAACGGTTTACACCGCTTCTTACGCCTTCGGGCTTGGAAATGTACCCTGGCAGCAGTCCGAGTTATTCCCTCTAAATGTACGGTCTCTCGGATCCGCATTCGCTACTGCCACGAACTGGGGATCAAACTTCATCGTGGGGCTCACATTTCTGCCTATGATGGAACTGTTGTCCCCTGGTTGGACATTCACGACCTATGCTGTCGTATGCGCAATTGGCTGGCTTGGTGTGTGGGCGATCTATCCCGAGATGAGTGGCCTCAGTTTAGAGGAAGTCAGAGCGCTCCTCACGGATGGTTGGGGTGTGAAAGAGAGTCTGGCAAGGGCCCGTAGTGGCCCGTGAAGATAGAGAAGCCAGGCATATTGAATGGTTCCTAGGCTCTAACGCAAGCCCAATGCGGCCCACGGGTAGACCACCCGTATCAAATAAGGAGCTAGCATACATGCAGTCATTGTCTTTCTCACCGTGTCGTCTACCTATTATAGAAGTTTTCTGAATCAGAAGTCCGTGCCGGAGATTTCTACGGCTCGGCTAAAGACTTATGAGGCGGTGGCTCGGGTTCTGATATATCCTCGCCGTCTATAAGAACCAGTTCTAATTTTGACGGCTTGGGCAAACACATCTGATGGTATCACCGCCCTTCGGAAAAGGTTGGCCTGTACTATGCCTGAGCAGATTGCATCAACGCGAATGCCCTCCCACATAGAACGCCGTGCAATGGAACGCACGAAGCCAACATGTGCATTTGGTGGGAGAAGGAAGAGAACAAAAACACACCTATATTGGGGGACCTACGTAACGACCCAATTTGATTAAAGCTTATCTCCTGTGTAGAAAGAAGAAGGTCACACAAGTAGAAGGAGAGAAAGCTCTTAGTAATGATCAGATTGCGATTCACATCGTCCTTGGGTGGCTGGCAGAGATGGAAGTCCAGGCAGCTGTTCTCTCCATGGGTGGTGTGAAAATGCCTCAGTACAATCACTGTAGTTTGTAACATCAGTCCTAAGAGTTGTAGCTCCAATAACCTGTTTTACTCTCTATTGGTCTCGTCGTTTAACAGGTTGATTGTGAGTATCTATGTATAACCCCGTACTGACACCGCTCCAAATGGCTGTCTACTCCAAGAGAGAGAGACAAGAATGTTCAATTTGGTGTCACCTCAAGCCACACCAACACGCCTGAGTGAAGTTTCAATATAATCATGGACTAAATTTGTTTATTTTCCGGGTTGGGGTTCGCCTTCGAACGTCAGACGGGAAGTAGTGATCACATTATAGAGTAACTTTTGTAATTACGCATTTAGTAGAGAATTCCCCAAACCCATTAACACTGACGCCAGAGCGAAAGTTGTAGCTCGGACTCGCATTCCATACAAGCAAATCTTTGGAAGGAAGGCGTCATGGCAGAAGCAGTTCAGTTCAACGAGGTCGTGATCTGCGGACAAACATCCTTTTTAGAAGGGAACATTGAGTTAGGGAGTTGACAAATATCATGCCGCTCTAAATGACGCCGTCATGCAGACTAACCCTGTCAATATAACCTCATCGCTTTAGTTATTTCTCTGCTGCATCGTGTCATACATTCAGTTAGACCTGTCTCTGCGTACTCTTCACTCGGGGCTCTGCCACTGCAAACTGCTCTATAGATTTGCTTCAATGAGTACGTCTGTATCGGTTACTACATACTTCGGTGAAACCCAAATCATTGACTAATTTTTGATAAACCTAGGACGCCTTGAGTTCACAGCGGAAGGTAACAGTTACCTAAGTTAGTCAAGTCAATTGCAAGAAATATCTACCAGAGTCAGTGTATGTGAAGCAAGCCGACGAGCAATGAGGGAAAGGCCCGCCTTTCGAGCTTCTGTTCAAAGTCGACCCGGCAACCTGTTCCAATGACTCGCAACAGAGGTATCTAACTGCCCTTGACGCTTCGTCACACCTAGCTGCTGATTCCTTTATGTTTCAGATAGTCCAACATAGCCTATCTGCTACCGAGTGATGCTGACGTTGCACATTTCTCTTCGTGCAGTTACTTTCTGGCCGATAAAATCTTACTTGAGTCTTCTATTTTATGAATTTATATGATACACCCCTAATCGAAGAAGCTCCTACGATATAAAGATGGAATTTCAGATCCGTTCAATTATTCTCTGTCAGGGGATCAATTTCAGATATGGCCAACAAGAGCAGTTACTGTGGCTGTGGCTGACGGTGATGCAAGACATGCTCCATGAATCCTTGACTCTACCTGGGTTGAATGAAACAGCCGTTTTCGAAAACATTCGAGCGCATCTGCGAAGCACTTCGGGCTTCTGCTCCTGACTTCCTTAACAAGCCACTAAGCGGCTATGGCAACAAGGAACCAGATAGAGCTTCGGATTTATTCTGCGGTCTTCAGCTAGTATGACGTCCAACATGTTTGACTGCGAGAAAGGCGTGTGTGTAGCTGACTCCAGCGATCCTTGCTTTGATAGTGTCTTACCGGCCTGGCTCTAGACCCGACCATGTCCGTTCGCTGTCTCCGGACAGACCACGACATTGCGGCTGTCTATTCGTACCAAGCTGAGATCAGCCGACTACTCATCAACTTGGAGAATGTAGATTTAATAACGATGTTGCATACCTGCAATTTCTGGCTTCAGAATCTGCTGAACCCCGACGAAGCCATTTCTGCACTCCTTATGCCAAGTTACCTGCAAGCCAAAATCCCAAGGCATGGGCAAGCACCAAGGAAAGCGTGGAGTCTAGCACGAACTGGCTAGGTTATTGGTGTAAGACAAGAAATCGACAAGCACATGTCGAATGCCAAAGTCCTTATATAATGCCAGGCAGCTAAACTTTCTAATATAGCATGCATCCATCCCTACCCAAAAACGCTAATCGAGCTCGAGAAGACAGACATGTGGCAATCCGAACTCCCATTGGATACAAGGGGACACTGAGCCATTGGTATAAATGATAGCAGATGCCATGGCAAGAATAGGTGCTAACATATATCAGTTCCTAGTGTCTACATATCAAACCGGACCCGGACCCCTTGAACTAGCTACCCGAATTCAACAAGGTAATCCCCATGGTTGGCCCAGAATATCATCGCCTATACTTCCGCGGATTACAACGATTTGCCGACGAAGTATATTCAGTGCGTGGCTTTACAGAGCCTGTCCGAGCACCCAAGGCGGCTTCCACGGTTGGCAGCGTATCTGCTTTGTTGTTTATGCAGCAGATCGTGAGCCACTCCCGCTTCTTCTGGAAAACGGCGAATCAGAGCATAACAACGACGAATCTGAGTGGCGACTAAATGAGCTGTGGCCACCAATTGAACTGGAGACTGATTTTCTTTGGATTCAGGTTATGAGGGGGTGATCCTACCAGGAGGTAAGACCATGTTAGGACAATGGGTCAACATGATTGACACGATTGTGATGGCGTTCTTTTCTTTTCTTTTCTCTTCCCTCTGTGAGTATTCTAGCAAGCCCGATTTTTCAATATGGCAGTTTATGAAGTAAAGTAGGGTAGAACAGTTTTTTTTTTTCTAAAGAGAAGAGAAGAGAAAAAAAAGAAAAAAAAAAAGAACAAAGAGGGAAATAAGGAACCACTACTCCTCAATATCCTTCACTTTCTCCCATTGTCCCTTAAGATTTTCCTTCCACAAACTGACCTTATTGTCTCCTCCGCTCACTGCGAGAATGTTTCCACTGGGACTCCAGCTGACCCTCCAGAGAACAGCATCAAAGTCGAGCTGCTGGCTGGTCCACTGGCCAGGGTTCGACGCGTCCGAAGTCCAGATACGGACAGTCTTATCTTGCGAGGCGGACGCGATGTAGGACTTAGAAAGTATGCTGGGCGACCAAGCGACATCTCGAACCCAGTCAGAGTGACCTTCCAACGTTTGAGAGAGATTGTAAGACTTGGTTTCCGGGCTGCGTGGATGAATCATGTTTAATCAGCATTATTTCCATCTAGAAAATACAGGTTTTGCATTCTGAACATACTTGTACTCCCAAATCTTGAGCAGATTATCGCTTCCACCGGTTACGAACCTCCGCTGCTGGCCCGATCCAGGATTGGCACTGATCAAGCTGCCAGAAGATGCTGCAGGAGCCCAGCTAATAGAGTTCACCCCCATTCCGTGGGCATGGAAGATCTGATGAGTCCAGCTGTTGTCCCGGAACTCGAGGACGCTCACATGACCGTCGGAAGAAGCGCAAGCAAGAAGGCATCCACTCTCGTGCGGAGCCCAGGAGACCATGTTCACCGAGGCGGTGTGAAGGGAGAAATCAAATACTTTCGTCCAGGTGCTACCGGCGACAGGGGATGTTGTGTTCTGATGTTGTTCGCGCCAGATCAGTACCTTTCCATCGTAAGATGAGGAGGCTAAAATCGTGCCGAACTTGGGGTGCGCCTAGAACCACGGGGGAGGAAACTGTCAATTCAGGCTCTCATTATAATGAACAGTTGTCAGTAGAAATGCTTGTTACATACCCATGCGACACACCAAACTGCACCTTCATGGCTGTTCCGTCCGTGTCCCTGTCAGCGATTTGCGCATCTGGTCACAGGAAAGGTGTCCCTCACCCTTTTAGTGTTTCCGCTAGGCGATGTGTCTCGCCTTCGATCTCGAATATCTTTATTGTCTTATCCGATGAGCAGGTCGCCAACCTGCGGCCATAGTAATCCAAGCCGGCATCGTGCTGCGTGTCATAGCCAGGCGGGTCAGTTTCAGGAGATACACAAAAGAACAAGCGACCAGCACTGAATTCGAGTAGATCTCCTTGTCTTTACGTACAATCATTTCCTCGTGTCCTGAATTCGAAATAACTTGAGCAGCCGCCTGGTGTTTCAAGTCGGGAGCATCAGTACCTAGGCAAAAAGAAAGATCGAGTTCGAGAAAGAATGAAAGGAATAACGCACCATCTTGTTTGTCCAATTCAATGTCCCGAAAAACTCTAGGGAACCATAAATTGGCTATAGATACTGTAGGTTATGGTCCGTGAATTTGTGAACGGTCTTGAGATGAGTCTGGGGAATGAGGGCGGCGGAGGAGTGCCGAATCAACACGCAAGCAAACAGCTACAGCAGCAAAACACCGCCAACTTGTCCCTTTCGCAGTCGGAGAGCCGCACCCAGATCTTATCTTATCGCCTCAGCCAGTCCCCGATCACGCCCCTTCCGGCACGTGAGACCGGCCTCGGTAGTCCTCGATCGGTTACCCCACGCCCTTCTGTAGTACTTCCATCCTGCCTCCCCATATCTTCTTGCTTCTTTCCTATCTTATATCATCCTCCCGAAGAGGACTTTTTCCGATTTCTAGAGGGTGTCTTTAAACTCTTAATCTTTCTTGTTCTACATACAGAAATTACCGGATTCCCACTTATTTTCCGTGTGCTTTGCCGGCCTCATCTATTATACAACCTAGATCATCGAGCGTCCAGCTTGTGATTTCTCGGCATCATGAGTGATGCTCTCTGTGGCCCATCCAATGCTCTCCAGAACTTCCAGAAGCATGCTTCTGTCGATCGGACGCTGCAGCAGGATAGATTAGCTTCGCGGCAGTCGCCTTCGCAGGTGAGTTCTATGCTCGTACGTCCCTACGATTGTCTCCCTCTTTTTTCCATACTAAGACGTAGCATGCCAGGGCTTCCGGTCACAAAATCCCAACGAAGGAATTCTGGACCCCGAGTTCTCTACCTTTGAATCCAATCTATCAGGAGCGCCACTTCCCGGCTTACAACATCCGGCCCACTTCGCGACGCCATCGCCTCAGTTCGCAGTACACAACCCAACAGCGAACCAAGACTGGGCAGCGGACTTTCAGAGAATGCGAATCTCAGGTCCTTCGCCTCTAGCTCATCAGCAACCAATCCGAGCTGCGGCTTCGGCGCCGGCGTTTGCACAGCATGGCTGGCAAAATGAGTTCGTAAACCAACAGCAGCAACCTAGTCCTGCCCACCAACTCCAACCTTTCGCTCAAGGATTTCAGCCATCCTTTGCACCTAGACACACCGTAGCCGAAGCTGCAGCGAATGCTTTCTCGCCAGCGCAAGAGATGACAGCTAGTCAGTTGCCACCGACGGAAGTGTTTGATGAGTCTGCTTTTGAGGCTGCCTTTGATCAGGCTAAAGCGGATTTAGCGTCACAAACAACCGATCACGTCGAAGATTCCGTCGAAGAAATGAACCAGCTAGATTTGACTGCCACTTCTCAAGCTCAAGAAACTATCAGGATTGGGTCAGACACCATACCTCTCAATAGCAAGGATGACGTACGAGCTCATTTGCATGATGCGGACGAGCTTGCCCGAACAGCAGGACAGTTACTAGAGAGCATTAGCCATGACCAAAGCCAAAAATTTCGGGAGAGTAATTTTCTTGCTTTGATGCGCCGTATACGAGACCGCGAGGTTCATATCGAGGGGGATGAGTTCCGTGAAGTCAGTACCAGTCCGTGATCTCTCGAGTTTCGGCTGGCGTGGCACTAGCGCTGGTATTTTTAGTCTATGCATGCCGGCCTTTGTTTCTGCTAATCAGTTCCCAGACTTCGCAGCCTCTACATCCAGGCGGCAAGTACTATCCCGAAGGAAAAACACAAACGCAACAGGAGCAAAGCTCGTACATGATGACAAGGAATCTCGACAATAGCAGTAAGTTGTGCCACTTCAGGGCATCTGCCGCTCTACTTGGGGCTTAGAGCCAGACTTGAAACGAAAGACCTAACTAATGGAGATGTACCATTTTTAGATTCTGTTTCTGGAAACTCCACTCAGTCCGAGACCACACTATTTGCGGCTACAGGATTTGAAACATCCAAGAACGTATCTCATGCGAACACGATCAGCGGCTTAGGCGCAGGAGATGGTCATTCTCTTTATGAAGGCTGGAGGTTTGGCGATCGCTGGGCCTAAGTCATTGCCTAGCCTTATTAGCCTTTTTTTTTTCTTATCTTTGGGGGCCGTACCGGCTGAAGAGCATACATAGACTACCGAGGGTCACCTTTGGGTTACATAGCATAGGCCTTTGCTTCCTTTCTTCCTTTTCTTTATTCTCGCCCCTTTGGTTGGCGGTGTTGATCGATGGCCGGGAACTTCCCACTCGAAATTGAATTTCCTTGCCTGGCCTGGAAAACACCTCCCCGGGACAGCCAGTGTTGCCAAATGGAAGGTGTCTTCTCATTCATACGTCTATCCTTGAGCTTGCACTGGAGAAATGATCAACTGTCAGGGAGCACGTGACCCTATTCTCCTATTGACTTGTTAGAACAATACCAACCCTGACAAGGGCCAATAGGGAGGCATATGGCATTGTTGCAACTCCACGGCAGTGGGTTTTGTCTCTTGGCGAGGCTTTTGCTTACCTTGATAGGCTCTCTGCTGGGACTTACGTTGATTGTGGGACAAACTGGGATGTTACCTTGCTCTATTAACATGGTATTGTTGGTAGTGTTGGCTATTGATGCATCATTCCTTGCTGTCGAGAGGGCACGGCTTGTAACCGTATATATAGATGATGGAGTTGGTTGCATAGTTTTGGTTTCAGATCATTTTTCCTGTGCTTGCCTCTCAAATTTAGCGGAGTCCCTGTTCTCTTAAACTGCATAGCGTCGCACTATTGGTTTACTCTTCGTTGTTTTTCCTCTTCGACCTTCTCTTGAAGCTCTAATAGATTTTGCTAACCTTTTCTCCGTCCTTGCTTCTTGGAGATTCATCTGCCGACAGTAATATCCCATACCGGTCATTCTTTCTCTGATCTATATACAGCCAACGGTGCCCAATGCAGGATGCTTCCCCCCTCTGACTCCGTGCTCTATCAATTGCAGAAACTAGCAGAGGCAAGAGCAACCACTCGGAATCAAGTGAGGGCATCACCTCCGCCACCCTATTCAATAAGGATTTTTTCAAGTTTCGCTCACACCACTCAAAGTGAAAGAATCGACGACGGTGGCGAACTAGAAGAAGCTGACGATGACGACGAATGCATGTCCTGGGGATCAGGCCCCAGCAGCAGCGGCCACCAGGACCGAACAATCATCACGATCCATATCGATGCATCAATCAGCGTTTAAGGGAATGGCAACACTCTAATCATACCGTCTGTGACAGGTCCACAGCAAGATAATAGTCCTAGTACACGAGCTTCCCCACCAAGTTCTATAACGACCATGTTGCAAACCACACAGCGCCGTCACCAGACCAAATTGACGCACATGGCGACGTCCATCACCACAGCTCTCGGCAAGACCGGGCTGGAAGACCAGAGCGAAAACCGATCCACGTCAGTGAGATTAATATCAATACGGGAATAAAGGTCGAAGGAAGCTAAAACGTCATCTGTGTAGGCCCTGGCTTGTTTCCCGATCGTTTACATGGCAAAAAGCACCATGCCCAGATGGATGCAGTCTGAAACCCACCTGGGATAGACAGAAAAAGACGGACCGACTCGGTATGGTCTTTGTATTAATGAAACGTCCCTGCCGTGTCCTTATTCAAGGTACTTATCCATCTGATGGGACGGGGATGATTATCACTGACGCCTTACACTATCTTATACAGGAGCCATTGGAGATCCCAAAGTCAGAAAAAACGGTGGTGGTAGTTAATGGTCCTCGCGGGTGTCGAGATCACCGTTAGCCCTTGGATTCACGTACCTCGAAACTATCTCGAGAGGTGTGACTACAAGTTTAATGTAATAAGATCTAAGTAAAAGGCGGGAGAAATCTTGATTCTTTCTTAGTGACGTACTCGAAATACCCATAACATTTATCTAATTTTCTGTAGTACGGCCCATCCTCGAGCGATTTGGCGCGACAACACACGGCAAATAGTTGGGGATATGATGTGCGGGAAAAGACATCCTAGACGAGTTCCATAATAGTTAGTCTTTTTTTTCTTTTTGAAACTTCTTTGTGTATATAGATAGTCTTGTGTTGACACTGGTTGGGCCATCCTGAATTGAACGTACATCTATGCACATACGTGTTGGGAATGAGGATCCTTGCACAGTATGTATGTATGGCCTTGCTCTGTCAAGGCCAATTTTCCGGAGTGCCATCTCATCTCTTACTAAGGCAATAACTGCTGCCTGGTCTTGGGATTGTCCCGCCTCATATATGTGTCATCCTTTGAAAAGTGCTACTGCCCTGTTGTATGATTAGACCTGCCATAGGTTCTCGTCTGCCTATTCTGTTCAAGTGCCTTGTATTACCTATGGGCCGCTGCCAGTGCAGAGCATCTGGCCTTGTAACAGTCTACCGACAGGGTTCCCTCGTATGTAGTGTAGATGTTACTGTACGCCTCCCTATTCAGTTGTCTGAATACGTTCCGGACCGCAAGGATGGTCTATTAACACCAACATAGCATACAGATCGTGGATTGACCAGCTAGATAACAAAAAGAAAAAGAAAAAGAAAAAGAAAGGCCCGAACCGCGGATTGAACGCGGGACCTCTCGCAGATTGAACTATATAGCCCAAAGCGAGAATCATACCACTAGACCATCCGGGCATTTACAAGATAAAGGGCTTTTTCTATAATCTAGAAGCCTAGACTCTCATTCACGTAAAGCTTAATAACCAGATGAAGCTGTAACGTTACACCAAAAATGATGCTTTTGCCGGGGTATGGAGTGAAAATTGAAATATTTCCTGTGTTTGGGTACTTATAATATTTAATTAAATGGTTACTATCATTGCCCGGATGGTCTAGTGGTATGATTCTCGCTTTGGGCTATATAGTTCAATCTGCGAGAGGTCCCGCGTTCAATCCGCGGTTCGGGCCGCTTGCTTCAATTTTTACTTTTGACTCTCTCTCCCATCCATCCATCTCCCAGTATTTTATTTATTCCTTTCAACAAACTTTTTAATACACCACACATAATTATTAAGACACATGTAAATATAAAATATATGTACGGCCAAGAGCACAGGAGAGTCGTAGTGTATATCAATTAGTTTATCTTAAATAAGAACAGATTTAAATTCACTAAGCTTCCTTGCTTCCTTTTTGAACTGCAGTTAACTTGTTCAATATTTTAAGCCCTAACTTTTCCCCTCCCTTTGTGCTATATTGCATAATGTCGCTCCTAAGGTTAAACAAGAGACCCACCCTCGGTCACAGTAACCAGTATACATATCGATAATACAATAGTCCCGAATAGAACCAGATTGAAGAAGAGCGTAAGAAAAGCGATAGGGGCAGCGGAAGTATTGAAGAGGGAAAGCAGATTCTTCCTTTAATCGATACAGCACAGAAAGTTTGCACGAAAAATGCAGAGGGTAATAAATAGGGAGGAAAAAAAAAAAGGAAAAAGACATGAACCACATAAGAGACGCCGAATCCTAATTGCGAAGGGTTCATTAGAGTTATCATTGCCGAAGTGAGGAAGTACGTGGGCCATGTTCCGATATCGATGTCAGACGCGGTTTTGGTTTTGCAAAAAGATCAATTAAGATGTTAAGCTCGTAGAGATCCCCTGTAATGAGTTACTAAGAACTGTCAGCTAAGCTCGATCCACACGTTTTCTGGCAGCATTGACCAAAGTTTGACGCCTTACCGATAGGCTGACGGCAAAAACCGAAACAAACGTGTCCGTCTATTTAGACTACGCTCGACCAATCGGTATATCATGACGGTGTAGATCTCTGGACCATTCAGGCGCAACCTTATCACGTTCGTATAAAAGACCACAGTTATGGCAGAGCGTCTGCAAGCCATAAAGTTAGTGAACTGAGCATAACACTCCTCTAAAGGTCGGATATCTCTTACCCTTGGACCGGCAGGGCCATCCCGTACAGCCCAAACGGCGGTACCCCAAACCATGCAGTTGCTGCAACGCCAGTTTTGCCGTTCCCTGTAAAAACGAAAGAAGAAACGAGTCAGCCAAAGACAACCGAGGACCGTAGTAGAATGGGCGGACGAACCAATCGGATAATGTACCGCCGCCGCCGCCGTACCCAGCGCCCGAAGAGGTATCTGGAGTTCCCCTTCCACCAGGTGTACCTCCTCTTCCCAGTGGGCTTAGGCTGCGGAAACGCCTCTTGCGTTTACTCCTTTCACCCCTACCTAGGGGAGTCTCACTGTCAACGTCAAAATAGCCCCCACTACCTTGCCGTGAGACGTCTGGAGTAATGCCTGCAGTGGAAGAGAACCTAGCGGTCTCTCGCCGTAGACGCCGGATCTGTCGCTCACGATCACCTTCTCGCTTTTCGATTTCTTCCTTCGATAACGTCTCCACCTTGGGTTCCCATTCATCACCCAGTCCTTCCGGGTCATATCGCCAGCCAGCCTCAGCACCATTGGCTGCTTGGTTGTCTATCTCGTTTCCGTAGCCGCCAATGCCACCAACTAAACCACCGCTTTCGCAAACCTCCTTCTTCAACTTTAGAACAGCTTCATAGATGCCATGTGCAATAGCTCCGACCCATTCTCCACCAAGACCAAGGTCAGCACAAGTGGTCTTGGCGAACTCTTCTGCCATACCCGGAGGATGCAGCAGAGACCACTCAAACTTGTCAGTATACAACTTATTCTGCAAATTGATGTTGAGATGAATCATGCATCGATATGCATCATCTGGATTCAAGATACTGTCGTTGACAAATGGCTCCTTGATTACTGTCACTGTGTTGGGTCTGCTATCAGGCGTTGCGGCATGCGTAGGAGCGGGCGTCGCGGATACATCGCGTGATACGCCAGCTTGGGAAGCAGAAGGTGGCTTTGGAACTGTACTTTGGAATAGTGGATGTAGCGCAACACCAGCATATTCTTCTAATTGTTGACGGATTTGGTTGCTAATTGCCATTGTCATGACCTGCGGATTAGGCAGATCTAAGTCTCGAACAAATCCAGTAGCGAATTCTTCCGGTGTCGCCAGCGCCTCGTGAAGGTTCCAAAGAAATGTATCCTTGATCCGGAAAGCAGGTAGCGGCTCGGGTCTCCTATATCCGGGCAGAGTAGGATTGATCCCGGGATCCAGAACAGTTCGTGGTAATGGGAAGGGCTCCAGAGGTTGATGCGCTGGAACTTCCAAGTCAATGCGAATGGGAATCAGGGTAAGAGGAAGCTGCGCCTGGATCTGCAATTGGTCGGCGCAACTGCATATCAGTGAAAGTTGGAGTTAGCATCCTTCTTGGAATGTATGATCTGGGGAAATAACGTAAAAGAATAGATGTTAGAAAACCATACACAGGCCGCAGCATCCTTTTGATCATCCAGTCCCGGAATACCCCTTGGACCTCAACAGGAGCGTGTACTTCTTTCCCTAATTTTTCCGCCAAAGGAACTTTGTCAAACGCTGACTCCTCCCGTCTAAGACTTCTCAGACCAGTGGGCCGTCGGGGCCCTTCACTGTCCTCAAAATCTTCATCGTCATATCCATCTTCGGCGTAGTTTATCGCCGCCGTTCCTCGCTTTGTTGTTCGTGATGTAGGGCCGGTTTGGGTCGGAGGAATGACTGGTGTGAGAAGCGCATTTCCGTATTGGCGAACTCGCGGAGGATAGGAAGTAATATAACCTCTGAGAGGGGACATGTTGGCCATTTATGTGGACAGGAACATGTCCCTTCTTGATTTGCGAGGGCGCTCCGATTTGCGAACAGGCACTTGTTGTCTTCAATGCGGTCAATGAAAGGGTGAACGTCAGGATGGGAAGTTGCGAAATTTGCAAGTTGAGTGGGCGAATCGCTTCAGAATTAGAAAGCGATCAGTAATTCTGCCGATGCGGTAGGGCCGGCCTGCGTAAAAGACTTGCACAGGTTGATCTTTAGTACGATGCCAAAGCTCCTCTGACGGTGATCGCGGTCGAGCTCCGCCTTTTCTGCTTCGTCGCGTTTTCCCACCAGGACGTTTCCGCTAAGCCCATTCCAGAATCATGGTCACGTGTATCTGACCAATCATGGATAGTCCACTGTGGAATATCCCTGGATTGGCCATCTACAATTACAAGGTTGGGAATCACTTCCATTCATATGGATAAGAGAAGAGAAGAGCGGAGTGAAACAGACCCCTAGTATTGAATCGTAAATATCGAGGAATTTCTTTTCAGGAAACATATGTTTTCGATAATTCAACAAGGAAGAGACATGCTGAGGATAAAGTGCCAATTATGACAAGGGTAAAAAGATCAGAGAAAAAGGAAAAGACAAGAGATGGGTAGATCAATGCATGGAGCCCGGCCAGCTGGTGAAAACTATAAACAGAATGACACAAGTACCCTCAATCCTTAATTGAATACGCCATTCCCCTTGTCTGTAAATGCAGACGTAGAAGTAGATAGGGATATCATGAACTCCGCCGAAGATAGGCTGAACAAAGGCGGGTGAAAGGGAATAAAAAGAGGAAGAATTGCTGCTAATGTTGTGTATCTAGCATGTAATCAAAAGCGAATAAGAATGCAAGATAGCGCATGAGAGAAAAGGAAAAGGCTTAAAAGATTGGTGAGAATCGGCTATCGAAGCCCAATGACGCTCTGCAGTCATGTTAGATAGAGCACTTAAATCAATCAGACGGAGGGAGGTTGTAGAAGTTCCTTACCATTTCTAAAGTCCATACCCTACGGATCCAAATTTTCACTTTGCCTTCAACGCCTTCGATATTCTCCAACTCAACACCCTCCCACCAGCATCTTCTAGCTGGTTTTCTCCAAAATAGGAGGAGCTTCTGGGCCATGCCAATCGTGTTATTATTCTGGATATCACCCTTGACATCAGTACGGAGTTTGGCCAATGCGAGACTACAAATGACCGCCTTGTTGGGTTCCGGGGCACGGTGGCCCCACCGGTCATCACGGTCAAAACCGCTATGCTTATATTAGTATCGAATATTTCAAAGAGGGCTGCGTATTCAATGGAATGAAGCTTACCCTGCAGTCAGCATTTCGATCAAGTGTTGCTCCGTTGAACCGGCCTCATCGCTCTTCCTCAGCCCAGAGAAGATTCCGTCTTGTTTCAATAGCGCTTTTGCAGCCGCACGTTTAACCTCAATCATTTCTGTGTGATCAATATCCGGCCGTGGAGGAATTGCATAGAAATCAAGGTCTTCCCGCAAGACGATGATTCCTGCCCTATCCTGGAGCATGTCCCTGGCGGATCCTTGCATGGAATCGGGAGACATGTCTAGATCTTGCGATGTCGAGGCAGATGGGGACGATGGGATAGATTGGGCAACAGAGCGGAAAAAGTCTAGCATATATTGGAGAGACACCGGGTCATACTAACATAAATAAGTGAAACATGTTCGACAACATACAGACGGGATCAACATGTAGAACAAAAGACCGGTACCTGTCCACTTACATCAACGGGATAGATGTCACCTTCATGGAAGGTGCCCATGTGTCCATCAGGAAGTAGACCGTTCGGAAACAGCGATAGAAGGACGAATTCCGGCAATGTCAACAGTTCGTCCCGAGAGAGTGTAAACCGGGTCCCTCTGTAAGTTACGTTAAAACTACATGGCCAGCAACTCGTAGTCTGTGAATACTCACCTAAGGTCGAGAGTGATATGTTCATCCCCACCAATATCTGAATCCCATGTGAGTTGAACATTCATTTATGTTGAAAGTCGTAGATGCCAGGGAAGTGACATACCGCCTAAAGTATTTATTGGCGGACCTCCTGCCTGTTGCACCTGAGTAATAATACTCGACGCGCCTCCTGCCGCAGCCATAACGTATGTGAACGAGTCTATTGGGCTAGATCCTTCGGTATACGGTGGAGGGGGCTCTCCCTCTTCTGCTGACTTTCCCGGAGAATACTCTTTGGAATCCCTAGTAGAAGAAGCTTTGGTTTCCGCAACCAGAGATAATGAGGAGTCTGGTTCCAGAGGCTCTTCTTCGGGGAGAGGGGGGTTGTAAGGCGAGAGGGAAGCCGGCTCGGACTCGGGGGCTGCTATAACCTTGGCGCGACTAGAATCGGTTCCAGGGGGGTACACGAGAGATAAGAATGGCGGAGGTCGTGCCGAGACAAAGCTAGAAGAAGAAGCTTCGGAGGATGGGGAATCCGGTGGCGGCGCGGTATAGAAGTCGTCGTCTTCCTCCACTACGGAATCCGTTAGATGATGCGGCCGCGCCGTGGTAGGCGAGCCAGGGGAACTAAATTGCCACGGCAAGGTGGCGGGATTGTTTCGAGTTCGCAAAGGCGACGTATATACTCGTGTTTCCGCTGCAGACTGCGAAAAGCTACCTGTGAAGGTTGTTCGTCGATGGAAGAGGATCCAGACTCCCGTTTCTCTTGTCGATCAGGAGTGATCCGTGTCTCTAAAGGTGCTGGCAGAACATGAGGAATCGAAGAGTGACTGTGGAAGAAGAAGTTTATCCACTAGGTATCGAACAAAGAAGGATTTATAAGTAAAAGATAGTATGAAACAGTCGAAAGTTGCAGTTATGAGTGGAGGCAAGAGCGATGAAAGAGGAGAGGTGGGAAGGAAGCGCTTAAGAGGTAAAACGGGGGAAGATTGGCAAAACTCCGGAGCATTACTACTACTACCGTCGTCCTAAATTCCCTTCATCACCGCCCCAATCCCATTTCCTACGGCGAAACCTTTGTGAAAAATAAAAAAATGCTTCGGTTGTTATTTCCTCACCGTTACTTCCTGAATTATCTTCATAATCTGTAGTATGAGCAAGTTCACCTTGAATCACTTGACTTATGTCTCCGGCAAGAAGATACTACTACTGCTTCTACTAGTAGTACTCCGTGTACCTAAGCCATGAGCACACGCACTGCCTTTCGTCAAGGATAATGGTGAAGACCCGATTTCTCTCGTTTTATTTCTCTCATAGCAATAAGCGGACGTCCTTCGCTGAGAGCTACGAAGACTAGCGTACTAATGAGTTAATGCCCTTTGCAACTTCCCGTCTATTAATCTAGACATTGCGTTCGACAAAGCTCTGGATCATCCCCTCAAGTGTCGGTTCATACTCCCTAAGGGTCACCTGATCCCCATCCAGGATAGTATTGCCCTGGACAAACACTTTACGCGGGATCTTGTTCTTTAGAACAATCTCCCGAACCTTGGTCCCCCACCACTCATCAACCGAGGTGATATCATCATAGAGCTTCTTGCCTGCTTCAAAGTCTGCGGTGCTCTTGTACACATGCAGCTTTTGCAAATATTTCTCCACGGCAGGACGTCCGTGCGTCAGAATCTTGGAACGGTCCAGATGAATCTCTAGATCAGAAAGATCTTCCTTGGTGTAGGAAAGCTTAACAAAATCGTCACCAGCATCGAGGAAAGTCCGCAGAATACTATAGCGGGCTTGCATGTGGGCTTGTCCCCATTTCTGGGTCTTGGGGTCCCAGAATTCCAAGGCAATCAGACCGGCGCGAGCCATCTGCAGATATGCTGCGAACAAGACATCGCCGGCCTCGTTGGTGAGGTTCTCTTTCCCATCTCCGAATCCGAAAATCTTCAAGATGCTAAAGTCACAACCAAGTACCATAGCGACGCACTCTGCACGGCACTCTTCGTAGGAAGATGCGATAGCTCCGAACACAGAACTCCAAGTCTGTCCAGGTTTGTACCAAGTGGATACGGGCTTGCCCGTGACTGGACTCACGGGAGGGTTGGAGATATCGAAGTTATATTTTCCCGGAGCAGTCTCCTGAAGGAGCTTTCCTGTTCCGTGTCCGAGAAGCTCATGAATGCCTACCTGGACTTCGAAGGCGGGATCACGACATCTGCGATATACCTCTAAATCTTTCTCGGCGATGAAGGGAACTGGCTCATTAGGGGCTTTGGCGCTAAGCACATTTCCAAGAGATACGTTTTTGAAACCTAAATTCTGACGAATATCATCGTAGTTGGGTAGATTGATACCAGCAGGGATGCCGGAAGATTGGAAGCTCAAGACTTCTAGAGAGGTAAAGTCCGGGCTAAGGAATTTGTCCTTTTCAAAATCCTTACCCCAGGGAAGCTTGGGGATCATGCTCTCTGCGCTTTCCACTAGCTTTCCAAAAGCCTGTGTGCGCTCCATGTTAACCTATCCAAGGTAAATTGTTAGCATTCAATGTAGGACGATATGCTTCTGGTAACTTACCAAAGCAACGAAACCTTCCCATTCTCCTCGCACTCCATGGGGGTCTCTATAAGTCTCTACAAATCCTATATTTGTCTCCAGAGCCGGTTTCTGGTCCTTCACCCAAATCCGCTGGCTCTCTTTGAAAGATTCAATTGAGCCCGCACCAAAAGACAGGGCATACGCATCTAACATCCGTTTCTGGTTGTCGTTTGCTGCATTGAGCCCCGCCTGCTTAAGCGAATGAGCAATCTTTGCCATTTCCTCTACATGGTCGCCAAAAACGAGGCGTAGCTTCTTTCCTTGCAGTTTACCATCCAGTTCAAAGAGGTCGACGTCGCCAAGATCTCTGTCCCGCGAAGGGGGGGAAGAGATACCCGAAGCGATCAATAGTTCAAAATCACCAGATGGCAATTTCTTAAGCCTTGTGTTCTCCAGAGGCAAGCCTTTCTGCTCCATAAGGTCGCCGATAGCTGTGATTTCATCCTTCGTGATGGATGGCGAGTCAGGGTAGTAAGTAGACATATGGCCACCATCCGTATAGCCAAGGTGCATAAGCGACTGCTCCTTTGTTTCGTAAATACCGCCACCCGTCTTGTTCGCTTTCTCGAAAGCTGCTTTCGTCTCTGGCGTGGCCGAGGCTAAAGCCTCAAGTGCTTCCACAGGCAGTCTAGGAATGAATTTCGAATCACCAAACCCTTTGTAATTCCCGCAATTCCCGAGAAACTGGACAGAATACTCTAAGAAATAGCGCAAGTACTCGTCGCTTACATTGGTTTTCTTAGCGAGGTCAGGCCAATTTCCATCGCAGGCCCTGTAGAGTGAAATTATGAGATCATAGATGGGCTCCGATTCAGGAGAAACCTGGCGCAATGTGACGCGAGTGCCTTCAAAGGCAGCTCTAGATTTGGGCAGTGGCCGAGCCGTTAGCTTAATACGCCCTAGTAAAGTGGAAGAGTACGCATGGCGACTAGTATGAACCGTGCATCCGGGATTCGAAGGAAGCTAACCTGCTTATATAGTGTGCATAACGCCTCAGCTTTGCATCCTTGAGATTATCAAAGTGGTGTTTGACTTCCAAACGGACCACCGTGGGAGGAGAGTCAGCCAAATAGTGCTGCATGGTCTTGTCATCCATCGTGGATGGTTTATGATATGTGGCAGTAAGATCAGAGCTTGAGGAAAGGTTGTTTGAGATGGATGAACAAGTTCGTAGTAAATGATGTAGAGGATGACGACGATTGAGGGGCAGGCGAAAGGATGCGGAGGGGCGGTGGAGAAACTGTTCCGAAGGCAAGCGCTTAAAAGCGCCTCGAAAAGGGAGCATAATTAGAGCTGCGCAGCGAAAAGTAACTCCTCAGTTCTCACTGGGGCCAGCCAGCGTCACGATTCATGAAGATACAATCCTTGGCAAGTGGAGACTTTTTTCTGGCATCTTAGTAGACCCACTATTTATAGATAGTACTTATGGTAGAAATCAGAGAGAGAGGCCTTCATACCTTCAACCTCACCACACAGATCGAGAAGGCTTTTGGTATACTATTGAATCTAGGCTTCCAAAATAATAGGGATAGTGCATGGTCATGTACATTATAAGATGAATGGAGATAATCAATCAGGCAAACAATAAGGTCTTCCATGCCCCTTTCATGGAGCATAAGGAAGTATGACAAGGAAGTAAAAGATGAGAAGAAAAGAAAAAGGAGCTAAATGCAGAGAGGGAAGAAGTGAAGAAAGAACGAACAAGGCTATCCAACATCTTTTGTAACATAGATTCAGCCCACTCACAACAAGCTCTCGTACTTATCAAGCCCTTGCCTTGTACCCCCTTGTGACTGTGGCACATTGTTGTTTGAGAATGCAGACTGCGCAGTATTGGTTCCGGATGATATTTTGTTTGCGTTTGTCAGGCCACCGGGGCTTGGAAAAGACCCCAACGCACCGTGAGAAGGTGGAGGCGGTGGGATCGAGAACGCAGAGTAATTGGGAGTTGGCTGTACGCTTTTTGCAGACATGGAAACACCGGGCGCTTTCATATTAGCTAGGGCTCCTAAGGATGGACCTGTCACGTTATTTCCCTGGAAACGATGATGACTATTTGGGGAGCTCGGCGTACTCCAAGTCGCAGATGGCGAGGGCTGTAAGGCGGGAAATGCAGGTGCTGGAGGTGATTTCTGTCTGGCGGCAGGCTCCAACGATGGAAAGGTGTTCAAGTTATAATCAGGGGTAATGGAACGCATACTGAGGTTTGAGACTCCCAATGGAGTATCCCCTCTGCCGGCAACATTTATTGGCCAAGAATTTGCTGTGGGAGAGGACTTGTGGGCGGACGCCTGCGTGGCAGACCCTTCTGACACTAGACCACCCCAAGAATCAGCATCCTTCTGATTCGGAACAATTGCAGGACCCCGCCCAAGAACAAGGCGTTCAAAGTTATCTCTCGTGGAATCCGCATCGGGTTGCGTTAAGTTGTTCGAGATCCTCGAGGAACCCCCTGCTCCGTTCTGGAAGCCACTTGAATCCATTCCTAAAGAGAGCTCTTGAAGTTTCTTCGTCTGCTCACGTTCAATTTTCGAGGAAATGCTTTTTATCAGGGTCATGAAATCACCAAATTGGCGTAGGTTGAGCAGCGGGCCTAGACTGAAACTCCAAAGGGTTGGGAGGACCTCTAGAGCAAGGAAGTCGACATCGGTAACCGTGCCGACCTGTCGAAACACGGCCAAGGCTGCCATCATAACAGCCGGCTCCTTCGTTTTTATGGCCTTCAGCGATGGGATGAGTTTTTCCTGGATTGTATACTTGTCCAAGATAGAAGACCTGACTGGCTGCGGTTTGCCCTTTTTCGCCATTCCAGACAATTCATCTTCAATCGTCTCTTCTTCGCCTACAGAGCCACCACACAGCACAGCGAATGCCTCCAAGCAACGCACTTTAATAGCAAGACTATTTGTCCGACTAAAAGTGGAAGCAATTGGTGGGAAGACCTCATTCTTCACGGTACTGAAGTCTAGGGCGGGAAGGATAACGGGCAAACACTTAATTGCCCCGTCCACCAAAGAATGAGTAGATGAGTCCAGGCCTAGTCGAATTAGCGGCAAGATATCCTCCTTGAACTCCTTTCCGGAGCAGTTCTCTGCCACGACTTTCATATGCTCGAGAACAACCATGAGGCCAGCATCTTTCTTGGAGTCACGTTCTTGGGCATAACCTTTACCTATCGGGAACACCTCCTTGAGTTGAGGGATCACCTTCTCCGGGAGCGTACGGCGTGCGTTGGGGATGCGCTGGAGTATGGCAAAGACATTTTGCAAAACGAGAGGTAATAGCTCACGATCTTTTAGCTCGTCCAGTAATGCACCCAGAACTTTCCTTTCGAGCACGGACACCGGAAACTCTGGAAGTACTCGTTGCATTCCACGCATGAATTGTGATTTTTCATTTTGATTTTTCGCTGGCAAGGACTCGAGAAAACGGATCGTTGATACTAATATATTGTCAAAATATTGTGATTGCTGGAATTCTTTGGCATTCAAACGGTGTGCAGGTCGCCTTGTGATTAGCTTAGGAAGTACATGCGTAGCGAGGTCCTTCGGGATAGTGCCGGAGCAGAGAAAATTATTGCCTTGCGACGGCGTCGTCGATGGCGAGGAGAGTAATTTTTTGTATGAGCTGAGATTTGAATGCGCCTGCAGCGGAGAGACATGGGGTGAGTTATAGAGAGCTATTATGATGATTCCAAGGGAGAACAAGTCCGCAGATGTAGTCACATTGGAGTCCACTGCGAAATCGGGTGACGTATAGTCCAGATCCAACTGGACGGACGGTGGAAGGCGTGGATCCTGGTAGAGAACTTCTGACAAAGCTAACGGTGGAAGAGAGGACCGAGATTCTGTAGAGCTTGGTGGGCCAGCAAATCCAAGACCTGATATTTTCCAGTCGGATTTAGCATTAATAAAGATGGCCTCGGGGTTGAGATTGCCGTGTACAAGACCCGCAGACTCATGAAGGAACTCGAGGCCCTTTGCAACTTGTAAAAGCCCCTTTTGAATTTCTAGTTCGTCAATCTCAAGATCTCTCCGCCTTCGTGTTCCGTCGGGATCTTCTACCATGTAGCGGCTAGGCCTCGAGCCCACCCTCAAATTGTTTTCTTGTGCATCTTTCTCCTGCAACAGTCTGGCAAGAGATGTTGTAATCTGTTCAGTTGCAAACATAAGTCCACCACCGCGAGTCTCCTCCACAGGCTCTAGCACCTGGAGTACGGAGGGATGTCTGAGCCGTGTCAGATTGCTGGCTTCGCGCTTAAGTCGCTCGACAACATCCTCATGCAGCTTCTTCGTGGACGATCCAGAGGAACGGCCGCCAAGCCCATTTGAACGTGGCTCGAGTGACTTCTTGTCAAAAATGAAGATAGAAGCTGTGGTGCCAGTGGACTTTTTCTTCCCTTCATGAACTTTCCAAGGACCAGCGATCACTGTGGGATGCGGAGAAATGTGATAGTTGGCTGATATGTTGGAACTTAGAGATTTCAGAGCTGATGAAAACATGTTTCCTTCGCAGATAGCTTAGGCGCATGAGATCAATTAATATAATGGACTGAGCAGCCAAGGGCAGTTGCTATCTTTATGTGGTGTGATTGAGTGGTATGCTTCGCCCAGTAGGCTGTGGTTCATGCCAGATGCCCCCTGTATAAATCAGGTATTGACGATGCACTCAAGCGACCATTATACAAAAGAAAAACAGCTTAGATATCAAAAATCGATTATGGAAGAACAATGCGTATTAGGTTCACCTAAACCATACACGGTATGCTTAATCCTTCAACTTGAAATCTTCGGCCTAAGTATGCATACCTGATCTGCCATCTGGGCGGATAGAGTCACGTGAAAGGGGGATGGTATATAGCCAATGGAAGCCAGCGGTGCGAACCACATACAAACCTCTTCATGAATGTGCCACGTGACCTACGTCGAGCGTGTTGTTTACGAAGCCTCAAGGCTATTGCCGGCTATCTGCGATATCCACTCCGACGTCGGACATCAGTCCGAATTTTGTCAATTGCATTGGCCTTCAATCCTTCTGGTTAACTTCTTGACGAACCCACACTAGCATTTCTGTCGGTATTTATCAATTGGTTAATCGTACCTCATCCTTGCATAAGTAGATTCACACTTTTGACGACTCTTACTTGAGATTGTGCGGGGCGTGTTGATTGGCTTCCGCATCAGTTCGGCTATCGCTGGATCTTTCGGAGTTGTATCCAGGGTCCGTGTCAAAAGAGTCATCCATTAAAGGGAGCCATCCCGCCTTTCAAGCTCCGCTGCCGGCTCTGCCATCCGCCTTGCTATCTATCTTTCACCGTTAATAGGCTTCTTTTGACTGTGACTCTGTTGATTGACACTCTGAGAGGCCGTCTTTGCAAGTGCTGCGGTTCTTCATTTGCGGCGCACAGCCATGAATATGCTGCATCAATTCACTCGCCGCAAGGCGCTACACAGTTTAGCTACCCCTCGTGTCCTACTGACCCAAAGTTTTAGCACAAATCGACTATGGCAGAGATCCTTCAGTGTCACTCCAGCTGTTGCCTCCAGGCTAGCTGGACTTGAACCTTCAAAGCTCACGGTTACGAAAACGAGCACTCCTAAGGAATTGACGCCCGCTAAGGATCTCGTTTTTGGAAAGACGTTCACCGGTATGTGCAATCCACAACATTGACCACAAACTGCCCTTATAGTAATACGAATCTTCCCTAGATCACATGCTTGCTATTGAATGGTCAGCATCCAATGGCTGGGATGCCCCTCGCATTGTTCCATACCAAAACCTGAGCTTGGATCCCTCGGCATGCGTGTTTCACTATGCATTTGAATGTTTTGAAGGTATGAAGGCATATAAAGACAGCAATGGTCAGATTCGGTTGTTCCGTCCGGACAAAAATATGGAGCGCTTGAACAAATCTTCGTCACGGATTGCTCTGCCCACCTTTGATGGTGACGCTCTGACCAAGTTGATTGGGGAGCTCGTGAAATTGGACAGCAAATTCATTCCTAGGTATGGCCTTTTGGCATGTTTACCGCGGAATCTAGCTGACAGCCAGCAGTGCCCGAGGCTACTCGCTATACCTGCGACCCACGATGATTGGCACGCAAAAGACCCTCGGAGTCGGACCGCCAGGCTCTGCCCTTTTGTTCGTTATCGCGAGTCCTGTTGGTCCTTATTATCCCACTGGTTTCAAGGCCATCTCGCTGGAAGCCACCAATTATGCTGTTCGAGCCTGGCCGGGCGGAGTCGGAGACAAGAAGTTGGGTGCGAATTACGCTCCTTGCGTTGTTCCTCAATTGGACGCCGCCTCTCGCGGCTTCCAGCAGAACCTGTGGCTTTTTGGTGAGGAAGAATACGTGACTGAGGTCGGCACGATGAACCTCTTCATTGCGATGAAGAATAAGGAAACCGGACAGAAAGAATTGATCACTGCGCCTTTGGATGGAACCATTCTGGAAGGTGTGACCCGTAACTCTGTATTAGCACTCGCCAGGGAGAGACTGGTACCAAATGGCTGGACTGTGTCCGAACGCAAGATCAGAATGTCCGAGGTTGCCGAGGCAGCAGATGATGGTAGGCTGCTAGAGGTGTTCGGGTCCGGGACCGCAGCTATCGTCAGCCCCGTGCGGAACATCAGCTATCAGAAAAGGATGGTCGACTGCGGTTTGAAGGAGACCGAGGAAGCTGGTGAGATCGCTTCCCAGATGAAGAACTGGATTGAGGGAATTCAGTATGGGGATGAAAATCACGAATGGAGGTAAGTTCGAATGCATCCTTCGTTACCATATTCTTACTGATACTTTACAGCTACGTTCTATGAAAAAAAAAAAATTTTTTTGATCATATAAAGCGTGCTATCAATTCTCTCGAAGGAGTTGCAGTTTTCTTCATGGGTCTGGATATAAAGTAAATATATGCAGTTCGGGGGGGTGGGGGTGTGCTTTGTCTTAATATACTCTGCTATAGTTTGGTGGTTCTTTCGATTAGCATCAGCGCTATCTAACAGCAAAGAATATTCTAACATGAATATGCGGAAAGCCTGGATGTCTCAATGATGACCTTGCACGGAATCCCGATATTCTAGCCACATGAGAACCTCTTTAGTACCCCACGAGTCTACACAGTAGTTCGTAGGTGGAGTAGTTGTCTACGATGTACTTGAAGCCGAGTCCTAGGAGCCAATGGATGGCGGCCTGGGGGCTTTGCAGACTTACCTACTAACTTAGAGCCTACCTTACCTGTACTAGGTCGGTTAGTATCTCACATCATTATCCCAAAGGGGGGAAGATCAACTGTGCAGTAATCACCTTACGCTTGGATCTCAGCACCCACATACACAGCCGCTATATTATCACGGCTGACAACTCAACCCGTATAAGGCTAGACTGTTGATCATGGTACAGCGATTCGATAAGGCACAACTTCTGTCAACTAGTCCGATTCCTGGTTCACTGGACGCCTGAGGAGTTGGCTGCGTTGCAAGTCTTGTCCGCATGGAGCGTCTCTGTACACAGCCGTTATACGACGTTGTCGACCGTTTATATATAGCAATAGATCACATTCCGATGCTTCCTGAGCTGCATGCAATACGGCGAGAACACGAAGGAGTATGCACATGTACATACAAAAGACATCGATAAATAATCGTAGTATAGACAGACTTCAATCAGCAGTGTTCGGTCATGGCCAACTTCAAAAAAAATTCACCCAAAGGCCGCATCTCAAGCCCAAAAGATGGATAACTTGTCCAAAGTGCCGGCACGGCGTACGACGTTGACCAAAGATACTACCTACCTCAGGCACTAGGTAAAAGTGCCTGAGATGCTGTGTGTGTGATTACCAAAAATGGCCCCCAATCCAACAGAAGAGATGCGTGTTTCGAAGCCGAAAAGTGAGTGTGCATAATGGACCCAACCATGCGTCAAGCCTGAGAGAGGAAATCTCCAGGCAGCCACGAGGGAGATCCACAATGCACGCTACACGCTGTCTAGAACGTCGGCAGGATCCGTACCCGCCAATTTAGTACCAAATGGAATCCAACATTATTGTCCACATTCATCCGAGACGGGATAGATACTCATGGCGGATATGTCAACAAGTGCATTGGATACTCAATACGGGACTAGCAGCGATGTTGATCCGTTAGGATCGCCTCAACTCGTCACGAAGGCTGAGTGCTTTCAGAGTGGGACCCCGGATACGATGGGAGGTGGAACACAGAGAATCGACATCGAGTCATTCCGGTGGAGGGTTGTGGGGAGGATGCCGATGAGAGCCGCAAGGGACATCATCGTCTCTTCTTTTTTTTCTCCCGCATGGTGGTAACAAATGTACATGTTATGAAACAGTCTCCATCTATCTAAGCCGCTTGAGGCATGACATGACGGCAACTTGAATTCATAACATTCCAATCCATATCCTTTCGGTGGTATGGTATAAGTACACCGATCTTCGGATTTAACTTGCGGATAACCAAACACAACAAACACACTATCTCCGCCATTTTTTTGGGCCTATCGTAGTAACGGTTGCCTGCTAGGCTAATGCACTAATGCATGCATCATTGTGTGGAAAATCACAGAAAACGTGTACTACTGTTAGCGATATTGAAAGATTAATTAGGTACGAAGGTTTACCTTACCGTGTCTGACTTCTGGCACTATCCGTTACTGTACTCCGTTCTGGGTATATATATATGTTTTACCGTACGACGGCTCTCCTGATGGGGCTAAGTCATCGGGTTATCGATTAGGGTACTTTGAGCTAGTGGAAAGACAAAAGGTGGGAGGGGTGGGGGGGGGGGGAATAAAAATAAACAATAAAAAAAAGGAGGAGAAGAGAAGAGGCTGTAATACCAACTAACCATGGCTTTAGACAGCCAATATCTACTATAACCATGGCCAAGTCAAAAGCGTATGACCCTAGTCTCGTACTGCTGAGTTGCATTCAGATTCGGGATAGCATTAACTTAATATGTTACCTGAAGCTCTTTCTCTTCTTGACGAAGATCTGCAGTTTCAATACCGCCCGGTATATGTTCATTGCTTGATGGGCATGGAGTTATATTCCTAACGTTGAGGTTTGGCCGATATTCTGACGCTCTCTCAGTCATTTCAGTGCTCAATCAAAGGTAAATATCACGAAGCACACTTTGACCCCTCTCATCCACAAGGGAAACCATCCTTTGCCTAGGTAGGCAATCCTTCACTTCATTATTAACAAATGTGGTCATTTCAACTAGATTACTTCTCGGTGCATAACTAAACTCCGAATCCGCAGGCTGGAAGATGTAAAGCAATCCGTCTGATAATGGCTTCTGCATCAACGAATTGACTCGATATACTTTCGCAACATGCCGGCGGAGGTGGCGAGTTGAGCATGGTGCCCCTCTTGATCCAAGGCGTTTAGTGCACGAGTTACTTCAATGAAGGATCCAAACCTGCATGAATTAGGGGCGCGAGTACCCTGTGCAGCGGGAAACTTTCCATGATAAGGAGCCCTAGCCTTGCCGCTTATGCCACTTATCTCGCCCGTCAGATGTCAAGTCTATTACCACGTGTGGCCCCCATACCCGGGTAAGTGGTTGATGCTCGTAATCTTCTCGGGCGGCACGGGTGATCCTAGGGTTAGAATTGCGGAACTGTAGATTACTTGGATGTTCCCATCACAAAGGGCATCTGCATAGCGTGAAGCAATCGAAACAGTAGCATTTGTTTAATTAGACTGGAGGTTCGATACAAAAATATTGTGTTTCACAAATTAGTACAGAGATCGTGCAAGAAAGTTGTCGATCAGTGATACTGAAAATAGTCAGAGCTACTGCAAGCATGTTATGCCGCGTACTGTACCTACGACAAAAGTATTAAAAATGATCGCTGCCATCAGCTAGATGTTTCTAGATGGTGGCTGGGAAATTCGACTCAAATTTTCATTCGTCATATGTTTGTCCTCTAGATCCCGATCCTTGGAAATATGTCATACAGACTATCGGGCTTCGTCGTTGAATGGCTCGGCATGAGACGTTAGTTAGAGTGGTTAATATTCCAACTTGTTCAGCTCTTGATTGCACAGTACCATAAAAATAGGCTTTTCGTTTTCCTTTTGGTCGGGGGCAGCAGTGTTTAACCAGGGGTGACTGGCATACGAGATGAGGTTACATGCGATTGAGAACAAGCGGAGAGGTCATGGGGTGGCGGATGTATGTATGAATGGGTGCGTATTGTATGCAGGCCCAGACCCCTCCAGCACCAACGAATAAGCACGAAAATAAAAAGACACACTCCCAAGATCAACAAAAAACCGGACATAACCTGGACTCGACTGGAGCCAACATGTGATTGGTGTGTGACTCGAGGCATAGAACCTGAAACGGACAAGTGTACCCCATACCTGCTTGACCAAATACTACAATGTTTCATCAGCCCTACACAAGGGGGCCCTGAATGCCTGATACCTGCCAGGCTGCCACCCCTTCGTATTACTCGGTATGGTATAAGTTTCTGTACGAAGGACTTGAGCCTCATAGTTGTCAATACTGGGAAAAATAACAATAGGTATTATCCTACTGATGCATCCGTTCACCCACCCACGGAAGAAACTCTTACCTTGCTTAGCTTCGACAATTCCTTCCCAATCGGCTTCTGCAAAGTTTATTATTCTCTCTACCTCTCTTTTCTTGTATTTTTGTTTTCCCTCTCTCTTCCTCTCCAGATTGATAGGTTGGGCCTTTAATCACATTTACTTGTGACTGAGCAGAAGCCTATTTCGGTAAGAGTCTCACAAGTGCCATCACTAGTTTCACACAACTGGGCAAATAATCTACTTCGTAGCCCCCAAGGTCGATGGAATGTTGGATAAGACTCCTTACAACCTAGCCTCTCAGGCACAGTCATTGGAGAAACTCGGTGCAGTAGTTGATAACGTAGATCATTCTCAGTCAAAGGAGAAGAAAAAATAAAAAGGAAAAAAAAGGACCATTGAGATTGGAATGATTAAAGCCTTCGGGGGAGCAAGACTATTCATCGGAATAGTTCCATGTCAGATGATCGATAGCGACTGATGTCTCTCAGCTAACACTGCCTAATGCAAACTTTGGTTAGGCTGTTTGCCCCGTATAGTCTCTGTACTAAGCGCTCTGTTGTCTAAATCTTGAAAGAAGAGCAGCTGGCTTCTACGTCTGTATGATGCGGGAGACGATATAGATGATATACAATTAAAGTACCTACGCCAAACTGGTCCTTAACCGCCTACTTGGGGAGGGTGAGATCTTTATCGTTAGTGTGTTGCCAAGATCAAGGGGATAACAAACGTGGCAGAAGTCGAGACTCTGCACTATCTTCCATATTTGCCCTCTTCGGGTTTCGCGGTGTGGATGCAGGAGGTCAGTCGGAAGGCGCCTAATCCCTCTTTTGGAAACTGGTATCCCTAGGTATGACTGGTCAGAAGGTCATTTGCCCTAAAAACTTCTAGGTATGCGCTGGGCACAGTGGAGTGACTGAGTCAGGTACTAAGGGTATGGATTCTGTCATTGTAAAGGAGTGGACCATACTGACTAATTCTTAATTGTGGATGAATTTGTCATTCATAGAAATGGGTATCTAGCTGAAATACAATTACCGTTAGTATTTCTTCTATTTCCTCCGTCGGTTGTTTTATTTTCACTTTTGCCCTCTTTTCGTCGAGAGAACTTAATAAGAGAGCATGTACAACGCTTGTATTCCAGCTAGTATAGTGGATTGGGGGCCGGCGGTTAATTCCTTTCCCTCGGAAAGCAGTTCATATGGAATAGTAGTAGTATTCTAAGCCATCCTTCGAAGCTACTGAAGAAATCGACGGAATGCCCGTGAACATAGCAGGTACTACCACGTTGTTCGATGGTGTCGAGTTGGACTGTGCCAATCATTAACTTGAGATAGATCTTGCTACGTAAAGACGTACAATACCACCTAGAAAGTACCGAAGGAATTTAGAACTTTGAGATATTTAGTAGTAGATACCCGGACACTCGGACATAGATGATTTAACTCCATTCGTAGTGTACCTTGGATGTCAAGATGACGAACTGATAGAACAAAGTCAGGCCAATATAGCTCCATAATGCAAAATCATGGAATGGGACCAACATCGAATAAAGACGCTTAAATTGACTTCGACTAAGTACTACCTACACCTCTACCTAAGAATAACCATGGAGATAATGAGGATGGAAACGAGTTACTGATTCATTGTGTAACCATACTATTTGACCAATACACGCAATACTGCCATGATACAGGCAATTGGTCTCGTAAACACCAGGTAATTGAATGTGCAAATCCAGGCCCCCTCCTTGCAACAAAAACGACATTCTTTCTCCAGGGTTTAGCCACGCACTCTCTTCATGTTTCATGTATGGAGAAACTCACCAGGGGTTCTTTTTTTTTTTTTTTTTT
>ML732181.1:0-236476 GCA_009176345.1 Aspergillus leporis | reverse complement strand
AAAAAAAAAAAAAAAAGGAAATTGGAGCCAGACGACCCATAAAGTACTGTTTCTTTTGGTCTTCTGATTCTTGAACATTGTGCTACAATGCACCGACGTCACCATGAATAGATGACGGTGCGTCCAATGTCTTCCGGCTTCCAAATTTTTTCGCTTTCGATTGATATCCAAGACAGTCATGGGTCCTGGTCCGCAGAAGAAAACCTTTTATTCCTAATTCTCATTGATTCCCCTATTCTCATGGAGTAAATCTGTCCTCTCTCCATTCCTTTTCTCCTCTTTCATATTGGTCTGGGTGTGGAATTGTACAGACGGAAGTGCATATACGACCAATTTATTATCATAATCATAAAGTCGACCAGCGAGACTTTGCTCCTATCCTGCATATTGAAGCTCATTGTGGATGTGTATTTCGTTTGCTGTCCTGTTTGCTTTCGGTTGTTTTAGAAGGCGTTTACATACCCCTCTTGATGGTCATGGAATGGAGGTGGTTATACTGAGTATGTACAGTGGTTGAGGGACGTGAAGGGGTTGCATAGATCTTGTATTTATTTTTCTCTGTATTTTCTTTTTCTTTTCCCAGGATCTTTACAACTGGATGATTGCAGTTCTTTTGTAATTAATGAATTTGTTTATATGTTTACTATACTTCCCTCTGAATGTGAATACTTGGAATACCAATCTATTGCTTGATGGTGTGCTAAGATAGTGTGTGATTTAGGGCTTGGAAAGGCACAAAAGCGCTCGTGATCAACTGATTCAGTTGAGATTCCAATGGAGCTCTTCAATAGACTCCCCTCTTTTGTGTCCCTCACAATTTTCACTGGCTAATAATCTATATCCTGCACCACAATATCAACTTGACTAGTTACAGCATGTTTTAACAGCTATTCATCTGGATTCACCGCTTTTGTTGCTCCGCAACTTTTCCTCTACTCCACCAATGCCAAGGGTCGGCCTCTCAAACCGTCGGATCCATAAATAAACCATCCCTCGCGATCGGAAAATCTTCCGAGCAATAAAATGGGTATTAATCTGCAGCTTTCGAGCTGAAACAACTGTCTTGCTGAAGAAAAAGAGGCCTTGCATAGCTTTGCATAGCGAGCATTGAATGTCTGATTTCTTCTCTAAACTTAGCGACGCGCTTGCTAAGTTTTGTTTACTGTGATAAACAAGAGCACAGTCGAACTGGGCCTTGGTTAGCGCGGGCAACTACTTGACTAAAGTCTGGGCTATAGAGTCGCGCCTCCCACGCTGCATATGTATCGTTGGCATTTTGGCCAATTCCCTCCTCCGTGCGGTTCCTTAATGATGGTTTCAACTTTTCCCACTCCTTGATTCAACAAACTGGAATCCCATCCTCTTGTGACGCGGGCTTCCAGGACATTCTGGGATCTGATTTTACGCTGAACAAGTGGGGCCGTATTCCAGCTGTCGCAGCAAGAATCTGAAGTTACAGGAAATTGACACATTCCAGTCAACTTAAGATTGCATGCCGAGCCATTCGCGCAGTCGGGACCGCTCTCGCGGACATGACGGTGAGCGGATCCCAGACTATACTCGCAGGAAACGCCGCGAGGTTTATGATGACGATGACGATTTCGATTACCACCCCCGCGAACGTCGACGATATAGGCGCGACGACTACCGCAATGATTTACGAAGCCACGAACCTCGAGACTATGATGATGATTTGAATGAATACGATGTCGCGCCGGAGGATCATGCGATACCGCTTCGGTCGCATGGGACAGAGGCGGAGGGGAGACGGAGAGAGAGGTCTAGGGCGAAAGGTTCACCGGCTGCGTCCCTGGGGAGGAGAGATAGGCGTCGCGACCGAGAAGAATACGGAAGACCCAGGACCTACGGCGAGGATGGTAGTCCTATACGAGAACCTAGGGACCGGAGGCATCGCAGTCAGGGTGGCCAAGGGGAACGGCGCCGCGACCTGGACAGGGAGGCGCGACGGCGGAGGCGACGAGAAAGGGAACGCGGTGCTGCAGCAGCGAAACATCGGAGTAACGATTCAACAGAGAGTGGATCACCTCTGCTGAGTGCTGATGCATTGGCCAGGCTCAGCTCCCGTTATGAGGAGGAAGACGGATTGGAAAGATCCCAGCCAGAGGGACACGCTCGGGCGGAGAGGAAGCGTCAGCGCAAGCGCCCCATTATTGGCAATGAACCGCAGACTCTCGCCCCATTTCCTGAAGAGACGCCTCGAGGACAATCGAAAGGCAGAATTGTGTCTGGTGCTGTCTTGGAAGAGGGTAGACATCCGGATATGGAGGTCCGACACCGCGGCGGTGGCGGTCCCGCAATGGAAGCTAGATGGCGAAAGGAGGGCAATTGGGATGGGAATTTGGAGGGCTCAGATGCACAACCGCCGTTCTGGAAACGGAAGAAATGGTGGATTATCTTAGGTGTGTTCGTCGTGATTTTTGCTATCGTTATTCCAGTTGCTGTCGTCATGTCAAAAAAGCATGACGATAATGATAATAATAAATCAACTTCCTCGGGCGAAGATGACGACTCTCCTTACACCTCCAGCCTGAACGGCCTGAGTCACGACAGCATCCCAGTATGCTTGTTTCCATGTCCTTTTTCGTTCATTATGCTAATTTATGTCATTAGACATATGCCCGAGGATCGGTGCTGGATCCCTGGACATGGTACGACACGAGGGATTTCAACCTGACCTTTACGAATGAGACGGTCGGTGGCCTTCCTATCATGGGCCTGAATTCAACATGGGACGACTCAACAAGGCCAAATGACAATGTACCCCCCTTAAACGAATCATTCCCGTACGGATCGCAGCCAATTCGTGGTGTAAACCTTGGCGGGTGGCTGTCAATCGAGCCTTTCATAGTTCCTTCATTCTTCAAAAAATACACAACTAAGGATGGAGTCATCGACGAGTATACGTTGTGTAAAAAGCTCGGGTCGTCCGCCGCCTCAAAGATCGAGAAGCATTATGCCACCTTTATCTCAGAACAAGATTTCGCGGACATGAGGGATGCAGGGCTCGACCATGTTCGGATGCAGTTCTCATACTGGGCGGTAACGACATACGACGATGACCCCTACGTCGCAAAGATCTCGTGGAGATACCTATTGCGAGCCATCGAATACTGCCGAAAGTATGGACTCCGCGTGAAGCTAGACCCGCACGGGATCCCGGGTAGCCAGAATGGCTGGAACCATAGCGGCCGCGAGGGAGTCATCGGGTGGTTGAATGGCACAAACGGTCAATTGAACAGACAACGCTCTCTCGACTTCCACAACCAGGTCTCGCAGTTCTTTGCACAGCCTCGTTACAAAAATGTTGTTACGATTTACGGTCTCGTCAACGAACCGCTCATGCTTTCGCTGCCGGTTGAGGACGTTCTGGACTGGACAACTGACGCCACCAAGCTTGTCCAGAAGAACGGCATCTCAGCCTTGGTCGCCCTCCACGACGGCTTCTTGAACTTAAGCAAGTGGAAACAAATGCTAAAAACCCGTCCGGATCGGATGATACTAGATACTCACCAGTACACCATCTTCAACACTGGGCAAATTGTCCTCAATCACACGACCCGGGTAAAGCTCATCTGCAATGACTGGTACAACATGATCAAAGAGATCAACACCACAAGCGCAGGGTACGTTTAATAAACCTTCCCTCCTCTCCATAACCTCGGCCATGATCGCACTCAGTTCCCAACATAACTAAACAATACAGCTGGGGCCCAACAATCTGCGGCGAATGGTCCCAAGCCGATACCGACTGCGCCGAATACCTCAACAATGTCGGTCGCGGCACTCGCTGGGAAGGAACCTTCGACACAAGCGACTCAACAAAGTACTGTCCCACCGCCGACTCCGGTCCAACCTGCAGCTGTGCGTCCGCCAACGCCCCTCCCTCTGACTACTCAGACGGTTACAAGAAGTTTCTCCAAACCTACGCCGAAGCCCAAATGTCGGCTTTTGAAACGGCCCAGGGCTGGTTCTATTGGACCTGGCATACCGAGTCCGCCGCCCAGTGGAGTTATAAAACAGCCTGGAAGAATGGGTATATGCCGAAAAAAGCTTACGCACCGGATTTTAAGTGCGGTGATGATATCCCGAGTTTCGGAGATTTACCGGATTTCTATTAATTTGGGGGTTTGTTTCATGGTATGTTTCTAGATTTTTTTAATTTTATTTTGGTTGGTTTTTAGCAGCATATAGCTGCGTGGTGGGCATGTTTAGTTGGCTTTTTGCGGGTCGTTTTTGATCCGCTAGATTTATTTTTGAGCTTTTTGTTGTAATTACAATTTGGTATCCTGGCCTGGGAAATCCTTTTGTAAAAGGGCCTAATTGCTTGATAGAGTCTGTCTCAATGTATAAAACCAGGAAACCCTGCACAGTCTGTAATTGTAACAAATTTCTATATATTTGGTCACGTGTTGGGTATAGTTTGTTTAGACAGAGTATATACAGTAGCTTTCGTAACGACATGACGACAAACCCAGGATTCATATTCCCAGGGACCTGCAAATAATAGCAATTTGAGCTCTTCCTTTATTCAATCATCTCTCAAACCAGCCCCCTTCATCCCACATCCCCGGCTTGTAAAGATGGCTGCTGCGAAGCTCGTTTTGATAGACCCCATCCAGTAAATCACCGATCCGGTGAAAACCAACGGGCTTCATAATCCATCCGTCGAATCCAGTATCAATGTATACCTGCCGGTCTCTCTCTGTCGAGGATGAAGAGGTAACAAGTATCGGTACACGCTTCTTGATTGGCGTCTGTCCAATGGCAGACGACTGTTCACTTTCCCGAATCATCTTCGTTGCCGTTAAGCCGTCGACGACTGGCATCTGCTCGCTCGCATATTAGCCCTATTGCTCTCTAACGCTCAAGGATGTAGATCTGTCTCTTACTTGTAAATCCATTAATACTGCATCGAAGCAATTCGCTTTTTCTCGATACACGGATGCGCATTCTTTCCCATCCCTCGTTAGATATACCGTGTGTCCAAACATTTCTAGCCTTTTGCGCAAAATCGTACTATTTGTCGGATCGTCTTCGGCTACCAGGATGTGCAGATTGGTTTTTGATCGTTTGTCTGTAGGATAACTCAAGGAGCGGGTGGTTCTGAATGTATCGGGTCTCGTGGGTGATTTTGGTGGCTGGTCTTTATGTGTACTTGGGTTGGGTGCTGTTAAGGAGCGTGATGTTTGTTGGAGCATTGTGGGCATTGTTGCGCTTAATCGTGAAATTCAGATAGAGAGCCAGCTCTTTCGTACAAATCTCGTATAGTCGTTTGAAAAGTTGAAGTTATCCAACTCGGTAGGAGAGGACTCGGTAGCGATGTTATATACGACTTCTCCGTTATAACTAAATTTAAGTTCGCAATGGAGATTGCAGGGGGTTCCGATACTCGTTGAATCTGAGGCGTGGGCTGTTGCAGCCCTGAATGGGATGCCGCGTTTCGACGGGATATATCTGAAACGTGGGTTCCATGGTTCTGGATCGCCTGGTCTAGAATTCCGTTTCCTTTCAACAATCTCGCTTTCCTTGGTTCCTTTAAATAAGTCTCCGTTTTGTCAGTGTCAGCTTTTTCTTTCCCTTTGGTTGTTTCTGTAATTTTAGGCTTAGGGTTTATCGTGAGTGTGTTTTGAGATGCTTAGTCTACCATCGCGTGAGATGGAGAGCCACAGTTCTTTAGGGTTTTGAGCGTGTTTTACAACTCTTTTTAAAATTGCTCATTCTTTCTGACTCCGTGTGCTGCAATCTGAGTCATGTCGATACCGAATTGAGGAAGTATGCCGGGGCATCTTTCACTTGACTGTCAGCTTCGGAAGTAACTTTCCATGAGTTATTGCCTAAAGCAACAGAACTCAGCCTCCATGACTCTCAACATACCGTAGCTCTGCTCGTATATGCATCCAAGCCGAGTTGCATGATTCGACTGTGACAGCGGCAGAGCATATTAATGACCCGAAGACCTAAATTTAGGGCCACTTGACACAAGCGGTGCTCGTCTCCAGCATGGAAGAGCTCCACATTCTGGATCTCGAGAGGTTGCACTTGTTCCTTCTTTTTTGCCTCTAGAAGAATGATATGGATCGGCTACCTCGTCTCAAGTTGGCTCTATTTATTGGGGTCCAGCAGTGCTCAAGTGGGCTTTTTTTTTAAAAAAAAATTTTATTATTAATTTTTTTATCTTATTTTGTGCTTGCGATATGTTGACTGGATTTGAAGGTTGAATGGATGAGACTGATTGGGCTTCGGTGTCATATGTAAGATGGAAGTGTATGTTTTTTGGGTGATGAGGGTGTTAGATTGGGTAGGTAGTCCGACAAGCTTCTGTAGAAATTGGTTTTTTCTTCCTCTGCCGAATCTATTGACGAGGTTGCCAAGCTGAAGATGCGGTTGAGTGATAGTGTAACAAAGTGAAGATAATACACTTGTGCTGGTGTACAAAGTACATTGAGTGGCGGGGGGGTAGGTTGCATTCCAGTGCTCAAAGTGTGGATATTGTGGGTATGCGACTAATATCGAAGGTGTCGAATTGAGGAACCCTTTCCCGAGATTATATTGGGCGGCTAGATATGGAGTAAGCGATACAGGATATTGTTATTCATTAGGAAAACAATTAGAGTTTGCAAGGCGCATGTAGCTTGATATTAGGTGCATATCGTCTATTATAGATCGCTTCGCGCGGGAACTGCCTTTCTAATGGATTAGGACATGCTATGGACCGTGCTATAGTAATCCTGCCGTAAGGTATGAGGGCTTTGATACTCGATTTGTACTTTGAATTTGGAATTGGTCAGAGTTCGGAGAAAGTATCATTTTTGGAAGGTATTAGGCTCGCCGGACTTTTATCGGAGTGATCGGCCAACAAGAGATCGGTCTCTTTCTTTTATTCTATAAGGGTATATCTTCAGCTCGACCAGAGGTATCATCAGAGAAATCACGGCTTAAAGAAATATAAAGGGAAACAAAGCTCATGAGGTTAAAGAACCAGTCCAAACCAGGAATCCACAATACCATGCGTCAAGCATGCGTCAGTCATCCAACAATAAATCCAAAATTAGCGCAATTAATTCACCTTTACAGGACAAGCAAGGAAAACAATTAAAAGCGTTCTATGAGCGGCCAAATGGAAAGAATGAACCCCGAGTCCGACGAGTTGTTTCGTGCTCAGTAACGACAGCGTTTTTCTCGACATCATTGTTCTTAGAATTGGCCTTGGGTCTTTGGCTCCTTTCTTGGACACGATGGATGGGCAAATCATCAGAGCTCATGCCACCTCGTTGGACTTGAGATCTCTGAAAACGGGCCGATAAAGGTGTCTTGATGGCTTGTGTGGCTCGTCGAGCCGATCGTGAAATTGCCTCACGCATTGCCCACTGGCGTCTCTTAGCGATGATGAACAGAGCCGTTGAGGTGACTAAACGTTCATCGGATGTCAGCGTCAATGTATCGAATGGGTTAGCGCTTGATTTGTAGAGGAATAGTAGCTTTGGAGAACAGACTTCCGATGAATACCACGACGCCTGCGACCGTGCATAGGGCAATCATCCCTGCTGAAGAAACGCCCGATCCCGAGGAAGATCCTGACCCACCACCTCCATCCGGACCTTCGACATCAGTTATCAACCCCTGTGCGCTTGATCGTGCCGTAAATGTGGCGATGAGGATATAGGAGTAGGCGATTGCCCACGACATATCGGGCATGTCTACGCTCTCGGTAAGATGAAGACAACCGTTAAAATATTTGAGTTCCGGTACTGTAGCAATAAGTGTGGGATGCTCTTTCCTTGTTATAGGGGGGTCCGTACAAAGATTTGGAAAGGCAGCCAGACAAAAGCTGGGACAGCGATCCTAATTGTGTTATATATCCTTTTGGGCACAGCATCATGGGCGCTATCTGAGGGTAAAAGGAAAGGCTGTATCACAGGTACAACCTTGTGATAGGTTCATGAAAACTGTCCCAAGGTCTGAAGGATGAGGAGGCGTACTCTGCTGTACTGACTGGTCTGAATTGGCGTGCTGAAGAACCTAAATCTGGCTTTAGGTAGCGAATCATGTCGACAAGTTAAGACTAGGGATGTGATATTGTGCTGACCCTGGTGATAACCGCTCTTGGTATTGATGCTGCGACCAATGAGAGATACGAGTGAGGCGCTGGATGTAGAAACCTCAGGTTTCTCGGAGTTTCAAGTTGAGCGAAAAGTGGCTTAAGACCTTCTGCTAGGCTGACTTCAATTGTTAATAGCAAATCAGCTAGATTTATAATTAGAATGTCTGCCGGGGTGTTTGCTATAGTAACGGCTTATATCTTTCTTTGTATAGCGATAGTCGCTGCAACTATTTTGGAGGTGGGGCACATCCATGACGCCTAAACGTTAATCAGTGATTAAAAATAACATAATAATAAATAAAGCAAGGGACTAAGACATTGGTTGATTTATATATGCTGTATGAGGCCGAATAGAAGAGCCTTGCTAAGAGGATAGATACATATTCAGTCACCTATGCATTGAACATAACATAAGACCAAGTCGCTTAGAATGCCAGTTTGCATATTTATTGCAATAAGAATCACTCATGAACTGTCTCTCATCTTTGGGAAATTAAAGTTGGACAATGATAAAACAGTTCATTGAGTTAAGTGCCATCGACATGTGGTCCATAGGGCTTCTGTCACGCTTGGAAGCCAAAATCCTCAGGCTGCTATGTGCCCCTCCCTCTTAAGGCATTTGTTACCTGTTTCGCCATCATTATCACGGGGACTGACTCCAAGAATTTGACCTATGTCATCTTTCTTCTGTCCTCATCCTTCAACATAACTTGTCTGGTCCGTTCTTCCCATCTGTATTGATAATGGTTAGACTTCAGAAGAACGCATGGCACTCACAGTAATCAACAGGCCAGGTTTGTAAATCCCATCTTCGAGTGAGCATATACCATACCTACTAGTACAGCATGGAGAATCAGAACCGTGCCCCGTCCGTGGATGACTCCTCGATCTCTCCCGACCAAGAAAAAGATAGTGGTATGAATGAAATTGGAGACGATGAAGTTATTCTGCTACAAATGGTGGAATCAAACAATGAGCCTGTCTCACCTAATCTCAAGGCTGTCCTGGGCAAGAGCGCCGAATCAACTTGGACAACCAACCAGAGCCATCCAGCCCCGTCACTTGTACAACACCCCCGAATTTCTGGCATTGACCTGTCAGCCTTCTCTTTCTCCAGACCTGCACCGCATGGAAAGGCATTTACGCTCCAAGCACCTGCCAAGCAATCCTCAGCTGTCCCTGCACATCACAATAGTACCACACAAGATGGTTGTCAAGGCATGAATAGAGAATCTGAGCATATAGCCCAGGACCATCGGCGAGAGTAAGATTCTACCGCCTATGGCTAGCGTTACTAGACTAAAGATGCATATCCAGGAACATTACTTCTAGGCCAAACAAAATAGAGAGCGGCGGATGCCATCAAAGTACCGCTATCTCTCCTTCACCTTCGCAAGCGCCGACTCTGGGGAGTACGGCCGCGAATAAACAAACAAAGCCTTACGTTAACATAGAGTATATTACTGGTACTGATGTTCAAACCTCAGAGCAGGATCAAGACAAACCTGCAACAACCCCCCGTTCGTCACCTGCTATTAATAGTCAACTTCTATCCCCAGAGAATGAGCGTCAGGGTATGTGAGCCAACTATAGTGCTAATGGTGCTAGACTAACAGTAGCAACAAATATGTTAGCTACACCCAAGAAGAAGGCCGGTGACTCGTATTTTATACACAGGAGGCGTAACGCTACCCAAGAGAAGACCAATGGTAGATCTCTGGAATCACCAAAACAAAATGCTAGACAATGGAAGGATTCATATGTTACTGAGCGTCCAGAACATGAGGATGAGCTAGAAGAGGGAAACGTCTCATTGGCTCCCATAAATAACGAGTCCAGAGTGATGAAGCGCCGCCGCACGAATGGGAGAAGGGTCACCTCAAGACAGCTGGCTTCCGTGCTCGCTGATAGTGGTAGTTCAGGTTTGTCTGAGGAAGATTTATTCCAGCTTTTGATCGGCAAACTCAAGGCGCGTGAAGAAGGTGAAGCTGTGGCTTCCAGTCTAAAAGAACAGATGGAGGCTAGTATTTCAGAGCTGACAGAAGAAAATAATGCCTTGAAGGCCCGGATCGAGACCTTCAGTACCGAGATACAGAGAAAGACTTCAGAGTCCAGAGCGTTTAAGTCTCAAGTAGAGGCTTGGAAAACAAAGTTAGGGAAGTTCATGTACCTTCTTAACGAGCTAGGATCCAGCTATAAAATCCTTCGCGGTGAAGCGAATCAGCTCAAGACGACCAGGGCAACGTTAAACAAGGATAGGAAAGAAATAAGTCATAATATTGCAGAAACAAAAGGGAAATTAGTTCAAGTCTCTACCGTCGTTGGAAAAAGCCACAGTCATCTTCTTGAGTCACAGGCATTGATTAGCTCATTAGAACAGGCTTTAAAGAATGCGGAGGAAAAGGCAGCATATGTTCAGGGACAGTTATCCGACGAGAAGAAAAGATCGGCCGGCTTGGAAATGTACATACAAGACAGTTCGCGGCTTCAAGCTAGAAAGATTGGTCTGATCAGGTCTGATCAGCTTGGAATGATACAGAAGCTTGACTCCTCATTCGAAACCGTGGGGAAACAGGTCGATATGTCTCAAACAACTACACAGTCAATGTTGAGAGAGGTGCTGGGTGAGTGCCATACGTCGGTTCAGCGCTTGAGTGAGAGCTACGCACAGGATAAGCTGGACCTACAACAGTGTAACGAGACTGTTCAAAAGTTGTCCTCTCAGTGAGTTATGGACTATAAATATGCCCTACAAGAAGATGGTTAACGAATTACTGCCAGAATCAGAGGTATCGCGGAGGAGTTGTCGATGGCTATTCAAAAGTGCTCGGAAGTAGACGGGACAAGGACACAACTTTTGACAGAGCAGCTTCAATCTTTTGGTGAAACTGTGGAAAGCGGCTCTGTTTTGCTCCAGCAACATTCCACAATTGAGGCTAGATACATTAGCCTACAAGAGCGACTTGAAGCCTTTCTGCCAAATATTGACAGTCTCAGTTCCTCTCTGGGATTTATACAAAATAAAGAGAACATTCTCGCTCAGCAAATGGAGCAGCTCGACAGGAGACTGTCTGAAGTACAGGCCCTGGATACCGGAGGACCTACAGCGGCGGAAATTAAGGAAAAACTCGAACTTGAACTCAGAATACAACATCAAGCAACTGAACTGGCGCTGACGGAAGAGAACCTGAAGGGCAAACAAATCGAGAATGAAGAGATAAAACATTCGTTGCTGGAAGCCGTCTCGAAAACCCAGGAAACAGAAATTCGTGCAAACAGCTTGTTGTTGGAGACCATTGCGCTCCGAGACGAGGTAAAAACGAGAGAGATTAGCATTCGGGAGGAGCTGAACAGGGCGAGTGTCGTTGCCCGAGATCAGAACAGAGTCAAGTATGAGCAGCAGATACATGGACTGATAAGGGAGAAGGTTGCACTTCAGAAGTGTATAGGAAATGCCAGGGATGAGTTAGCGGTATCGCAAAAGACCTTGGTATGTCGTAATCCCTGGCAGTAATAGAGCAGTAGCTGACAATGCGCAGACCGAAAATCAAGCTACATATTTGAGAAAGCAGAAGGAAGCAGAATGTTTGGTGGGCGCATGACGATTCTAATGGGAAACCTTTGCTGATTCCAGAAGCTTTTAGAGAAAGAAAAACAGATACAAACCCTAGAAAGCAATCAAACCGAACAAGATGCATCACTCGCGGAGAAAGATGCGGAAATCAGAAGACTTCGAGAAATGGAAGCGTCGATTGTAGTGCAGCAGTTATCTATACAGAGACAGCTTGAAGAAGCCACTGAAAAAATCGGGGATTTTCAAAAGCAGTTGACTATAGCCAAGGAAGAAAATATTGCGTCGGCTCAAAGATCACAAGAAAAGCTTGCCTCTGTTCAAAACGACTTCCTCAAGAAGGAGGAAGAGTGCACAAGCATTCGAAAGGAGCTCTCAGCAGAAAGATCAACCAGCCTAAACCTCGAAACTGGGAAATCAAAAGCTAAATCTGAGATACATGCATTGCTTCGACGAGTTCAAGATTCAGAACACTTGCTGAAGAAGATTAAGGAGTCGGTTGTTCATATGGATTCTGTATCCCCGAAGGAGCCCTTTTCAGAAACTTGGAATCGACTAATGGTGCTTCTACAATCAGCAGGCTTGAAGAACGTCTCAGAATCCACTAACATGACTGAACCTACAGATGGAGACTTAGTAGCTTCCGGCAATGCAAGCGCAACTAAGAGTGTATCAATTCCTTCAACGCCCCAGGGGAGCTGCGGTACATCGGGAAACGACGTTGTCCAAACCACAGAATTGATTTATCGCACACAGAGCTTTCAGAGAAGCTTGGTTTCCTCCCCAGTTATGAAAGCTGGAGGCCACGAAGTAGTTACTGGAAGGTCTCCATGCATACCAGATTCACGGCTATCAAGCAGCATTGTACCGTTTTCAAACCTCCGGCAGCAGCTATCACCAGCACCTTGCCTAATCTCTGAACAAGACACCAACGACATTGCAGCCATGTTCATCCCGACACCGGAGAAAGAAGTCATCGCAGAAAGATCTACCATTTCAACTGAACACAGCGGAAGCTGTGAGATGCCAACCGTTCCTTCTGGCGGGTCAACCCCTGCAAGGACAAAGGGCACAAAAACCGAATCAAGAGAATGCAATCCGTCAGAGGCTAGAATCCAACATCCTCAAGCTGATCAACCAACTAGCCATCTACCTCACTGCCTAGAGGAGAAGAAATCCCTTGCAGAAATGCCAAAGGCAGTTACATTTGCAGCGCACAATTCAAGTACGAGTGGAGAGAAACGCAAGGCGTCGGACTTTGAAGACGGTCAAAATCAGGGAAGTACATCCCGGACACCGCTAACTGAGAGGCCTGTTCGAACGAGCCGGCGAACTTATAGTAGAAATCGGCAGAGTTCGCAAAAGCGCACCCAGGAACATTTTGCAAATCAAAATGCACCTCAAACAAGTAGTAATACCCTGAGCTGTGTCAACACTGAGGGCCTGGCTTCTGTCGAGAACAAAATAGCAAAAGTTGCGACCTCCTCCCAGGTCGGAACACAGACGAGGACTGCTTCTGGGTATTCAGAGAGGAAGACGAGCCCAACCAGTCTCGCTTCTGGTAGCAGTCGCCATTCTTCTACAAATGGAAACCGCGCTATTCAACAAAGATGGCCGACCCGCGGCTCCAGAGGTGGGGGAAGGAGAACAAGAGGTAAGAACCAGATCGGCTGAACGGCGCGATCAATGTGCGCTAAGTTCTGTAGGTGATCGCTACAACGCTCGGTTTAACAGGCACGCCTAAAGATTTTGCTTTGATCTCAAGCCTTTTTCATTGTTATCATATATCATGTAGATTGTACATGGAATTTTAACCAAGATTGCTTGAGGAACTCTGGAAGGAAACATTTCGGACGAAGGGTGGCTGCAATGATGAACGGATCCTGGAAGTGGTATATTGAACACATTGATTGACCCAGACTGTACTGCTTTAAACGCCAGAATGCAAACCGAAAGAAAAATACAGCATAGCAATATTATGGAGTGAAATGATGCTCCCAAGTATTACTTGCACTGATGTTGCCTAATGTACATGGTTTATCGTTCGAAATAACGGACTCTGTAGCATTCGCGCAACGTAGTGTCCTATATCGAGTTGATGTTGTACCCCCACTTGTGTCGGATTCCAATCCGACACTGCCTCGATATGGTAATTTAGTTGCGCATGCGTGGTTGATCGTAAGAAGGGATCAAGAGGTCATAATTCATTTCGCCCTTCCGCCCTTTGTCGCTTCCAAAAACAGAACCTTCTTCTTCACGACAGGATCATATTTGAGCATGCTAAGGGGGCGGTGGGTACGAGGTCTGATCATCGTCCGGTAGAAGCCGGTCATGGCCATGGAGATGAGGCGAACGGCGACGGTACGCGACTTGGCTGTTGAAATTGATGTCAGTGAGATTGTCCTTCGCAGAAGATGACGAAGGAAAGAGCATCTGGCGACATGCGCCGGGAGTGTATCAAGTCCGCAGAGAGAGTCCATGTAAATTTAAGTGCTCACCTTTCTTGGCCATTTTGGCGGCTCTAATGGAAAAACAAAATGACTGGGGTGTTGGCACCTGATTTCAGGAATTTGAGGTCTTCGGAGATGCGGCGGAGAACTTTGGCCTGGCGATGTTTTTCACGTGACTCTGTGGTTACTTGAAGTGGAATAGTTCGTCATGTGGGTCACGTTTGTCCTATTCACCTGGATCATCGCCATTAGTACTCCGATTCCTCAAGACAAACTGAGTAGTATTGATTTCGCTTCTTCCTGTGACTCGCTGTCGCTATTTCTAACTCAAGTACTTAACTATCAGGGGAGCCGAAACACTTGCAATAAGACTGTCTTCATTACCAAAACATGATGCCGCCGAGTATGCTAACAAAGATTAGAGCTTCAATTACGGGTCGCTAGTACCGGACTTTTGCTGAGCTCCAATATCACCAGCACTATGAACAGCTAGCTTGGACGAACCTTATCTCGGACAAAATGTGGCTGCATGAAAATTTCTCTATCCACCTGACCGTGTTGATTGCTGGTGTCTTCGTTGGCTGCCAGATTTGCATGACCTAGTGGACTGATCGTTGATGTAGGGTTACACTGCTGAGTATGTAGGTAGTACATCTATCCCTCCCGTACAAGCTTGATTTGGTCAAAGCTACCCGGTGTATACCTTACCTTCTGTTCTATTATATTTTTCAATTTTACTTTTTCTTTGTTTACTTCTCGCTTCTCATTCCCTTGACGTGGTTTCTCCCTGTGCGTTTATGTGTTGAACTACAGGGCAGGATGCGAAGTCTCGGACGTGACTCAAGAAATATGTACATATATTCGGGGTGTTGCTTAAATGCGTACCGATATATCTGCTGACCACAACATGGTGCATACTCAAAACGGCATGGACCCGTCGCATGATCATTCGCGGACGACAAAACAAGTTGTGGACCGTGCTAGCGGATATCTCGAGCTGCTTTAGTGCCGGCTTAATCCGCAGCGGGAGTGTACTTGTGTGAATCCTTGCCGTTCAAGGAGGAGGATGTTTATGCACCTTTCGGCTCCATCCAAAGTTTCGTCCGGCATACACATTTTATAGGCCGTTGTTACGCGGTCACATGGGCGTGGTGTTTTGTCTAGCTGAACGGAAGGGTTGAAACCAGCCGATCTACGGGACCGTCGACCCCAAGAATAAATGTTGTTCTTGTTTTTATGAACCTTGTCTCCCACCTGCTCAGAGGTTTTATGTACCCTCCACTAATACCGAAATGTGGGGTTTGGTATACAGTGTAAGATGAGTCTTGTCGCGGACTAAGAAAAAGGTATCGGGAGGACTGCATTCGTGAGTGCTTAAATTCTGGTAGGATTGTCAGGCGATCGGCCTTTATACGTCGTTCCTTGACGCATTGGGGATGCACAGCCACAGCGTTAGAATTCCCACGGGCTCTTTTCTAAATTCCAACGGCTTGCGACTCATCCGATCAGAGGACACTGACGCAGTTTGTGGATGGCATTCAGTGTCGATTGCCTTGACTCTGGTCGGAAGCTTAGGGCAAGATATCAGTACGTGGAATACAGCGGAGAGGCGGTTGGCTGTGAGATCCTTGATTAGCCTGGATCATAGGCGTGGAACAATGTTGGCCCAACACATGTTGTGTATTACCAAATCAGAAAACAACCATCGATTGAATCATGTCAATGATATTCTGCCTTCGTTATTCATTAAATGGTCCAGCGCACATGAGGAAAACAACCATTGGCAAAATAAACAACCTCGCAAACAGCACGACTCTGTACCGTCGAGACACACCGAGAGAGCCTGCAATACAAATCATCTCCTGCCACTCGATGTCCGGTACTAGAAACAAGAAAAGGCTTTTGTATGTCTTCAAAAGAAAATTAGAAAGTTGTAAGGTGTCCAACACTGTCCAACACACTAATGTACAACCCTATGGCTTTAGGACGTAATTTAGTACTGTAGTTATCCTGAAGAAAGAAGTCATACGCACCACCAGATAACACAGAGAGCTGTTACTCTGACTTGGCAAGCAGCGCAGCAATACGAGCACTGCGGCGTCGCTTAAAGACAAATCCGTCAGGAGAATCTAGAGCCTTACGCTCACGTTTGAACAGAGCAGGTCTACCTTCGTCCGTCATGTGGCCAGCGGCATTGGTGGAGGAATTATCAGAAGTGTTGGCAGTAGGAGGAGCCTTTTTGATTACGGGCTTCCCATTTGGCTGAATACTGTTCCTAATTAGAAGGTACGCCCTCTGTGATAAAAGACTTAAACTCAGACTTACTCGCCATTTTCCGACCCGCTATATGAACTCTCCTTCTCTGTCGGTATCAGTTCTTCCTCGGCATTGTCCAGGCACTCTTCATCGTCAGTCATGGGAGCCACCTGAGAGTCCTTTTCGGCGACCATCGATGCAGACCCAAAGCTTCCTTGCCAATTAGAAACCTGGTCTTCCTTCCCGATACTTCCGATCTCTTTGAGCACAGACTCCTTGGGAGACTGTTCTTCCTCACTGCTGTACTGAACGAGGTCTCCCTGGGTAGTGTTCTCTTCCTCAGGGGCAGCAGTGGGGAGGTGAGCTTTGAGCACGTATGAAGTGGTAGAGATGGGTGAGGAATAGTCAAGTGCACTCGGACGATGGACGGTAGAGTTGAAGGGGGAGAAGGGCTCTCGGAAACGGTTGTCGAGGTCTCTTTCGATGTCGGTGTAGCGAACGAGAACATCCAACTCGCTGTGGAGCTTGTCTGAGTCGAATCGGTCTGCCATCTTTTGTTTTATATTGATGAGAAGTGTTTATTGAAGGAGTTAGGATAGTGACTGTGTATTCGGGGATGTCGTTGAGAGGAGGTCCACTTAGAGTTAGAAGCCTCTTCTGTTGAGGATCACCTTCAGTACAACTCCTTGGGCTTTAGGGCTGATAAGCTTACTATGAGATGAGGCGTGATATCAACAGACAAATAGACGTGACAAAAGCCCGGTAAAGCAGTGCAGTCAGTCTGAGAGTAGAGGAAGGAGGTCTGCCATGGGAACACGTGGGGAGGTGTAAGAGATGGAGATGAAGATGGAGAAGTGAGCTTTACTGGAATCAAGATTGTGTGATATCAACAACAGAATTTTCTTTCTACATGATTCAGGCAAGCAGATTTGATCAACTGAGGGACACGAACGTGTTCACAAGCGGGTGTGCTTTTGAACAATGTTGCCACAGCTTTGGGATTCGGTGAATGCGATGAGGGGTTTCTGTTATCTTGAATGTGATTGACCTGGGAATATCACACTTGTATACATAATGCTCACTCAAAATAGCTCTAGTAGGGGGGTCTAGACTTTCCTTTTCAGGTATTGGCTGTATCATAATGTCTACAGAGCAAGCGATACAGCTTTTGTTGTAATTGAGTTTAAACAAAGAAAACAATTATCTTTTGAGGTCCTCATCGTGTATGACAACTTTAGGCCATGTAACATATAGGAGATAATAGTGAAGATACTAATTTTACCTTGAAGTTCTTTTCTAATATTGCCTTGGTGTATGATATATTGGCGGTAACATGAATTCACTCAAGTGACACGGAAAGAACACTTCTAGACCGGGCCTGGATCTCGCTTGATCACCTAAGTAAAAGAGTCGCTGAAAACCTTTATGAACCCCAAACCTGATGACCATCGGGTATTATATTGTTATCTGATCTTGGTTTAATACTGCCACTTTGACTATAGTGTTCATATTTTTGGTTCCTAAAAATGTATTGTCATAACCCTGCACAGCCATAATTCACCCTGCTTGCAGCGGGTACCCCTGCTAGTACTGACTAACATAACCATATCATGCAGGATGCATTAGATCAAGGACACTAAAATAAAGTGTGGAGAAGTGAGCTTCAAGGTCAATGACTCACTGCCCTGCATGACAGTCAGCATAAATAGCATAAATCATAGTTATGTCTTGAGGAGAAGTGAACAGGTGGGCTTCATTTATAGAGGTGTAGTCTTCCGCTAATTTAGAGTCATGTTACATATTGTAGGGAATGCTTTTATTTTTCCCGAATTTTTCTTGATTTGGTTGTTTTTTTGTTTCCGGTACATTCAGTCATAGAAGTCATACAATAATAACAAAGGAAACTATAGTCTCGTATCATCCAATCACTATCATCCAATGCTGATGGTGTGCGGAGAAGTAAAATCTAAATCTGGTAGGCTGAGTCAGAACTAACGTAAAAGCTCATGACTCACTCCATACGTACCGGATTTTCTAGACAGGTTGGAGACATTCTCTTTCCGGTTTAGTGCTCCCCCCTCGCCGATTTTGCTCACTGAATAGATCTGAGCATGTCCTGAGCGCCCTAAGCTGGTCACTGAGCAGGGTGTCACGCCCGGGGATTCGACCAAGAGCTCTGCGCCCAATTAACGACCCTGGGAGTTCACGATACTATACCTCAGGTTCAAGTAACTATAGGATCTCAGTCACATGACTATCAAGACTAACCAGATTGGTTGAGCCAAACGGGTCACTCTTGTCACCTCTGAGCACCGGCGCGAGGCCTAACATTGAAATATATATTATTCTAATGACCGAAAAACATGAATATGCAAAAGAATCAGCAGAACCTAGGCCCTAGTATTTAGTATACCAGCTGTTAGCCTGAATCACCGCCTCAACGCGCCTGCCCATACTACCTATTATATTTTTCAAGATATCCTGGCGAATTGAGCTCCAGGACTGTTCTAGCACTTCCCATAGAAAGTCTTCCTTCTTATCATCAGAACCCTGGCAATTTTTAATATCAGGCCTCACATCATAGACACCTTCTTTGAGAGGAAACCACACGTGTTCAATAGGGTTGAGATCCGGCGAATAAGGCGGCCATTCCATGCATTTTATTATAGTGTAATGCATACCGCTTGCCTTCTTCACTAAGGGAAAATGAATAGATATAACTTAGGGACTTCTCATATTTAAAAGGCTTATGTATGAAGAATATATAATTTCTTTTAATAAACAGTTCTACATATTGACTGATATACGGTATGATGTCCGAATTATTATACAGCAACCATGTCATTTCATGTCGTCTCGCTACCAATATCTGTTGTTATTGGACACGCTCCGGCCTTTTTACACCACAGTAGCCTGTTAGGAAAAGTTACAAGTGGCCATCGAAAAGAGCTCACAAGTTATTGAAACACCGTAAAGTCTTATAAGGTCTTTCTGATACCTCAAGGCATAATCTAGCACCTGGATATGCGACTAAGTTCCATGACGCACGGTGCGCATCATCACCACACTATTATTACATGTCTTTGCCTCTGCGCCTTCCCCAGCTATATCACCCTCCCCTCTCAGCAGAAGCAAGTCCTTGTTGCTTTACCCGTACGCCTGTCTCCACCCTTTGACTGTTTCTCCCAAATCTATCCAGCAGAAGCTGGTATCTATTTCTTTACCTATACGGCTTCCGCACACACCTCATCGTATCTCCCTAAAAGGTATCCAACAGGAGTTGGTACCTGCATCTGATACCCAATACCTCAGCTCTGCTGGCTAAGTTGCGATCGTCATGGAAAAGAATCTCATGTAAGAGTTTCACACCGAGGAGAGAACCTCTCTCATTGAATTGCTTGCCAGTGAAACCCACGTCGTAACAGTGAACTCGTGTACATGGGCTTGTGCCTGGCTATCAGACCTTAGTGCACTTAAGAAGATGGTCGAGGAAGCGAAGGATACATCGATTGCAAACAAAGTCCGAAGTGCTTTAAAGGCTAGGGAGACAGTTGATGTAATAAAATCATGTGAGTTCCGCATGCTACCCCATGCACCGACGTATGAGCTAACAATATTTACGACCTATGAAGGGATCAGTCAACAGACGCAACACCAGTTAAAAGACAGTACGAAGATACTACCAAGCTGTTCCCTCCATCGAAGATCCCGAGAAAGTCTCCGAAAGAGTCACAGGACATGACAGAGTCTTCAACGGGCTCACCCCAACTTATATCACAGTGCACCGAGAGGGACAATGGTAGATGTGTCATAACCAAAGCCGCATTGGCTATTGATGTGGCCCATATTTACCCCTTTGCGCTAGGGAAACGAAGGTGCACAGAGGCCCACGATGACTTCTGGTTAACCTTACGTGTCTATTGGTCGGAGAACAAATAGCCCAGTGAGAGTCAAGCATTATCGGGCCTGGAGGTTCTGAAACTCTCATAAACAGGCTTTGCCTTGCGGCTAGTATCCATCGCATGTGGGGAAAGGCTGAGTTTGGGCTCAAGCCCATCGAACTATCCGACGACAGGAAGAAACTCACTGTCCAATTCTTCTGGTTTAAGCGTGGATCTTTCTCCGAGAGAATGCCCCTTACGAAAGCTCCTGTATTGCTGACCACCGGACGAGCTGGTCCCAGGGACACGAAGGTTTTCAACTGCCTCACCGAAGAGGTCATCTGCTCTGGTGATTTTGTCACTCTTGAAGTCCAGGATCCTGATCAATATCCTCTCCCATCATTCGAATTGCTCGAGATGCAGTGGACACTGCACATGGTTGCTGCCATAAGCGGTGCAGCTGAGGCACCAGATGACCCATATGATCCGGAGCTTGATGATGTGACAGAAGAAGAGCTGTCAGACATATTCTTCGACGAGGTAGATGACCCTACTCTATTCCTTGCCCAAAGGAGAGAGGTTACAGAGGTTTCACCATTTCGTCATCAAATACTTTCTGAGAATCAACCACCTGTCGAGACTCATAGCCCAGTTCGCCAAACTGGGAAGCATTCGCCTGTCAAAGGTCGCAGTCCTGCCCGAGGGAATAAACAGACCTGAGTCAGCTGGTTGGTGACGGTTTATGTACTTGCTCTTATTGCTTCTCTGATAGCGATGCTCACGAAAGCGAGTGTCTTGCTTTATTTGCATAACTGCAGGGTTAAATATTCTTAAAGTTTTAGGATATATTCTTAAATACCATAGGTCGATAGCCCGTGAAGATGGATGGTGTATAAATCGTAGAGATTATTATAAATAACAAGTCATTTTCCTTAGAAAGGTCTTCTTCCTCGCCGTTCTCTTCATTTTCCTCGTCATCCCAATATGAGGCTTTTGTATTAACAAGAAGTAAATATGAGGATCCTATGCACCTCCATAAATTTAGGGCCTCCGAAGGGAGGAAATTAGTGTGTCTTTATAGCTTCGTCGGAGTCTACTCTTGAATTTGAGTACCATTGCTCTCGGGGTTTACGCTTCGCTTCAAAGGTTCGCCACACGTGGTTGAATTAACTCCCATCAACTTTCTACTTGCGTCATCTTATGTCAGAGCCAGGAAAGTGTTGTTGATTCCTACCTAAGTATGTCTAGTATACAATTTGAAATCCTTCTTGTTATGGGTCAGATGACCCGCTCCAGCGGCCAATCAGGAGTCTGACATCTTATATGTGTGTAAGTACAGACTTGGGCAAACTTGAGGGCTGTTCATTACATGGCTGTCTATCAATCAAGGAAAAGGATCAGAATGAACGCACAAATGATAGAAGGGGCTGATAGCGCCCCTAGGGACAATCTAGAGGCAGTGGCCTAGGCCACTGCCTAAGCACATGTGTCTGTCATAGCCAACGGCTCGATATGGACGTTAAACTTGATTAATAATAATAATTACATGGCTGTCGAACTACTCGCACCGAATAAAGGGCGGCTGAGCAGCTCAGTAAACCATGTGACTACTGAGCAAGTCCCTGAGTACCCTTAATAAAGCGGCGGCATCCAAAACAGGAAAGCTACTGGCATTCTAGAAAATCCGGTACGTATAGGTACATACATACATATCGTCTGCCAATCAGATAGAAGCAAAGAACCAACACAATATTTAACTTTCAGGTGGTTGTAAACACCCTTGTTTTCCCTCCTTTTGTTGGGGATTTCCGTTTGTTTTGGTTTTTGAATCGTGTCATTTCTGACAAGATGGAGGCATTTTCTTCGTGTAGGAAATAGCTGGAACGCCTATATCTCAAGTAGAAAAAGTCATTGAAGAGGCCAATTGGCGCGAACACCCGTTACTTGGAGATAAGCTTGGGTGGTCACATTTTCGTGTGTGTGATGGGACTCGCGCATGAGCTGGGCCCGGCCCGGCTCTAAATCGTGCGTGCACGAAGACGACGGGGGTCGAATAGCACTGCCTGCAGCGGGGCTGTAAGGTGGTCTGTAGAAGAACAGAATTGAGAGAATAGACTAGATAAACTAGGAAATGAACAGAACAGATCGTTCAACGGTGGTATTCGGCCGGTCTGTAGATGCGCGAAGATTCCTTGTAGCGTCTGCGCTCCGCCGCATCGGCCTCGTAAAGCGAGCCCCGGCTAGGAGAGCTACGAGGGGAGGAGTAGACAATGACCCGGCGACGCTTCATATCGCGAGGCTCTCGCTCAATGATCTCGTTGTAAACGAGGGGTTGCTGCGTCGTTGAGCGACGAGGAGGAACAGGGTAAGTCCGATCGTAGGTGATGATGGGAGAGCGGGGCTCCTGGACGGCAACAGCTTTCTCTTTGCGGTTTAAGCGCAGGCCGTCTTCGATAGCAAGCAGCAGTGCGCGGACGGCGTGACAGTCGCGGGGGATCTTAATGAGGGTTGGCTGGTTGCGTGCGCGGTCGAGAGTCGAGTATGCCTTTCCGTTCTTGCTGTATAGGTATTCGGCGACGTCGATGGCGTACTGGTGTCCACGCTCACAGAGGGAGCGGTCCTCCTCGTGGGTCTTCAGAGGGTCGGCGCATTTCGAGCAGTGGTTGGCATGGCGCTCAAAGGCTTCCATGACGTATTCTTCGTCGGCCTCGAGCTCGCGCACAGGCACGACGGGCTCCACTATGTCGATTGGAGCGGGCATTGTGGAAGAACGTCGTAGCGATTGTCTTCTACCAGGGGTTCTTCGGTTGACGATTGTATCTCGTATGTGGAAGAGTCGAGGAAGCGTGCTCAAGCGAGAAGAAAATCCTTGGGGAGACACGGTGACTGACTCTGGTGTTATGGTTGCGAAACGTTTGTGGTATGGAAGAACAGAAGAGTGATTGGGACGTATTGGAAGCAGAAGGTCTTAAATGGGTTTCAAGAATAGGCAACAGGCGTTATATTGTGAAGCTGTGGTGTGGATAGTAGGATGGGAGATTCCACCGAAGGGGGGGGGAAGGATGGTTATATATAGGAAAGACCTGAGGGAGAAGGCATCCATGTTTAGAAGCATACAATTTAAACAGATGCAGTAGCCAGGGCGCGCTATGACCGCACTGATCACAAGAGAACTAGCCAAAAAAGAAATAAAAGATATAAAATAAAATAAAATAAAAATAAATTACGAAAGTAAAATCTCTCTGTAAACTATAACGGACTGTAGCCTGGCAGATGATGTGCAGAAACTGTTTTGAATATCTTCAGTGATACAGTAATTTAGGGTCTGGTGGGCGGGTGACTTGGGACAGCACGAGAGTGGTTCCTAAGGCTCAAACAAGGCACTCTCACTGGAGGGGGAACTGTGGCTGGTGCATGCAGGCAGTGTTTTTCCTCCATGACCATACCGGTTGATCGCGACTCTTGCAAAGGGTTCAGAGCATCTGATTGGTCTTATGGTACGAATGAGTCGGTCAATTCCCCTTTCCTCCCGCATATTGTATCCACACCACTACTACAACTGAAGTTAGATCTCTGTCCAGATCCCTTCCAACAACCCCGTCGCTTACCCGTTTGAGAAGTCGGCGACAACTTCGAGTCATAGCTGCATTGTTGGTTTCGTTCCTTCTTTTGACTAATTCTCTACAGTATCTGTGATGATAATATTCTCAGCTCCGTTTGATCAGAAAATTTGTGGCTTGAGTGGCTTGACCTTCTCGTATTCCACGGCCTGCGCCGCACTCGAGCGTCAATTCCCCTTCAACTGCCACCACCATCACATCACTTCTCCCTGTATTGTACTCCGTAATACCGGAGTAGCTCAATTCTTGCATTTTCAACCCCTGGGAATGCAGCCCTGAGCCATTGCATACTTCCTACATCTGCATGGCATTAACTTTATCATAATCGTTGGTTGATATGCCTTTCTTTTGCGAGGTTCGCACCAGCAACCGCCGAACTATCCCGCGACGTTCATTTGCTTCGCAGCCGCTGGCTGCGATCGCGAATATGTTCTGAGGCATTAGATCGTCTAGGACCAGTCTGCTGGTAACCTACAGTATCCTTGATCTCCTACCTTGTTTATTTTGGTATCGTTTCGCTTCTATTCTAAGAATAAGTCGGGAGGTACCGTCCCAACACGAACGATGGAGGTGATCGTCGGGCATATTGATTAGACCTCGCTAGACCTCTTCAGGGGTCGCGCCGTCTCAGCCTCAGAGAGACCTTGGAATACGGCTCAGCCTCAGCCACATACACCACTGGCTGTCATTGCTTCTTTTCATTTCTCACCATGACGGTCAAGCGCTGTACTCAGTTCCCGGTATCAAATGCTCGAGCGCATACACAAGTGATTCCCGGGAATTGGTTGTACTTGTTAGTTTTACTGACCAGCAAAGGACATAGGCTGCTATTTTGGATTTCTAATTGACGCACGCAATGACGTCTGGGATGATGAGTTCGTTATACCCTATCGGTCTGCTGTCGCACATGTCCAGCGGTGATTGCCTTCCACGACTTTCAGCTCAATGCTCCTCATGCACTCGGAATAGAGCCCCGTGCGACGTATGAGAGATTTGTTGAATTCTGCCTTGACCAGCGACCGGAAGACCATGAGAGCCTCATGACCAGATGACTGGCGGTTCGAGCGCGTAATACCATATTCTCTTCCCTCTCGGAGCGTGATATTAATTAGGCATGTGTATTGCTGCCTGTTGCAATCTGGCCACTCTATCTAAGAATGGCATTGGCCTACCTGTCTGTCTGACAGGGGTTGGTGATGTTCCTACCAATAGTATCTTCTAAAGATTTAAATGTTGGCTTGGGCATTTTGCTTACGAATACTCTTATCGTGCCCTACCCTTACCTATTGTGATAGCTCAAACGAACTGCTATGGCAGGCGGGCAAGTGAGCAAAGACCGAGGCATCTTGGGTGCTTCCATGGGTATTGTAGTGATCTAACTTGCAGAGGCCATGCATCTATAAGCTTTATGATATCCCACAGGGTCGCTGAGAGATCTATTACAACCCCTTGGTAAAGGATATGTATGGCTAATGGACTGACTAACGAGAATACTTACATAAACAAGCTATGCAAAAACAGTTGGAAGAGGGCATATACTATTAGGGAGACCTAAAACGATATACGAAAAACGTCGACAAGGACGCGATGAGCGACCCTGAGGGGATTAGATTTACCTGACTCTCAAGGCTAACCTTGAATACCAGGCTACCTTGCTATTGATGGCTAAAAATGAGTGGCAAACGCATCTATATGAGTATACTATACATTATCTTTGACCAGTGGGCTGCTACCTAAATAGGCATTGCCTTCGAGTCAATCTGCTAAAATGCTGTATTGAAGACTGCAACGGGATATGGATTGCTAAGATAATTCTTGAATAAATCTATGAAATTACTGTGTGCTGTTGGCGTATTGGGCTATTCTGTCAAATACAAAATTAGTTATGGCATAATCAACTAATACTCCCTAGTGGCGAACTACTCCACAGTACGCATTGAGCTATGACTGTTACGATAAAGACACCTGGCTTCGGCTTATCTTCTTCTTCTCAACACCATCTTACCAGACAACAACAAGTAGCCTTATAGGGGCTAAGGTAATAAGGCGAGCTTGTCCAGGCAGTCGAGCTCTGAGTTTCAATTTCTTTTCCAGCAATATACAAAGCAAGACGAATACATGGCCTGCTTATCTCGTGCCTTTCTTACGTGCCTTGGGGACACACCTACACTTCTCGACCTGATTAATGCTCTTTCTCAGGACAAGAAGGGCCATGACCTTCACTCCACATATTGGCAATCCAGGAGCTAGGGGCCGTATCAAAGATATAGGCTCTCATTATGGCAGTACTGCATGGAGGCACTGGGTAGAGGAGGTAATATGTTCTCGAGTTTCAAAGTCAACAATCTGTTTTGCTATATAACTTCAACCATCCCAGTGCTATTTCATAACAAGCCGGGCTAGCTCAATCGGTAGAGCGTGAGACTCTTAGTCCTCACGGTATCTCAAGGTTGCGGGTTCGACCCCCGCGTTCGGCTTAAATCTTTGCCTCCTGTTGCAAGGATTGTTTTTGGAAATTTCTTTTTGGTTGACGATCGGATTCGATGGTCATCGCCACACGGCATCCACTTCGGATCCACATGCGGCTGAATGACTAAGGCAACCATGTGGTCAATTAGTTAACTTATAGTTACTGATTGTATAACTATATGCTCTTGATAGAAAAAGCAAGAAATAAAATGGGGATGCAATGTTGGTGCATTGTTTCTGCTTGTATTAACGAAACTTGTGTCTTAAGGTCTTTTTATCTGCACACCCAGTCCCTATTTATACATGGCGAGACGGGGGACTGAATTTATATTTCAAAACAACTCGTAGGATTGATTAAGCTTAGATGATCGAATGCCCAGCCTCGATCAAAACCAGCAGACAGACGGCTGCTACTGTTCAGGCAGGTCCCACCAAACGATAGCAATCCTCCAGAGAACAAAGCCAATCCCGTCTGCGAGAGCTTCGTGGATCCAGTCCAGGATCTTTAGCAAACATATCAACATAATGTAGATCGATGATTCGAAGGCGGTCTATGGGTGCATGAGCATTGAACTTCATTGACTCCATCAAGTACACTGAACATACCATTTGATGAGATTAGATCAACAGTTAGAAACAGACTCAAACTAGTGAGCAGTAGGATAGGCAGAATTTCTGTTGTTGTTCGTGTTAGTGTTCCCGGGGGGCAATATGTAGTGTTTTAATAGCGGTGGTCGGATGAAGGTAAAAAGGGGTATACATTTCTTTGGAGCGCATATGTTATGCATGTCACAGGGGCAGCTCTTTGGGCAGTCGTTGTGTCCTGTATAGATGTTGTGACATCTGTCGGCGACTAGAAATGAGGGAGGCGTAGTGGGATTTGGGTTGGTGTCCGGAGTGATGGCTGCTGTGTTGGCGATGACAAGGATGGAAGAGAGAGCGAGGATGTTGAAAAGATACATGGTGTTGAAGGGAGACGTTTTGGGCTTAGTTGAGGACCGGTATATGTATAGGCAACGCGAGAAGCAGACGCGTGACGAAAGATATACAACAAATACACAAGGAAAGGATGACAAGATGGGTTGAGATACTGTGTTTTTTATGTTGTCAGTGAATGCTTAAATGGAGATCCTCATGGTTCTTTGTTTGGTGCTGGTATATTGGTACCTTTGCTGTCACACAAAATCATTGGCCTATTTTGAGGTCAATCACTCTCTTGAACGCGTAGATCAAAACTTGTTTCTTTAATGAATTGATGCATCCTTTCATGTATGAATCTACAAATGGTATTACCTCAGGTCCTAGTGAAGGATATAGTCTCCATTCCAACGTATTACAACAAAGAGAGTATCGGCCATGGAGTTATAAACCTGAGGGTTAAGCAAAGCATGTTCAAACTATTGAAGACGATCATAGCCCTCTCCACAATTATTAACAACGAGTAATTCATCGTCCACTAGTCAGGGCCCTAGAAGCTTTCCACCAAAAATCAGGGATTCCTGCTTAGTGAAACCTATGGAACAATTCCCACTGAATACCCCATTGCAGAGGATATTCAACACCGTCAAATAACTCCATGCATGGATTATTTTACCTGTCACTGAAGTGATAAATCGTTCCAACAACTGCCCAAATAGTAATTGAGTCAATCAATCTCTCATATTCACCGAGATTTATCCGTTGTCTCGTCTATTCCGCCAACAGATAAACTCCAGCTTGCCGAGTACTTCAGTTCCACTGGAGCATTTGCCGAGCTCCCGATCGCTGGAGCTGCTGACGGTCTGTGGGGTGGGGAGATCTTCGGTTCAAGACGGCTTCTCCCCGCTTTCCAGTAGTACAGTACCTACCACTTATCAAGGCGCCGCAGGTCGACAGCGAATTTCATCATATATAAGGAGTGTCAGGAAATCAAACCCCGCACATCTTTCCGTAATGTGACTACTGCCCACACCTCCCTTCCCTTCTCATCTCCTACCTCAATTGATCCCAGCCTATAAAAAATGCAGGTTAAAGGTAAGAGGCTTCAATAAATCCTCTCCTTTTGTATATTGATATTCAATGTCAGTAGGTACATCAGGTAATGACCTGCAGGCAATTATTAATGATTGCCGGCCGGATTTGGAGCCATTCGAAGACCTCTATCGCCATTTGCACAGTTCTCCCGAGCTATCCTTCCAAGAAGAAAAGACATCAGCCATTGCTATAAAGCACCTCAAAAAGTTAGGCTTCGAGGTTCACACGCACATCGGTGGATATGGCGTTGCCGGAGTGCTTCGCAATGGCGACGGGCCAACAGTTCTCCTCCGGGCAGACATGGATGCATTGCCCCTTGAAGAGAAGACCGGTTTACCCTATGCTAGCCGCAAAATCGTCAAAGACAAAGATGGAGCAGAAAAGCCAGCGATGCATGCCTGTGGCCATGATACCCACGTTACGAGTCTCATGGCTGGCGCTGAACTCTTAAATGCTGCTCGAGAGCACTGGACTGGCACCTTGATTTGCGTCTTCCAGCCAGCGGAGGAGGTACTGTCCGGTGCAAAAGCGATGATCAAAGATGGCTTGTACGAGAAGATTCCTAAGCCAGATGTTGTCCTGTCGCAGCACGTCATGAGAATGAAAACAGGTACAGTCAGCATCCGTTCTGGTCGGCTGCTCACGGCTGCGGATGCGTTTGACGTTCGTATTTATGGGCGCGGGGGGCACGGCTCAGCTCCTCACACGTGCATTGATCCCATTGTTATTGGTGCAACGATTATCACGCGCTTGCAGACTATTGTGAGCCGTGAAGTGGCTCCGGGGGAAATGGCTGTTGTTAGCTGTGGAAGTATTCAGGCCGGTCATGTAGCGAACATTATTCCCGACCAACTGGATCTAAAGCTCAGCGTTCGGACGTATGACCCCACGGTCCGGGAACGCGTTATATCCTCTATCAAGAGGATCATAGAGGGAGAATGCCAGGCCGCAGGCGCTGTGGAAAAACCGCGTGTCGAGCATATACTGTCTACTCCGGCTACTATTAACGACGAGGCTACTGTTGAAGCTCTCCGAGCTACTTTTGGATCATATTTTAGGGAAAACCTGGTGGACTCGGAGCCAGCATCTGCAAGTGAAGACTTCTCTCTCCTTGCGACAACTGTAGGAGCACCGTATGTGATGTGGACGTATGGCGGAGTCGACGCTAAGACCTGGGACGAGGCTGTTGAGAAGGGTGCTGTGGATCAGCTACCTAATAATCACTCTCCATTCTTCGCTCCCGTGATTGAGCCGACACTTTGCACTGCGGTTGATGCGATCGCTCTTGGTGCACTGACTTTCTTAAAGCGGAAATGAAAATGTGGTAATTCCATATTAGGAACGAACTGAGGCACTGATTGTGATTAATATATCTATCACAGGTTTCAGACACCTTTTTCTATAAAATATAGTTGAGTGCAATTCTCTTCAAGGATACTGCGAATGCTTGTCAATAGCTAATTCCTGTATGAATATCATTTAACTATAAGCAACTCCATTTGAATTTTAGATACAATGCACAAAACAAGACAGGTATGTCATATTTCCGAGTATCAGTAACCATGCAGGGCAATTTAACAGTTAAACGTATGATCAAAGACAAATTACGCAGACAAAAGATTTCCCAAAACCACATCAGTTCCAAGGCTTTTCTGAGACATGAATAACAATCTTGCCCCTCGACCTTCCTGTGCGAAGCTTCTCAAACGCCTTAACAGTATCATCAAATTCAAAAGTGCTATCAAGAACGACCCGAACTTTTCCTTGCTGAATCCATTCACCAAGCGTTCTAAGATCATCCTTGCTCACTCGAGTTATGATAGGAACGTACTTCCTCTTTCCACCTCCCAAGAAACTAGGTCGAATCAGACGAGCAGCGAAGGTCAACATTGACGCCGCCCCGACCTGAACAAATGTCTTCCCGGGAAGCAGGAACTCATGACACTCGTTGTACAAATTATCGGGGGTGCCAACATGATCGACAATGTGGCTGTACACATGGCCCTTACCCTTAAGAATAGCCAGCACATCCTCAGTAGAATAATCAATCACCTCATCCGCCCCCAAATCTTTACAAAACTCCACATTCCGCGTCGAACAGGTCGTCGTAACTTGGCAACCTAGCGCCTTCGCAATCTGGATTGCGAAAATGCCACAGCCTCCCGACCCGCCATTAATGAACACGTTATCGCCGGCTGAGACATACGGCGCGATGGCCTGGTACGCGGTCTGGCCGGCTACGCCAAGGGTCGCCGCATGGTCGGGATCAACGCCTTCCGGGAGCGGCACAAGGTTGCCCTCCTTGCAGGCGAGGTACTCACCCAGGGGGCCAAACTGGGCTGGCTTTCCGAGAGTGCCGTAGACCAGCTGGTCGGGTTTGAACTCCGTGACGGAGGGGCCGGCCACTACGACTCGGCCGGAAAAGTCGATGCCGGGGCTTGCCGGAGTAGTGATGATGGCTTTGGATAGGAGGCCTAATTCGGGCACCTTGTAGTCGGCGGGATTGATCGATGCGGAGATCACCTGAATTAGGACCTCGTCTTCCTGGAGAGTTCCTGGGGTGCGAGCTGCGGGATCTAGCTTCAGGTTTTTTTCCAGGCCACCTGTGGCGCTGGTGTATAGCCAGGCCTTCATGGTTGAAGGCATGGTGCTGGAGATGTCGGTCATTTTTCCGGTCGGTTTATTTTTATTTTTAGTTTTTTTTTTTGTTGTTATATTTGAAATTTTATTTATATAGCAGGCTATGTTGATGGCTTAGTTGTTTCAGTCGAAATTGGAAAAAGAATAACGGATGGAGAGCTGAGCAGAGGTTCGAATAGTGGCCCTATAGCGACGTCATCTATAGCTTGGGACCCCACTCAACCTTATTTCAATAAATTAGATTTCACCCAGCAGGCCTAGAATTCAAGACAGTCAATTTCATATCCGTCAGGTAATTTTAAATGGATATATAACATGAAGCATTAAACGTGCTAAGTTAATTAATTTGTGTCCATTCCTTATGTATTTCTCAAGGGAATAAATAAGCTAGGTTTCAAGGTTTATAAATTGATTGATTAATCCTTGCAACTGACAGGGACATAGACATTGACAGCTCTCCGCATAGGACTCCTTTGCACCAGGGGTATGCCTTAATTGTATGACAGTGAGCACGGTCATCAAAATATGAGAAGACGCCGATAGTCACTAGGAACAAAGGGGACAACTGGCCAATGGCCAATACCTGAGCATATCTTAGCGATACTTCACTTTGGGATAGAATAATTGCTATCCTCAAGGCATTTCGTGCATGCCTAGAGGGGCCCAGTACGCTCTCCTGGTCTCATTGGGCCGTTCCAACATTGAGCCTAGCATATGCGTGCATTTTCAAAGCCCACAGTATATATGTGAGGCCAGCAACGCGATAAGCTTACACGAGAAGCTTGACACGCGTGTAAGCTATTATTAGGGAATCTTCGACAACCTACAATGCAAAATTGTTCCAGACCTCGAACTCGCAATTTGCCAAGAATGACCGACTATACTGCAGGGGACCATTCGAGATGACGATAGACGACGACCTGCAATGTCAATGTTAGGGTTTTCGTCTGTGTTGATCCAGCACAGCAGCCGAAAGGGGCATAGCGTTTCCCATGACGTCATGTGGCTCAATGCTATTCGATCGCAAGTTGATCAGTGACGGTGGATTGTGTTTCCCCCTGCAGTCACATACCCATCGTTCTTTGACTGTCAATGCCAATGCCCAATCGTCTTTGGGCTCGCCATATATCCGCTATGGGTCCAAGTCCAAGTCGTGTCTAGCCGAACAGTCGTTGATCTCGTATCACATCGTTGCCCGTTCAATCTTCCCCCCCCTTACCTACCCACCCGGCACCCAGTTCCCAGTGGCAGTGTTGGTCGGGCGCTACTTATTACGCTATCGTTGACTTTTATTATATTATCAACTGTCTCCCTCACGGACTATGCTTCATTCATGTTACCACACATACCCTAAATATCTACCAGCATTGCATGATGCCTCTGAACACGGTCGCACTAAGTGTGGCCCTCACCCCTACTGTAATCTCGACATTCTTCTCGCACGTAGGTCATTTATCCCTCTTTAAAACTCCTTGCCCAGATTCGGCCATCGCCTGTGAATCAAATCAGCTAACAACTCTCCTTCTAGTACTTGCATCGCAAATCGCTCCATCACAAACCAAGCGTCCATATCAGTTACGATGAGGGAGTCCGGATATTTCGCGAATTTCTTGCCTACGCTGCTAAGCACTCCGTTGAGGATCTACAGTCCTTCACTAATCAAAAAGTCCCCAGTCCTCACTGGGTAAGGACGGAAACGGTTATCATACCTACCCAATACCTGTCTTCTGCCGCAACTGCCTTGATCGAACAATTGGGCCCCAAAGGGATATCGCTGGTTGGTGGGAAGGAGTGGTGGCAATGGCGTGGACCAGCAGAGGAGCTGAAAGGCGAGTGGGTCGAAATGCGAAATGAATATAATGAGAGGAAGCGGGCAAAAGGTGGCCATCCCAGCCAGAAGCGTATAATGCTCTACATACATGGTGGCGCGTATTACTTTGGAAGCTTGGAGACGCATCGGTACCAGATGCAGCGCCATGCTAGAAAGCTCAAGGGACGGGTGTTTTCACGGTAGGGATCAGTCTCCTTAATTGACTCGCATATGGTTACGCTAATTCATCTTAGTGAGTTCAATGGTCTATCCGTCAAGAAATCTTACTCGGAGAAACACTAAAGTACGTTAATTATAGCGGCATATCGTCTAGCTCCGCAGTTTCCGTTTCCTTGCAGCTTGCATGACTGCTTGGCCGCTTATTTCTACCTTCTAAATGAGCACAAACCGGAAGAGATTATATTCGCTGGAGACTCTGCCGGAGGAGGGATGACACTCTCGTAAGTTAAGTGCCCATTGGGGAAAAAGTGCGCTGCTAACTTTTGGAAAGCCTGCTAGTTATTCTTCGTGACCAGGGCCTTCCTTTGCCTGCAGGGGCAATTTTAATCTCACCTTGGGTTGACCTGACCCATTCCTTTCCTAGTATAGTTAAGGATAACCCTGGCGACTATATACCACCTTATGGCTTTAGGCACAAACCTTCCGCCGCTTGGCCGCCGCCGAACTCAGATGAAATGGACACCATCAAGAAAGGTCTCGGGAAAAGACCTGCTACCGAAAATGGCACGCAAGAGGCCATCCCTTCTAAGGGTAGCGAAGCCCAAGAAACAGCTATGAAAGGTTATACCGTCGAAAATGAGCCTTCTGTTGCGAAACCCGTAAATCCAGCGCAGGAGCATGACAATCTCAGGATCCCGATTGATGGTAAGACCGTTGAGATTAAGGATCAGATCCACATGTACACGACCAACCAGCTCTTATCCCATCCTCTCGTCTCTCCTGTTTTACAGCCATCGCTTGGGGGTCTGCCTCCGCTACAAATCTTGAGCGGCGGCGGGGAAATGCTAAGAGACGAACAATTCTATGTTGCTCACAAAGCGTCGAATCCGTCTGCTTATGCGCCCAGTGATGTTTATCTGGATGAGTTCGACCCGAAGCGTGAAGTCCTACACAAATATTCGGGCACCCACGTCCAGCTTCAAGTTTGGGATGATCTTTGCCATGTCGCGACTACTCTGAGCTTCACTCACCCCGCCAAGTATATGTACCGCTCAATCGCACAGTTCGGTGCTTGGGCTCTTGCATGTGCTCAGGAGACCGAGATAGACATTCTCGACGACACTGACATCTCGCCTGTATCGTCTGATAGTTCAGACGGCCCGGCCATACATTCGAATAATGCTCAGAAACAAAATTCGACGTCGTCTGTTGCATCTGTTGGGAAGGCTGGCGATGCCTTACCCCCATTCAAAGAGCACATGATTCGTCAAAGGGTCGACAAAAGAGGCCATATATATCCTCTTGATCCCCCATCTTCATACGATGTCCTTCAAATTCCAAGTTCACGAGTCGGAACCATTAATCCTGAGTTGGTCAAGAGATGGATTGCAAGGAAGATGGAATGGGACACTAAATACGCCAAGGACAAGCTTCATGTCCAACGGCAACGAGTGAAAGAACTAGCTTACTGCTTCCAGCAAGACTTTGTGGGAGAAGTACCCCCTCCCAGTTCATTGGCGGCGCGAAAATCAGCCCCTGGAGTCTTACCATCTCGAAGCATCCGGAAGAGCTATCCCATGATGATGTGGAGCAACTGGGCCAGCAGACATGATGAGAGAAGCATCCAAAGGGAGTACCAGAAGGAGAAAGAGGGGCAGTCCAGGAGGACCAGTGTGGAGGCTGGACGAGCTGGAGCTTGCTTGAAAGCGAGAGAGACCGATAAGGCTGCTGCCCTATCAAAGAACAAGCGTAAGGGAACAATTGCTACAAACGAACAACCGGTTAGTCCCATCGGTCAGAGATCCATAACAATTGACTCTGAGAGAACAAATCAGGGCGCAATAGATGAGGCGAAGAGCAAGAGCTCATCAGACACTCAGACGGAAGAGACTGCCTCTCGGAAGCTGGAAGGTGACACCAAGAGCTTCAGCCCTATGATTCTCCTTCCCGGCTATGATGAGAGGAAGTTCAAAGAAGAGAACGCAAGCACGCAAGCACTCTTCCACGCACGAGGAACCATCCCATCAGCTTCCGATCTAGCCACATATCGATCTAAACAACGACCCGTGTCCCAAGCCGGCTCGGGCACCATACGCAGCGGAATCACTTCCGCCGAAGTTGGTGATGATACTAGTACTCTCGGAGACAGATCTCTTGCTGTTACGAACATCGGTGTCGATGCCGCTAGCACCCGAGCTGTCCGACATTCCGTTGGAGTCGTGGACCTGATCAATGATGGCGACTCAGCTCATCGCTCTCTTGACTTTTACTCTATGCCTCGTGACTCGGGTGATCTGGAGACTGCTTCTTCTATATATGCCAGGACCGACGGAGACATTTCTCGCACGGTTTCTCGTCCTGGACTGGGTGACCGTGAAATTTATAAGTCTGCACAGGAATATCCTGTAGACTGATATGCACAAAAGACTGCAAGCGAAGGTTTGCGGTTACTATTTTTGAATCTACGCTTGTTGGAAATATCGCTTTTGGTCATCTATCACTCTTTTTGGTTTCGATTGGCCCACTTCTTGTTAGGTGATATACACGATGATACCTCATATACATGAATACTTATCTCTTTTGTGCTCACATGTTTGAATATCTTTAATTGAAGTACACTTGTTCTGTTTCTTATATTGTCACATCAATACCCCAGTTTTGAGTCACTTTGTTAACATCTCTCACTTTGCTTTTCATGCCCTAGAATACTTTGCAATCTAGTCGTTCGACGAATTAATTTTAAATAAAGAGCAACATACATAGAAAAGAAGTACTACTGTACATCCAATATCCCATATCACGACCTCTATCAAAACCAGAGCCGGGTATATAAATGCCTACTATATAATACAAAGAAGAGCCCTGAGCCCTGATACGAATATTTATCCTTCATCAAGGATAAATCACCACTCAATCCCAACCTTCCTCGCCACCTTCTCCGCAACATCCAAAAACGCCTTCCTCCTTACACTCCGATCTTCACTTTCCTCCGCAACAACAGTCGGCATCCCTCGATCGGCATCCTCACAAACCCTCGCATCAAGCGGGATATCCCCCAAGAATTCCACCCCCAACCGCCTACACTCAGCAACAACCCCCCAATCCTCCCCATGCTCATGCCCCACCGACGCATCCCCATGCGAAAAGATCTTCGTCTGAGTCCCGCACGCCGGGCACGCAAAAAACGCCATATTCCTTACCATACCCAAAACAGGAACATCCATCTTCTGGAACATCCCATACCCTCGCACCGCATCCCGGAGCGCAATATCCTGCGGCGTGGAGACGATCACGGCGCCGTCGACGACGATCTCCTGGTTGATTGTTAACTGGACGTCGCCGGTGCCCGGAGGTAGATCGAGGAAGAGGACGTCGAGGTGGCCCCAGGAAACGGAGTGGAGGAGTTGCTGCATTGCCTTTTGGACCATTAGGCCGCGCCAGGTTATGGGTGTTGTGTCCATTGGAATTCTGGTGGGATCGGTTGATTCTGGGGATGGCGTCGGCTGCGGGAGGAGGTAGCCCATTGACATTGATTTTAAGCCGTAGTTTGTTAATGGGAGGAGGCGGTCATCTGTTGTGAAAGGTTAGTTTGGTTTATTTTGGAGATTGACGCTGGGGGAGTGAGTTGTACGTTCGTCTAGCCGGGGTTCGCCGGAGAGGTTGAGAAGGGTTGGTATTGAGGGGCCGAATATGTCGGTGTCTAGGATGCCGGTTCGAATTCCGTGACGTGCGAATGATAGAGCGAGGTTTACTGTGGTTTTGGGGTCGCGGTTAGTTTGTTGACTTGTTATATAGTTCCTTTGGTGAAACGAGAGCTGATTGTTTAGGCGAATTGGGGGGTGTGGAGGATAGCTGTCAGTGCGAGACAGAAGAGGTGTAAAGTGTACCAACACACCTGCAATTGTAGATTTCCCAACACCACCTTTAGCAGACGAAACGGCGATGACCTTCTTCACATCGCGAATCTTGCGCTTCTCCGGTAATCCGCGGCGGCTCCGTAATGTGGGCGGCGTGCCGGAGCGAGGAAGACCCTATGACCATCAGTTTTTGACCTGTAAGGCATTTGGGGAAAGTAAAGTATACCAATGGATTTTCATGCTGCAAAGCACGAAAGGTCGAGAATACCCTCTTTCGCAGCATAGTGGAATATGTTTTTTGTATAGTTGAACTGCAAAGAGTTGATCGCGGAAAGCCCGCCGATGTCATTTCATATTGCCGGGAATAAAGCTCACCGCCGGCCTAATATATCACTTGTAGGAGCTTCGGAGCTTATCGGGAAAATTGTTCCGTCACCGCATACTTGACTTTTCTACGGCAGAAAAATAAAAGTTTAAAAAATTATTTAACGATCCGCAAACAATTGATTACCAGGGACACAATTATACTCAAGATGGCTCCCAAAAGTTTAGCGGAGCAATTTGCTGAGTTGGATGACCCAACTCCTAAAGGTGGGAGATTTCTGTGCTATGAGTGTGTTTTTGCGCTTTCGCGAAGCTAACGTTTTTTGCGATTGATCAGATTTCGACCCTGAGGATTTGGAGCGCGGTGGAACAGATAGTGATGATGAGCTCGATAATGTTGCCGATTCGAATGCTGGGAGGGAACATTATCAGGCTGTAGGGTGGGTTCTTCGAGGTCTCATGTCTCGTGCCGTGTCGGTGCTAATTTGAGTAGCAAAGGAAAGCTTCGCAAGCAGGAACCGATCAACCTCGGGAAACAATATGCTGGCGCAAAAGTCAGCCGAGATGCGTTCGAAGCTGAAAGCGATGATGATCCATTCAGGGCGCGATCTGGCGATGAGGAGGATGATAGCGAGGATGAGGACGAAGACGACCTTGAGCTAGGAAGCGACGACGATGAGGACATGTCGGAGGAAGGTGACGAGGAGCGACCGCAAAAATCGAAGGCAGCGCAAAACAAGGACCTGCGAGGAAAGATTGCCGATGATGCAGATGCTGACGACTCTGAGGAGATTGGAAGTGACGAGGATTCAGAAGACTTTGACGAGGATGACGTGGATGACGTGGATGACGTGGATGACATGGATGACATGGATGACGAAGAAGACGAAGACGAGGATGAGGACGAGGACGAAGACAAGGATGAATCTTCATCTCGCCGCGTGAAGTTCGAAAAGCCCGCGAAATCCGACGATCGAGAGGAGCTGCGTAGACTGATGGCTTCCGACCAAAAGACCATCACGGCTACCATTTCTCAAGCCGCCAAAGCAGATGCTGTTAAAGGAAAGGCCGTTAAGCAGCAGCGCGCGACTTTCGACGCCCTCTTAAATACCCGTATCAAGCTGCAGAAGGGTTTGAGCGCCATCAATCAACTCTCCGTCGCAGCCAACGAGGCCGAGGACCTCGACGGTGAAGCTATCAAGTCCGCAGAATCTGCCGCTCTAGCTCTCTGGTCTACGCTCGAAGACCTGCGACTCACTCTCGCGGATGCACAAACCCAGGACGAATCGAAGAAGCGAAAGAGGCCTTCCGCAGTGTCACCGAATACGTCTTCAGCTTCGTTGTGGAAGCGTATGGTGGATCTTGAGTCTGACTCGGTTGCCCACCGTCGGACCACCCTCAACAAGTGGTCACTGAAGGTGCGCGGCTCCAACGCTACGGTTCCCAATAGCCGTGGGAAACTCCTTGGCTCGGCTTCCGGACAGCAGAACATCACTGCTGTTTTGGATGCGCAGATTGCATCCGAGACTGGTGACCGCGCTGCTAAACGCGCGCGGAAAGCGAACGGTAGCTCTACCAATGAAGGCCAGGAGCCTGCCTTTGACGATACCATCTTCTACCAATCTTTACTTCGGGACCTTGTCGAGCAGCGCATGTCCTCTTCTGATGCCATGACCAACGGCATCGATACGTTGCATATTCAGCTGCCTTCCCGGGGTCTCTCCATCCACCCCGTTACCGGAATGCGCAAGGACAAGGTTCAAAGGGATGTGGATACCCGTGCGTCTAAGGGACGGAAGATGCGGTTCGATGTCCATGAGAAGTTGCAGAACTTCATGGCACCGGAGGATCGAGGCAAGTGGACCACCCATGCTCGAGAGGAATTTTTCGCCTCTCTCCTGGGAAAGACGGCAAGTGGTATCTTACGAGAGGGTGACGACGAGGATGCTAGCGGTGCTGAAGAGAGCGACGAGGATCGTGAGGAGGGTGGATTGAGGCTCTTCCGGAGTTAGAAATGGCTAATCTTGCAAAAAGATCTGTTGAGTAAATACGTGGGCTATTCAAAAAGGTTACATATGTGTACCCGATTCTCTCAAGCAACGTAGACCTTCTCCTTATGGATTTGCCGGAGAGAACCTTCGTCCTAATGACGATCTAGCAATTATCATTATTCTTATCACCAACAACGTGAAATGAGGCGCTGCTCCCCCCTTCCAAAATTCTAAAAAAAGACTCCGAACATATTCTAATAGTTTAGGTTAAGCCTATACAGAAAGTCCGTGTAGCATTCGTAGCCTCATGCAAACGTTATGATCAGCGACGTCTGGCAGTCCATAAAGTTTCAACGCTGTACCAAACTTCTCTAGCCAGGTTTCTTGTACCATGGCAAGCCTGGCGATTCTCGCATTCCTTCCTGTCTCAAAAGCAGTAGCGATCCGTAATGTACTTGGGTTTAATTGCTTAAACATGAAATCATCCAGCAATTCCTCCTCTTCGAGTAGCGTCATGACAAGGACGTTATAAATGAATCTAGAGGAGAGAGGGATTTCAAACCCTTCTGCCGCTTTCTTCAGCTTAGGGTCGAGGATGATTGATGACGACGAAGGCTGTCTCTGTCCATTCAGATCTACACCAAGCGTCAGATACTGTAATCCTCGAATCAGTGTCCGTCGCATGTCGCTGAGCTGTTGGAAGGGGGTACTGATTAGACAGGCTTTGCAATCGCAGACAAATTGCAGAGCTTGATGGCGCTCATGCCTAGTCCGAAGTTCAAAATCCGTTTTATAACAGAACGTGATCTCTTCGCCCGCAACGATGTCTCTGGTTGCGAAACGTGCAATGGTCTCTCCACTGGTTGTTGGAATCTTGGAGTTTGGTATACACGAATGGTTGAAGCGCGAGTGAAGAAGGAACAGGCCATGTACTAAACAGCCAGGTGTATTCCTGCTTGGGATTGCAAAGGAGTTCTCGGCGAAGGCCTCTACCATGCAGGTGAATGACCTAGAGGCATTGTCGCGGAGGCACAGGAGCTGTTGTTTCTGATTGGGTGGCAAGTGTTGATAAGCTGCTCTGACATCTTCTTCTGTGATTTCTTCCTGCGGCTTTTGGATGATAAAGAGAGGCTTCTCTCGTAAGATTAGAGAGCCGCGCTTGATTTGTCTAGTGGCGAAAGCACCCCATCCTTTCCTAGGGGAGGGTTTCAATTCGAATGGCGCATCGCTGGGGACTTGAAGGCGGCGATATGCTGGAAAAGTAAGTCAGGTACATGAATATGGCATATGTGAGCAACAAAGCGACTTACGATGACTCTGAGACATCGCCATACATGACACTTTCCTTTCTTCTTTCCTGATAAGTTGGATGGGCTCGCTACCCCGCTGCGAATTTCGGTGGGTGTCGTAATATCGAGAGGCCTATTGGATCGTGACTAAAAGGGCTGTGCGGAGTACGTATGATGGTAAAAGGTAAAATACCGAGGCATGGATCTCCTCATATTTACACACAAGTTACACTCACTTGGAAAAATGATCTATTCTCATTTGTATAGATGCACATATGTTGTGTCAGTTCACATGGCCACCATCAACCCAAAGTAAACTTCATACTCAGTATAAAAATTGTATCCCAATAACACTCTTCAATCATCATTGTCATAACTCATAAATCGTCTCTGTGGGCCATTCTGGAGCCCCGCAACTTGGTACATATCACTCTCACACTTCACTTAAATAGACACTTCGCAAACCGTAGCTCCTTGAGTAGCCATGGGGCCGGGCGTATACAGGACCAGCATGCGATCAAGCCAGCATCGATCTAAACGACGTTCGGTCTCGGTAGCACGTATGATACGCTGCGAACCAATTCTGCTGATCATCTCATTTGTTTCGTGAGGGCCGTGGCGCTTGTGTGTCCTTTCTAGAAGAGTACCGCGGTAACGCAGCACCTTGATATGGCTGCGACCAAGCGAAATCTGTCTCCTTGGAAAGCCCTAGCATTCTTTCTTGGACGGCACGTTCCAGTTTCGACTTTCTTTCTTGCTCCTCCTCAGGAGACAGGAAGTAGGGGAGCCCATTCCAGTCCACTATGACGGCACCGCTCACGGCGTTGTAGCCTGGAAGCGCGCTATTCATTGCGGATATGTGGCTGCTGTGGCGCATCATAGGCGTCCACTTTGATCGGCCTGATCGTAGTCGACTAGGGTAGGATGACCGACTGCCGTGGAATCGGTGAGACTCAGCTGGAGGGTCGATATTATGCCAATAATATGATGGCTCTTGAGACGATGAGCTGAAAACGGGCTCCAACCGTGCTCGATATTCTTTTGCTGGTTGGGCGTCGTTGGGTAGACGTGTATTGCACGTCTTCGGACCGGAAACGAAATCTCCGTCCATAGGATGATGAGCAGGCTGGTTGCTCACAGGCCTGTTTTCAGTTGCCGATGATGACGACGAGGAGAATCGTGATCTAAGATTGCGGAAAATAGGCATTTTTGGGACTTTTGGCACTAGGATATACACCACCCGAAGAGTATGCCACTGATGCGGGATGACGGTATATGAACACCGGGCCAAAAAGGTGGTATGAAAGCGGGTGTAATGGGAGGAACGACGAAAAATACAGGGTATCGACTTGGATTTCACAGGTGCTGATCAGGTGGCGCCAAATATCTCGACCTCATGCGAGATGCGCTTAACTCATGTCGAAATTCACCGGGAAGCAGCGATCGACCGAGAATGTGTGAGAGCAGATTTCAGAACACTGGACACTTATAATGTGTTCCGGGAGTAAAAGCTTAAAAAGTACGAACAATCCCACATCGAACGACTATCAGCGCAATCAATTGCTGCTGATGCGCCATGCTGATATGGATCATGATAGGAAATCTCCGGCATTCCTAAATTAGAAACGGGTGCCCAAAGCGGCAAGACAGTGTCAGATATGTTTGTTATCCGGTCGCGAATAAGCGACCCAGAACCCTCGAGTACGGCTCCATGGAGATAAAAGTAAGTACTGTGATAGGTCAATTTGGAGATTCCAGAGTGTTAGGGCTATGCAGGGCATGGTGTCATTTTACTTCATCCTCTCAAGCCTCCCATCACTTCACCGCTCATGCCACTCCCAGAGTGAATCATCAATCAAGCCCTGCGGAACCGAAAGCTAAGACACTCTCGTATAACTGTTGACGGTGTTTCAGCCAAGATGGGTCGCCCACCCGGAGTGAATCTAGTACTACAACAATAGAAACCGTGGGTCCCACGGCTAAACGGAAGACCTTTGCTTATAAATTGTAGCTAGTCGTGAAAGCAGATAATTGGTCTGCTGAATCCTCATCTTTCTATGGACGATAGAGCTGGTCCATCGATCCCGACTGGAGGGTATAAATGTGTGTAGTACTTATGCCCAGTTCTGCGCGACATTGCGAGTAATTTGACAAAGAAACCGGCTTTGTGCTTGCCCGACATGGCGTTGGGCCCTAATTCAATCATCGGAAGACCCATCACACCATTGCTCCCTCAGAGACTGAATTGATTGGGACACGTCCCAGCCAGTTCTAGTCTCCATATCTCTCAAGAGACTTTCTGCGGCTTCCTGATCTTGTCTATGTCGAAGTACCCAACCCCCTGCAATTGGATAGTTAGATTGGAGGACACGGAGATAAAAGGCGAGCAATAGCGAGGGTGGGGCCGCGTATTAGACGGAAGTGCTCAAAACTCACAGGCAACTAGACTATGCCGCGCAGTGAAAAGTGTGTTTTCGGCCTTTGGATTTGACTTTGCTAAACCAAGGACAGTAAGAAGATGGTTTCGAATGCTTTTCTAACCCGGGTGTCAGTAAATTTTTATCACTTGAGATGAACAATCTCAGCCGTAGAAAAGCTAACCTCTTTGTTTCGTGAATGCCTGAAGCTCTCATATGCAAGAGCAGGGCTCGGGCAACAAGAAAATGCAAGTATGATTTTAGCGATATGGTAATACTGAACGCCAACCACTGTAGCACATATCAGTGTTTTGACACGGCTGGAAAAGGACTGAGGGGTGAACCAACCATGAACAGGCAGCAGCATCCAGACTCCCGGAAATCTTCTATTTAGCTCTCTAGTACGAGGTTTGTACTGAATGGGTTCAAATGTACGCGGCTTCCTGTTGTTCCAATTCTCGATTTCCTCGCCGATACCTTCCAACAAAGCAGGATCCGCCGTGCGATTGGGATTAAATACGTTTTTGAGGGCCTTGGCCAGTAGGAAAACTATCCTGCTTGCCCAGGCAAAATCGTCCTCCCGGAAGAAGACATTCGAGTTGCTGAAACTCTGCAAATCCGTTCGCAAAGGCTGTTGCGAAGTGAGTGATATATATATGTCCTCGCGCAGACATAACCAAGCTGCCGCCTCACCAAGGCCACCTGATGATCCGAATAAGGATACTGTATTCAAGATCCGGGTTGTTCCAGTTAAGTGGAATTGATTATCCTCACCTAAAAGGGGTCAGTTCAGAGCAGATGTCCGTGGTCAAGATGAGCCTACAGTCCATTTCTTCATGCTGTCGGAGGATTGCAACCGCAGCAAGAACAGTATCTGTGATGCTATCGCTGGGGCCAGACAAAACGGGAATCAGGAGTTGAAGACATTGATTATGATACTGCAGGGCCTCAGATGTATCTTGAATTTTCTGTCTGTTTATGTGTCGAGAGGAGAAAGCAAAGATAGCAAAGCGTAACACGGGCTCCTCCAGCGCTCTCAGTGACACTTCGATCTCAAAATGTCGTTGTGGATCGGTGATATCGGCCTTTCGGAACATCAGTATGCCCTTTGTATGAAACAACAAAAGCACTCTTGACATTTAGTTTACTTACCCACAAGGCCATATTGTCGACAAAGTTGCGCATAAGTATAGCTTCTCTTTCACTGAAAGAAGTATCCTGAGCAGAAGTGGATTTATCTCCATGCCAATTCCTGGCTGGTGATGAAGACAAGCTAGATATATGGTCGTTTTCCTGATTTAAGTGTAACGCTGAATTCTGGGAGGCTATCACATCACCGAGGGACCGGTTAGCTATCGGGAGATTAAATGGGAAAGGAAAAAGTATCACCGGAAAGCAGTGGTATTAAAGAGCTGATAGACGATTGAGTCACTGAAGTTGGTTCCAAGACCGAGAACCCATGCCGGTTAGGGTTCAGATATGACCCTCCTGTGGGACTATGACTAGAATTGTACAAGCAAGCTGATACATCATGCTGGGGGTAGAAAGTATCTGAGCCTTCTACGCAGTATAGCTCTTTGATAGAGATAGTCTCATCGTGAAATTGGACTATGAACAGAGGTAGTTAAGATACCTGATCACTCTCGAGTAGGTAGTACTTACAGGGCCCTATGGGACGCGGCCAGATGTCTCTTTCTGGAAATACAATGTCATAGTTATTGTCCAGATCTAAGACATCACGAAACCTCACATTGAAGCTTCTATCGCAATTAACCCGAGCCTGCTTACAATGGTTGCAGGCAGGTATGTGGGTATCACCTGTCAATCGAGTTAGAAAAACAACCAGTGGCTCATCGGCCTGCACTCTATACATACATTTGAGATGGCGAGCTAGGACAACGCTTCGAATTAGCGTTACTTCTCGAATCGATAGACCTTGCTCTGGGGCGACATGATCGACCTTCGCCTTACCTCTACATCTACGGCTAGAACATCTGTTAGCTTAGGTACTTGCAGTGAACGAGAAACAAAGATGACCGCTTATTGGACAATTACCAGCCACTGACTAGACGACTCCTCTTTCCCTGAACTGTCGGAGTCATGGGTTGATGGATTGTGAGGAGCGGAGAGAGTTGCCAGGAATTGGAAGATGGGATTAAAATCCCCACATGAAATCCACCCCGGATGAGATCCGCGGGGAAGAAAATGGAATTATGGTGCCTGAGGTGTCAATAGCCCTCCGCCGTTTCCAATTTGGATGAAAAGGCAAGTATTTCCATACCAGGTGGAGAAAGGGAAGTCTTTCCGTCCCCCACATAAACAACCGTCGTTTACACCATCTCTTAGTCGGTCGAGTTTCACCGAACTACTGCTGCAGTAGGAGAAAAGCTACAGGAACCTTTTTGTGTCTAAAACTCGGGAGATTGTGGGACCTCTCAAACATAGACACACACGGATATTCTTGCCTTGCTCATTGAGGGCCAGTTTCCCTGTCTGATACATTCAATGGACTCCAGTGTATATAAGGCACGCAGTGGTGCGCTCCAGATCACAATAAGCAGCTTAGCAGTTCTCCGTTGACTGTTCATTTTCTATCCATTGCCACATATCCTCTTGCCTATGTTTGTCTATCTATAGTTTTTTCCATATACAGCTCAGCCTTTCAAAATGTCTGTCCAAAAGCTCAAAGTTGGCATGGCTGGCCTGGGACGTGTAGGCAAGATTCATGTCAACAACTTCTTGCATCATACTCCCCGTGCCGAGCTTGTTGCGGCCTTTTCTCCCGACCCTGCAGAGATTGCTTGGGGTAGACAGCACTTAGAGCCCTATGGCGTGACTCTGTATGATAACTACGACAAGATGCTCGAGCATCCTGGCCTAGCTGCAGTTGTCATTGGGACAGCGACGTCTGTTCACGCCGAGGAGACTATGAAAGCCATTGATCGTAATCTGCACGTCCTTTGTGAGAAGCCGCTGTCAACAGATGTTGAAGTGGTAAGTCTAAACCATCTGGATAGGTTCCCAACCTCGTTCAAAACATACGCTAACGCTGTTGATAGTGCAAAGCGGTTGTGCAGAAGGCAAAGACCAAGCCTCACCTCAAAGTTATGTGCGGCTTTTCTCGACGATTCGACGAGTCCTACCGCGAGGTCCATGATAAGATCAGTCAAGGGTTGATCGGTCGGCCTTCAATCCTTCGAAGCCAGACATGCGACAAGTTTGACCCTTCAGGATTCTATGTCGCATATGCAGCATGGTCTGGCGGTGTCTTCGTGGACATGTCTGTTCATGATATTGATCTCACCCTATGGTTCTTCGGCGATGACTCAGTCCCCAAGACCATCTCCGCCCACGGAATTACTGCTGTTCAGCCTGAGTTGAAGCAATACAACGACTACGATAACGCAGTAGGAATTGTCGAGTTTCACAACGGTAAAATCGCCTACTATTATTGCTCTCGTATGATGGCTCATGGTCAGGAAGACACGACGGAGGTTATCGGCACCGAGGGCAAATTATCTGTGAACATCAACCCTCAGCGCAACTTTGTCAATTTCTACCACTCAGGTGGTATCACTCGAGAAGTCCCTCCCAACTTCATCGGGCGCTTCGGAGCTGCTTTCGTTAAGGAGGCAAATGAGTTTACTGCTGCTTGTCTGGACAATACGCCACTCCCGATCAAACTGACCAACGCGGTCAAAGCTGTGGAGATTGGCGCCTACCTCCAGGAGGCTCTCGTTACTGGGAAGCAAATTCGCTTTGATGAGATTGGCAGGAGAGCTGAACAGCCTAGCCTGTAGGAGAACGGTGGAATAAACACAGCGTGGACTATTTGGTTCAACTTATGTTTTGTATGATGAAGTTTTTATGGAATAGATCTTGAATATAAAAATGACCGAACAAACTAGAACGCAAAAGACTACTTGCGGTTTTCACGAATGCAAATGATCACTTTTCATGCAACCCTCGGATAATTGACCAATAAGCCTTAAGACATGCACTCATCGCGAGTTTTACATGACATGGGGAACAGAAATAGTATTTTATCTTCCCTTTGACCTAGGAGAGCACGTTAGGTAAGTACAAGCTATAGTTATAGAATACTTAGTTCTCCAAGTCAACCCCGCATTTCTGAGCTCTCTTGGCAATTGTCTGACGTACCCACATAGGGCGTTAACTAGACTAATATAAACTATCTATCTATGACCATGTTTATGTTTGTTGATGACTGCAGGAAAGCATACGTAAGGACCAGAAAGCTCTACTACTTTTGTTACATAGAAGGATCGGCAATCTCCATTAACCCATCAGCTAGTTTATGTATGGCTTCCGATACTTGAAGATTGACCCCAATGAGGCGGCTGGCGATCGACGAATTTATTTCCCCACACCAACTATGAATTTGATAGCATCCACCTCAAACTAGTTCAGGTTTCCAATAGTCTAAGTCACTGCCTTATACTGCCTTTAGTCTTGCTTTAAAGGCCTTCCGTCGATATCAGTGGTCGGATATGTACCTCGATTTCGGGCATCCATTAGGGCTCAGCACCTTCCTTGCAACCGTCGTCCCTTTGTTCTGGCGCGAGCGGCATTCCATCACTTATCGGCCAGCGCTGCCTCCTTCATATCCCTTGGCAGTTCGGAATCCATACCTCTCGGCATGGATGCCCGGCGACCAGGTAAAGACTTTGCCGTATGCAGAGCCTCAGTTTTGGGCTGGACAGAGTCTCACCTGGTCAGTGATGGCGCGTGTCGACGGCCAGACATACAGTTTGATGAGTGAGAAGAATCCAGACGATGAGATCCTTGCAGCCGTCGTTTCTAGCGCGGAGTATACTTCTACCCATTCAGTGTTCACACTTTCCGCCGGATCGGTAACCTTCACTCTGGATTTCTTTTCCCCGGTATCACCTTCCAACCATCTTCGGCAGTCTCTGCCCTTCAGTACGATATGCCCAATGTTGTTCATTCCAATCATATTGTGAGCTAATCTGCTGTAGGTTACTTGACAGTATCTGTATCGGATACTTCTGCCAATAGCATTCAGGTGTACTCTAGTATTGATGACCGATGGGTGGGAAAACAAAAAAACACTGGCCGGAGCTTTCAGGGAAAAGACACTACCGCTGTCTTTTCCTTAGGGGTAAGGAACTCTATCCTGTATGAAGAGCAAGACGATATGGCAACCTGGGGTGAGGCGATCTTTGCATCTCGCCCAATTGCCTCGTCTAAGCTTTCTTTCGCATCCGGAAAGCATGAGGACATACGTTCACAGTTCGTTAGTAGAGGACGGTTAAACGGAAATGATCCTTGGCGCCCCGGGAGAATCGTAGCTTTATCCCATGACCTGGGCGCCGTCGTTAGTGACCTTTCAGTGAGATTTGTGGTTGGTTATGTGAGAGAGGAAGCAGTCAATTATCTTGGGAACCCGTATACAGGATATTACTGAGCCAGCTACCCAGGAACACTTGAAGCAGTCACCCACTCCTTGGACGACTACCAGGATGCCCTTCGCGAGTCGCTGATCCTTGACTTAGACCTGGCTACCAAAGCCAAATTGGTCGCAGGCCAGAAGTATGCGGACATCGTTACTCTGTCTACCCGTCAAGCCTATGGAGCGATTGACTTGACCATCCCTAATGATTCTCTTGATGTCGATGATACACTGGCGTTCATCAAAGAACTTTCCAGCAATGGCAACATCAATACTATTGACGTCATTATGCCTGCCTTCCCCATCTACTATGTCATGAGTCCTGAATATATACGATTGTTGCTGGAACCGATGATGAGGTACCTTGCAGCGGGGCGTTGGCGAGAGCCATATACAATTCACGACATGGGTGCTCACTATCCCAATGCTACTGGCCATGATAATCAGCAAGCCGAACCGATGCCCATCGAGGAATGTGGTAATCTGATGGTCCTGGCTCTAGGATATATACGCGCAACCGGCGATAGAGACTGGGTGATCAAGTATCAAGACCTCATAAGGCACTATGCGGATTATCTAGTTAACAATGGTGTCGACATTGCAGAGCAACTATCTTCCAATGATGCCGCAGGGCCTCTAGCGAATGAAACAAACTTAGCAATTAAGGCCGCAGTAGGCCTCAAGGCATTCGGTGAACTGACTGAGCTTGCTGAGTACTCCCGTATTGGCGAGGAGCGCGCCGACCTCTTTTCTACCCAAGGACTTGGAACCGATGGGCAAAAGACGCATTTCGTGCTACAATACCCCGGCAAACCAGCCTCCTGGAAGATTCCATATAACCTATACCCGGATGTTCTTTTTGGTCTTAAGACTTTTCCCCAAGGAACTCACCAGATGTCCAGTACATTTTTCAAGTCTGTCCGAGGAGAATATGGAGTTCCTCTTGATAATCGTCAAGACTGGGCCAAGTCCGACTGGAATATGTGGCTGGCCGCCACTTTCGAGTCGGACACACGGGACGAATTCGTCGAGGACTTGTGGGCGTTTATGACCAACGGAAAACATAATTGGCCTTTTTCTGATCGCTATGTTGCCACATCAGGTAAAGGAGCAAGTCCTGGAGTACCAGTCTTGTGTCGCGCTCGGCCCACAGTGGGTGGGCATTTTGCGCTGATGGCCTTCGATGGTCCTAGATCACTTCAAAATGCTGTGGCAAGCTCTATGGCGTTACCGGGAGATGGAGGTGAAGAGTTCTTTGAGGCGGGAAGGGAGGAGTTGTAATGCTATGTTCTCTATTGTTTGTACATACCGCTGGCGAATGTAACACAATGGCGTCTTACACAGGTTATTGTACATGGGATCCCCTCACATGAGACTAACACTCTGGCCCTCTTGTAAGATTTTGAGTCAAGACCAAGAACAGTGAATGGAACTTGAAAAGCTGTGCATTCGAGATTTGGGTGTTAGTACTAGTAGTAGGTGATTGCTTTCCACCGTGAAGTTGAAAGATGAGAGTCTTCCTTGCTGGGTATGAGCCCATTGGCCTCTCTCAGGCCTCAATTGTCTCATAGGTGACCTCATAAAGGCTTTTAAGATTGAAATTTGAAAAATTTGTCTCCTAGATGGGTAATCCCTTGCGGTGTTAATTGAAATAAGGCATCAAGGACGCAACACCCCTGGAGAGGGCTTACATAAGCTGCGGCGACGGCCCCCGATGCCTCAGGTTGGTTTTGCAGTCAGTGACACTCTTTCGCTGCATCTCAAACCGCTTCGCCGCTGTGTTTAGCTTTCCTTCTCCTTCTTCCTTCGCCGTCTGTCTTTTGTCGTCTTCTTTTTTCTCTCTCCTTTTCGCTTCATCACCACCTATTGACCTTTTTCTCTTCATATTCCGCCCCTTGATCAGATCCTACTCATGGCTTCTGTACGTATTTCCTCTGTTTGACTTCTCCGCCATTCTCTCCCGTCAAGATAGTTGGCCAACGTCATGGCTCGCCCACTACGCGTTTGCACGCGCCAACGGAGCAAGCACCTCAGCTAATACCTTTGTGCTTCTCTTCTAGCCCCGTCCTCCACACAACTTCGGTCCGCAAGGCTATCTTCCCAACGGTGCTGCTGGCCCCGTACCTGGCGCCACCCCTCTTCTGCCAAACAATGGTCGAGTTATTCAGAACGGCCCCATCAGAGTCCTGTGCATTGCGGATGTTCGAGGTAAGCTTTTTTGTCCTACAGCTATCCAGACTCCATAGTAGGGAACGTATAGCTAACTGGAGGTTCCTTTTTCCGTTTGTGTTACGCAGGGAATCTGAAGTCTCTGAATGAGTTGGCCAAACAGGCCCGTGCAGATCATATCATCCACACCGGTGATTTTGGCTTCTATGATGACACATCTTTGGATCGGATCGCAGAAAAGTGAGTTATATACTTGGTGGTTGTGTTTAACCACGGATCGGATTTTCGAGGTGCTTTAGTGCCGTAGAGCCGCATTCACTGACAGCTGGATATTCAAAATAGGACCCTGAAGCATGTGGCCCAGTACTCTCCATTGCTTCCTGAAAATGTGAAGCGGACCATCGCACAGACTCCTCCCCAGCAGTCCATTAAGCAACGATTCTCCCCCGACCAGTTGCCCCTCTCAGAGCTCTCTATGCTGCTGGACAAGCGGCTCACACTTGATGTCCCTGTATACACCGTCTGGGGTGCCTGTGAGGATGTTCGGGTGCTGGAGAAGTTCCGTTCTGGGGAGTATAAGGTCAATAACCTTCATATCATCGATGAGGCCAACTCGCGCCTGCTCGACATCGGTGGTGTCAAGCTTCGTTTGCTCGGATTGGGAGGTGCCGTGGTTATGCATAAGCTATTCGATAACGGCGAGGGCAAGACCACCATCGCCGGTGGCCAAGGCACAATGTGGACAACTTTACTTCAGATGGGCGAGCTAATTGACACAGCAAACCGTGTGTACGACCCATCGGAAACTCGTATCTTTGTTACCCACGCGTCGCCCGCCCGTGAGGGAATGCTCAACCAGCTATCCGTGACTCTGAAAGCTGACTTCTCTGTTTCCGCCGGTTTACATTTCCGTTACGGCTCGTCCTACAACGAATTTTCCGTGAACCCCTCCCTGGATCACTACCGAGGCAAGCTGGCCGCATCGAAGGCTTCCTTCAACGATGTTTGGGAGACGGTACGCGGCGAGGTCGAGGCTGCCATCTCCTCCAACGAAGCTCAGAAGACGCTCCTGGACAATGCTCTTGATGTGGTGCAGAAGATGCCTGCTATCGCTAACGGTGGAAACCCATTCGGCGGACCTACCGGCCCCGGAAACGCCGCTGGCCAGGTCGATGAGAGTGCCTTCAAGAACATGTGGAACTTCAACCTTGCGGATGCAGCATTCGGATTCCTTGTCCTTGAGATTGAAGCCGGCCGCATCGCCACGGAAATGCGCGCTCAGGGCTTCAACTTTGCACACCGCAGCGGCAAGCCTCCTGTTCCTGCTGTTGCTGGACAACCCAACCCTCCTGTGCCTGCCGGTACCCCTGGCGTGGTTTCCCCGGCCACCCGTGCCGCTGCTCCTCAGTTTGGCCAGGCCCAGCCCGTTCCGGGACGCCCCGCTGCCCCTCAACAGCTACAGCCTCAACCTCAGCAGGGGCAGGTCAAGGTTCCAGCTGCTGCTCCTACTCGCACTTCTCCGATTCCTGTTATCCCTAAACCTGCAACTCCTCAGCCTTCCGGCCCGGCTGCCTCGCAGCATGCTCCTACTTCGCCAGAAAAGATTGTAGCTACTGAGGCCAACGGCACTGCACAGCCTGAGAAGCCATCCGAGTCGCCTTTGCCCAGGGCTGAGAAGAAGCAGAGCAACGGATTGTTCGTTTCAAATGTTGACAATGAGCAAGCGGTTCGTGACCTGTTCCCCGAGGAGGACAAGCCGAAGATGATGAAGGTTGAGAAATGGGGCAAGTACAACCACGTCGTGACATTCAACACTGTGGAAGACGCCAAGGCTGCTCTTGATCGTCAGCCCGCGGAGCACAAGAAGCCCACACCCCCTGGCCAACCTCGTAAGCCCAACATCAAGTTTTTCGAAGACCGCGGCAGCCACCGCGGCAACGCCGGCACGTGGCAGAGCAGCAACCGTGGAGGCAACACTTCCCAGCGTGGATACCAGAGCGGAGGTGCTAGTGACAGTGAAGGAGGACGGGGACGTGGTGGATTTGGCGGACGTGGCCGCGGTCGGGGCGATCGTGGTCGTGGCGGACGTGGTGGTCGCGGTGGTTTCAACAAGGGTGGACCTACATCTGACTCGCCTGCTCCGACATCGACGTCATCTGGTGAGAAGCCCACGGCATCTGGCGAAGCCTAAGCTCGACTGCATCGGTTTAACGTGTTTCCTTGTTTCTTTTCTGTTGAAAATTTTCTTTACGCTTTTTTTGCCGGCCATGTCTTCACATTCAACTTTTCCCCCGTGTGTTCTGTTGAAGTCACATGGATCCCTGACTGATATCTTAATTATTATTCTTGTCATAATTTCCTCTTTCTCACTTTCTTCTTTTGTTTCTTCTGAGCGAGATGTACGTGAAACACTACACTTCATTTTCTTGTTCCTAGTAGACGCTCGTCCACGATCGAACCCCTAGGATTCTTTAGCCCGGGCTACAGAAGTTGTTGGTACGGTTCAGTGCGGTGCAGATTGAGATCAAGATGGTGCGATGATGAAAAGGGAAAAGAGACAAAAAGCGACGGACCAGAAAGAAATTCCATAAAAAAAGAAAAACGTCAACATCAAAACAACATTTTTGTATCTTAAATTTTTCTTTTGTTCTTTTTTCTATCTTCCTGGAACGCACCAATATCGATACCCTTGTAGCTTCATTGGGCCTTGAGCTTCAAGTATGGATTTGATTGGTAGTTCTCATCTACATATAGATAGTATCCCAAGTTTGTAGGCATTCTAAGTTGGAGTAGAGAATATCTAGAATATTCGGTAAGATATACAAGTTCAATATCAACAGGAACTATTCCCTCGATGGTATTAGCAGAAGGGAAAAAAAGTCATAAATAGGTACCACCATCGTAACCCGTGAATCAATATAAATATATCAGAGAGTCAAGTACCGAAGCCGGCAAGAAGCCCTCAAGATCCCATAACCCAGAGGGGACCATCAACGCAAAAGCGCCTTATCCAGATTTTCTTAAAATAACCAGCTGTCCAGCCAGCAAAATGCACTGTACGCATGATCCGATCGTTGGTGTACATTCTTTCCAGACCGAGACCAGTAATAACTTCATAGCCAAAGTATACTTCGTTCGCCTTCATTTGATCGAAAGAACAAGGGATAAAAAAGCATGGAAAGACAGTTACCTCACTAATACAGATCTTCAGATAATGCTGATCCCGAAACAAAGGCAGATTGTAAATATAGAAGGAAGAATGTAACCCAACCTTGTGAGTGTGATAGTTTCCAAATTTCTTCATGTTAACGTCAGTTGCGGTGTCGTATCGTAGGTAGATATGGGTATCAGAATCTGTAGCACGAGATTGCTCATTATGACCAGAGGCGATTAGACTATTTGACGCGCCCCATGATATCCTCCACATCCCTTTGGTTCACAACCACACCACCCTCAGAACACCGAGCCTTAGTACGTAGCTCGGAGCAAAGGTTGTCGACATCAATTTCGCCGTTGCGGAACTTTTCCATAGACTGCAGACGATCCCTAAAGCAATAAACATTAGTTTCCGTTTTCAAGCCACCAAGACCGTGTCAAAAATAACATACCATATCTTCGTGCAACTCAACATCTGCGACTTGTCCTCACCAGGTACCATTTCTTCATCTAACTTGTTGTCGATCTCGGCAATCAGATCTTTCTTCGGTGCCTGCGGGTTGACCACCTCATTGAAGTTGTGAGAGGGACTTCCCAAATCTGGCAATGGGAAAGCATCGTCAAAGAAAGTGCCAAAATCCTGCGACAGGATTGCGTCTTGGGGTTCCCGCCAGTCCCCAAACAGCACCGGGTCGAACTGACCTCCATTCTGCTGCGCGAGGAGGTCAAGCCCATGTGTCTGCTCAGAGTTGCTGTTGTGTTGGTTTGGGGTGTTCGATACGCTCTCGCTCGTGCTTCTCACAGCTGGAACAGGGTTATTGATGTTGCCGCACGCCATACCAAGTTGGGCGCAGAAGGACTCCTCACCGTCAATGGTGTTATAAGTGCAGGTATGATGATGATGATGATGATGATTCTGAACATTTTCATTGAGCTTAGTTGCAGGCGAGCTCGATGCCGGCTCGGGCGAAGTGCCATTAGAAGACAGCATTTGGCTCTGGTGCGAGTCAGATGAGGACGATGGGGAATCAGAGTTGGATGTATCATGTGACGATGCCGATTGTTTGATGTTGTAAACTGATGGGATCCTAGGCGAGGTATTGCTAGAAATTCCATTGTTCGATATTTGAGTTCTATTGGCGGCTTTGACACTATGTAATCCGTGACTGACTTGACTGTTCAGTGATTCCCGGGTCAAGACACCTGGGACGCGAGAGTCACTCGATGTTGTCGGAGATGATTCATCCTTGGATTTGTTTTGATTTGACTTAGTCAACGGGCCGTTGAATATATGGCCACCGGGAAGATCCCCGAATTTGGGAAAGTCAAACATGAAGTCATTATTATTGAGGCCGTACAAACTACTGGAATGAGCTCCCGGAATGGCGGACATGGCAGAAAGTCCGCTGCCGCTAGTGAGCCACGAGAGCCGCTTGCGGTACTCTCTGAGTTCCACCTGTAGACGCTCTACCTGGGCCCGCAGTAATCCGTTTTCCTGGTGTGTATCGTCAGAGGCCTTCTGCAACTCCTCTACCTTGGTCTCCAAGTCCTTCAGATGCTTCTCCTTGCGCTCACGGAAAGCCCGCTGCGCTGCACGATTCTGGGCCTTGCGCTTCTATAGAGTATGTTAGTGAAACAGGCTCGGTTAATCCACTACCCGACTTTGAATGCATACCGAAGTAGGCTCTGAAGTCAAAGGCTTTCTGCCTGGTTTCTTTGCTGTTTTGTCGTCGCTTTCTCTGCGCTTCTTCCCTGATTCTTCATTTTCGTTGTCCGACATGTCCTTTCGCTTATCGCCGGCCTCGTATTCCTCAGACGGTGGCTGGCTACCCGGCAAATCACCAATTAGGTCTTCGGAGCCTTGGAAATCAAGGTCGATTTCCGGGTTGAAATCAAGGAAAGGGCTTTCATCATCTCCGTAACCTAGGCCACCGGAGTTATGGTGCGAGTGATTGAATCCAGGTGACATGGTGAAGCTGCCGGATGACATGTTTCCAGGAGTGCTGTCTGCATCTGTCTTCGTTTGAGATCTTTGCTTATTATTTTCTTGTTTCTGAGGAGGTTGGTTGGAGGAAAGGGCGGCAAGAAGGAGGTCTTGTTGATCAGGGGAGAGGTAGAGACCTTGGTGATAGAGGGAGTTATAATCGGCCATCGTAATTGTCGTAGCTTTCAAAGCGGTCTGGAATGGATGGTATATAGATAGAGCACGCGTTAGGGCCCCTTGAGCGTTGAGAGCGGCCTGTAATCAATCTCCTATAAAGACCCGACTTGACTGTTTGTACCGTTGAGACAGCAAGGCCGGGCTTCCCGCCCGTTCGTCGTATCGAATGAAGTACCGACTATGGTAAGATCGATGCACCACCGTATGTGATATGGAGTAAATGATTAAGGCAGGGTGGATTTGAAAGATGTGGCGTAAAATAAAAGGGTTACAGTTGACGGTTGAGAATGTACTCAAGAGCCCGATGAGGCAATGGACAAACCAACTAAAGAAGAGAGGCTTTTGGGAACTGTCTTGAATCAAAAAGCAAATGGCCAAGTGCAAGTTCCGACGAACAAAAAGAATGAATGAAAGAAAAAATAAAAATAAAAAAGCTCCGGTGACTGATGAAACGTCGCGAGAGTGGGAAGTCAAGACGCCAGGCAAGTAACAGTGCTTGGGATGGTCCGAGCACAGTCAAACCCTGAGGCACAGTGAGTATGAGCTAACAGGAAGTTAAGACCCGTAAACGACGAGGTGAGGTGAAGGAAATATGCAGGTCAATAGAGGATAGGCTCAAGTCAAGGTATGGGAAAGAGGGGCTCAATGGGAGGCGAATAAGGTAGAAACGGGGCAATAGGCGGATCAAAATCACGGAATTGCAGTGATATACGTCAGAACGATTGGTGCCTACTGGGGGAAGAGGGGAACCAATCGATAGTTTGCACAGGAGAAGAAACAAGCAGAGTGGATGGAAGGAAGAAGAGGCAACGGAAGTGAGAGTTGGCGTAAGAGGGGGAAGGACAGAAAGTGCCAAATGGTTGCAGTAGTCAGTCATTCGATACGGTACAGTTCCAGCCTGAGGTACTAAAACTAACGCAAAACCTTAGGCAGACAGAGCGGCAGTGGGAGGAGGCGGCCTTGATTGGTTGCCTAACACGAGGGTTAGTCGCCGTGGCCAATCATCGCCGTCGATCATGGACGCTGGTTTGAGATGTGAAAATTCCTGGATGCGTTGCTTAGAAATCAGCCCAGACCCTCTTTTTTTTTCTCTTCTATTCGGATTTTCTGCCACTTTCCACCATTTCCCTTTTAAAGCCGCTTTGGTTCCCGCCACTCAGCAGATCGCTTTCTCTCCACATCATTACGGATGTTTCGGGCGACAGATAAGATGACTTTTTGTGGAGATATCAGCCTTTCCTCACTCTTCTTTCTTTTCTTTTCTATGTCTATCTTTCCCACCCTTCAAGATCTCTCTCTCTTCTTTTTTATTTTACTTTTACTTATCAAGAACAGAATACTCAAGAATACATACAAATCTTATACTGGACCTGTTTTTGTACGTTATACAAACGCGCAAATGGATGTCAGCACTAGCATAGGTTTCTTATCAACACTCTGAGTTGCATTCAACCCTCCGGTCTCGGCTTTTTTGGTTGTCTCTGCTAGCTTGATGTAATTCGACAGAGTTGGAAAAGAAATTAAAAGCAACCTGTCAATAAATTCCGTACCCTAACTTTGGACCCTATGGAGCATACAATGGATATATCTCCTGGAACATAGATCTGGATCCCGCGTCACTCCGTTCCATAGATGAGGTGAGAGGGAATAATGGCATCTGTTGATCGGTCTGGGATGACTCCAATGAGTCCACCTTCTTTTTAAGCTCCTGAGTAATGTGATAATTCATGATATTGCCGAGATCGTCTTCTAACTAGAAAGAGTGTAGTTGGTAGATTCTTTAAAAGAATTAAGCTAATGGAGAGATCCACCTCTATTAAAATCCTTGACTGATGGCAAAAGACATATGGAGTGCATCCATGTGCAGATGATGCACTCACGTGATACGCTAACCACAAGAGGAACCTACACTATCTTATCCCTACTTCTCCAGCGTCTTTCTTCTTATCAGGTCATCTACAAATATCTCAACGTCCATATCGTGCTTCAACTTAGCTTCAGTCGATTGCACATCTTTTCTTGTTTTAATTTAACATTTATCTCCCCTTCTTAAATTCTACAGCCATCATCATGTCAGACGTGGCAGCTTTGGAGGCCGAGGTCAAGGAATTCAAGCTACAGGTACATTAACCAGAAAATATTCAAATTAGCATCTCCAACTGACTTTGCGCAGCTTGAAACTGTTCAATCGAGCTTGCAGGTAGATCCAGATAACACGGAACTTCAGAGTCTCAAAACTGAGCTGGAAGAACTTATTAACCTCACCGAAACCTCCATCGCTGAACTCAAACCCGTCGCTCCCCTCCAGTCAAAATCATCGCCACCGGTAAAAGAGAAGGGGCACGGGGATAACTACACAGCATCTCAGGCAAGCTATCGCAAGCCGACGGTTGAGCAGACCGAGGACTCAACTCCGTCAGCCTCTTTCTCCGTCAACGAACATATCCTCGCCCGCTGGGTTTCGGGCGATAACTCCTTCTACCCTGCCCGCATCACCTCCATCACCGGCTCCTCCAGCAACCCTGTTTACCTCGTCTCTTTCAAGTCCTATGGAACTGTGGAGTGTCTAACTGCAAAAGACCTCAGGCCTATCTCTGGCAATGATTCGCGTAAGCGCAAGGCTGATGGAAGCTCAGGCAACTCCGCATCCCAATCCCCAGCACCTCAGCTGCCAAACTCGAGTGTGATTTCTGCAGCCGCAGACATAAATCCCGCATTGGCAAATCAGGCACGGAATGAGCCGAGTAAGGCTAGCGATGGTCCCGCGCGTCCCGCAAAGGCGCCTCGGAAAGTCAAAGCCACGCGGGAGCTTGAGGCGGGTAAGATGAAGTGGAAAGACTTCGCTAGTAAGGGAAAGCTGGGGCGGAAAGATAGCATGTTCCGAACAGGAGACGGAGTCAATGCACGAGGTATGTTTGTCGAGCTGTGGTGCTTGATAGATAACTAATATCTATCTATCTGTAGTGGGTTTCACTGGCTCTGGCCAAAAGATGCGCAAAGACCCTACCAGGACGCGACACGTTTACCAACAAGGCGAAGAGGAAGGCTACTGATGCTTGTGGCATTGTCGGGTGTTTATGGACGGTTCATTCATGACATGATGGGCTTGGTTTCTTTTTCTCCTTATTGTTCATATGCTGTTTTGCGCAAGCTGTCTGATGTTCCCATTGCTAACAGGCTATTGATGGTAGATAAGTCATTTCATGAATGTCGAGGCAGGAGTATACGTACATAGAGCGCGGCTTCAAGATATTGGTGACATCTTACCCCATGAGTCTCTGGCGTCCCTCCTTTACGCGTTCATTTCTAATAACGCTATCATGTTAGGTATTCTAATACGTCTATCAGAACATACGTCAGCTTGTCCATCGTTCTGGATATCCTCGTAGTAGTTGATTCGGCGGGGCGAGACAACTTTTGGAGAATGAGTGATGTCTCTAGATAAATGTTAATGTTCAGTTGTAGATTGGCCAATAACAAAATCAAACACATACACATATTTAGCCCATTTTCCAGCAGTAATTATTTTACTCATGGTTTCGTCTCAGGTGACACCATAAAATGGCGCAAACCCTCAACATTCTTTCTTTTATCATTTACCCCAAAAGATCCCATGAATTCTTAAACTAAAGGCACACAACAAACTTCATTTCAAATGACACAACATGGGCTCAATACTAAGCAAACAAGCCCGCAATGAGCATTGTCCTTCTACAGCACCAGAAACAACCCCGACATCAACGAGTAGAGTTGTCCAGGGTGAGCCCGCTCAAGCCTCCAAGTCTACAGAGACCTTCGAGCATATCGAGAACGTCACCCCTGTACACAGACATAGCACGAAAATCTATTACATCCCTCTTTACGTTTATAGCCCTAAAATTTACTTCTCCCTTATCGCTTTCCGGTATGTATATGCTAATATCCTTGGTAGAATGGTCCAGAACAGTCGAGACGCTCGAAGTCAACGTCGTACCGATTTCGGCCCTAGGTCATAGGGATGATACCTAGAGGCCTTGTCTCCTGATATGAGCGCCGTTTTGGGAGGGTTTGCATAAGCTTTAGCATTTCAACGTTGGTACCGGTGTCTGGCGTGTGATTGTGATTTTTGCGTTTCTGCTGCTGGTCGAAGCTTGCCATGTTTTTAAATCTTTTTATTCTATGAAGGGGAGTTACATGTTGTTCTTACCAGAACGTTGTAGGTTGTTCTTACCAGACTGTTGTAGGTTGTTCAGAAACCAGAACTGTTAGTAGGTTAAAAGGCAGTCTTCAAACAGTATCATTTGATTTGTATTGTCTACGTCTTGGAGGAACATGTTGGAGTACATCCATCGTCCACCATCTCCGATTAGGGCACTGCATTCTGACTATAGCGAACAGGGATGTCATCTAGCCGAAGACTACGCAAGAAAGGGGTAGGTTAATCGATATGTCCATCTTACATCCGAGCACAATACCTAATTTGTTTTGTCTACTCGCCTTGCTTACCCCCATACCGTGGATGGTGAGGGGAAAGTCTCCTCCTTTTTGATCCCGAAGTATATCAGGAGCTCTTTATCTAGTACTACTACTCATATATTCAAATTACTACAATAGACGAGAACTAAAGACTAATCAATAAATTGATAGCTGAGAGGAACCCGATGCGAAGAATGGGATCTTCGTAGGAGTTAACGGGCCGGTGGTCTTCTTATATAGTGATATCAGAGGAAGTTATGTTAATGGAGCTGATCTTGTCGTTAATGATATGTTTTATGGCAAAGAGTATCCTATTTAGACGCTAAGACATCCTAGGAGTTGGCTTGGTCTTCTGATGTTGGCTATTACGGTAGCTTCAACTCTGAAGCTTCACTTCTGCTTGTCATGCCTATTGTAGAAGCCATGTGCTCTATATAGATGATCTCAAAGAATTTTCGTGGTTGTTTACTCTGATCTTCTCCAAACAAATAGTAAACAGCGGCAAGGATTAGCAGTTTCACTATTCAGCCTGAAGCTGCGCAAAAGTAATATCAGTCTCTCCATAAACTCTATACCCTAATAAATCGATAATTTTACAGAACAGCTAGCCCAGTATAACACCCATTATCAGTTAGCCCTCGGCCACCACGTCACGTATCAAAATATTCGATAGAATCGGGGTGGGGAGGGGAGTGTGGGGGAAGGGACATCCAGTTGACTCCTGTCTATTCCGTAACAGGAATCATTCCACATTCCCTCAACACATCGGTCAATGAACTAAAACGTTCATCTCACGTTTCTCCATCCGTCATCAACTCCACCGTTCGGGTAACACTCTCTTCTTTCCGGTCTCACCTCGTCCAGCATGAGCCTTGACTTAAACGAACTGCCGTTCTGCAATGATACAGTCAGCCGGCGCATTGTGGTCGACTTCTGCAAAAGTGCTGATCTTCAAAGGCAGTTTCTCCGGTACAGCTTCTACGACGAGCCAGGCGTCTGACACGGCGGCGGGAATCACGGTGAACGTCTCATATGTGCCACTAGGGCGCTGGGATGGCGCCAGGGCTGTGAGTATATGCAGTGGTTGTCGATGTAGACGGACGCGTCTGAGAGGGCTTGGGTAGAGAGGATCGCGGATATGCATTTTGTATCCGCCCGCGAGGAAGACGGAGGCTATGCGACGGCCTAAGACCCCGGCGCCGAGAAAGACGACGGGACGTGATGAGGTCTGGGACATTGTATACATAGATCTTGATATAGAAAAAAATGATTGTAGTATAGGTACCACAACGAGATATGATGAGCTAGATATCTAAGTGGGCTACATAGGGCATAGGTCCAGAACATCCCTGCCATGACACCCGCTCGCATCCGGTATGAAAGGCAAAATCCCTCATCTGAATACAAAGGTCGTGCAGCGCCGATATTTGATACCAATTGTTGAGCCGGTTCAGTTCGCTCGGACACCCTCGGACTCAGTATGGAGATATTTCGGAGACGAGCGGAGCGGATATTTAACCCTAGGTGTGGAACTTTGGGGCGATGCCGATGCTGTTCGTTCGGCTTGCAACGTATATATTTTCGGGAAACGGCAATTGGGTCGAGAGGTTCTCTTTCCTCTTGACTTTCGTGGCGGTGACTATTGTCACGATGTGTTTTAGGTGTAGCTCGTATAATCGAGCTTCTACTGAGGGAGCTTTGTATTGTGTGTAAAGCTGAGAGGGTCTATTCATCAAGGCAGTAAATCAGTGAAGCATTCAATCTCCGGCAGGAAAGTAGAGTTGTAGAAATACAAACACAGTAAATTCGCTTTCTATAATTACACACTAGAACAAGAAAACCTGATCCCCTGCCTTAGCAACCGCCCCAGGCATCGACCACCCCATGCCCTGCAACGTCTCCTTCATCGCCGCCAACATCGGTGATGGCCCGCACAACAACACCTTATTTTCTTGCAAAACAGGCGCCAAATGTTTCTCAATCATCTCTCCATTCACAAACCCCCGATAACTCATCCATGTCTCATTCGGCTTGCTCAGCACATACTGCACCCGGAATTTGTCCGGATGGATCCGCGCGAACTCATCCAGCTCCTTCCGCGGCTGAATATCCTCCGTGTTATTGGCGTACAACAATCCTGGGTCTTATCGCTATCATCTTCACAAATAGCCCGGATAAGTTGGTACATTGACGTGATGCTCGTCCCGCCGGCAATCTTCCCGATATGCCGTGCGTATTGCTGGGAGTACTGCATTCCGCCCTTCGGTCCGAGGAGCTCGATTGAGTCCCCTACTTTCATTTGTTCCGGGTGTTGAGTCATGGCACCGTTGGGGTATACCTTGAGACCAAGAGCTCGATACGGCCCAAGTCGCTGTTGTTGGATACGTGGGTATACGATTTCAAGACACTCTGTCCGTTGATCGTGGCTCGAAGCGAGATACGCTGGCCCGTCGGAAGGCTGAGAACGTCATCTGGATTCGACAGTGCGAAGACGAATCGGTACACGTGTGTTGCTACCTCTACTTTGCTGGTCAGGATAAAAGATCGGACTTGCGCGGGTCTAGGACATTTGGTTTCTTAGTCGGGAGGTTGCTCCGGGGTAGTCGGGTTATGCGTGCCGTCTTGGCTGGTCGGCGTGGTACGTGATGGGCGAACTCTTGTTGCACGTCTAGCTTAGTTGAGATCCACATGCGTAGTCCCAGGGTCAGGGTGCATTGAACTACACTGGCGATGCCGACTCCTGTCCAGAAGTGGCCAAGTCCCTGACGGTTGAGATGGAGGACAGGAGTGAACGTAGAGCGTGAGCTATTTGGGTGGTGGTCATGCCGCGACGGTAGACTGTTATGGCGGCTTTGCCTGCGAGGCTTGTTATGCCACATTTTATGATTGCCTGTATCAGCGATGACTAGGAGGTGGACTTCTTGACGCTGACAGCGGCGGATTGGGATATTTGTTCGAAGGTTGGCCGGTAGACTTCGATAGACTAGGCATGTTCCTGAGGTGGCCAGTATAACATGAAGAATCAACTCCAGTATGGCATACCTCTGTCGGTAGGTCCCCCACTTAGAAGGCTCCAGCTGTTCGCGAGCTTCATCAGAGTATCCAATTTCCTCGAAAGCTTCTGTGGCATCGGTGCCGGAAACTTCTAGAAGTATGGCACCCATTCGGATGGCATATTCGAATTCAACAACATCGAGGTGTATAAATCATGTCAATTCCAGGTGAGCCTGCACTTATATAAATCAATAATTCAAGTCAGCCATTGAGATTGACAATCATCATGAAGTGTCAGTTCTATCTCGTGGGTGACGACATCGCTACCGCGCAGTCCATTGTAGACTCCCGTCGGAAGTTCGAAGACTTACAACGAACTGTTGGGGGAACTTTTCCATGTCACTGTGCCAACAGGTAACTCTTTTACTCAAGCTCCTTCTTCGCAAGGCTCTAATGACTCAGGCATTTCTTTCCACACTTCCGAAAACGAAACATTGTCTTCTGTTGCCGAGATCATTTCGACGTCGTCTTCATCTCCCATCAGCCTCCGAGTAGACGGAAATGCCGTCCAAACTCCACAGGGGCCATCATGACTCCCCTAGTGGACAGCTTCTACGAGATCTTCCCCGACCACTTGGGCAATCTCGATTGACTCTTTTACAAATACGGGCCGGGCCGGTCATCAAAACCACCAATATGGGCAAAACCACCTATCTCACCGACGACCCGCAAGTCGCCTCACGTCTGTGTAGCAAAATCAGCCTACATGACTAAAAAGATCAACGAAAATCATCGCCTCTGGGGCGTCAAAGACAACACGGCCATCTTCATCGGCGACACCGAGACCGAGAACTGGCGTCTAGCGCATAAATACCTCCCTCCAGCAATGGGGCCCTAAAGCCGTAAGACATTACACAGACCTCATGCAAAATTGTGCAAGGAAGTCCTTACCTGTCTTTGACGAGCTGCACTCCCGCGACGAACCCTGGAATGTCTACCAGTACATGGTTAAACTAGCATTCTAGACTATCGGATCATTCTCTCTAGGTAAAGATTTTGGCCACTTTGACTCACCGACATCCCGTTGCATCCCATCGTCAGGAATATCGCCGGTCTCCTCTCGCTGAACAAGAAGATCACTGCCCGCGGCGAATGGTACCGTCGCCTTCCCTTCGGAGACCCCGCACGCCTACGCCAAGTCCAGCATACCATCTACTCGCTGCTACATGAGGCCATTGACGAAGTCGCGGGACCGAGTATCGAAGACACCCCCATGAATAAAGCCGCGCTCAGTGCCTCCTGCATAGTCGACTACCTCCTCCTTGCAGTCGACAACAAAGGCAAGCATTCCCCACCCGGCCTAATCCTAGCAAACATGCTCATTGTCACCGGAGCAGGCTTCACAACCACTTCCACCCTCCTTTCCTGGCTACTGTGCCAGGAGCTCGTCGACTACGGAATCGTAGGCCCCAACGGCGAACACAACTCAACGACCTGGACGCCGGACCTAGCGCACAGCCTACCTTACGTCGACAAGTTCATCAAAGAAACACAACGACTCCACAACGCTAGCTTCCAGCCCGGTAGAACCACTAAGACCGACGGCGTTCTTCCAAGTAGCTATAGGTTCCCGCCGGATAGTGTCAATGTTCCCGCGTTGTATGCTGTCCATACGAACCCGAAGACCTAGTGGGATCCGTCCCGGTTTGATCCCGATCGGCGAACTACGGGGGAGATGAAGGATCGGCACCTGTGTGCTTATATTCCGTTTGCGACGGGCCAGCGTGGGTGTATTGGGCTAAACTTTGCGTTGCTGTGAGGTGAAGGTTTTGTTGGCGGAATTGGTTAGTCGGTATGAGTTTGCGAGGGAGGACCTGGAGGCAATTGATTATGATCCTGAGTTTCATTTGATTAGTTAGACCTTTGAACTTTTATGTTCGGGCAAAACGGAGGGTGTAAACAATTGCGGCCATAATAAGAGTAAAAATAGACTGATAGAACGAAAGTATGTATATTACCAATTTACTACTGCAAAAAAGTGCTATATTCACATCCATATACACTCCTCCATGGATATATGGATACTGCCAGAAATATGTACGTAGTAGACTACTCCGAGCAGGCGCTGTGTACAAAAGCATCAAACCTCCCCAGCCCACCTAACCGTCTGTATACAGAACCACCAAGGAAGGAAGCATACAACCAACCACACACCACAAAATCAAACACAAAAACGTTCACCAATGACTAGTAGGATTTATGCTTTATTAGCTTGATCCATCCTTGGTAGTCAGAGGCTATTAAACCGCCCAAGTATCCGCCCACTTTGTGGGAGGTTGGTAACGGTTATTCGCGATTCCAGGCTGGTGTCGGCATCCTGACTGACTGCTATTCAGAAAGAGATATTTCCCTAATTTCCCAGACTGATAACCATCAAACCACATTCACCACTGGGTTTGTTATTGGGACCTGTTCAAAGTGAATCATATAGAAAGTATGGTTGCCTATTTGGGCTAGTGTAAGCGCCTCAGGCATCAAAGCTTCAAGTACTGTGTGCCTGAACAAAGTCGACTTCTTCTGTACGTTTCTATGTATGTAGTCATATTTTCTATGGCTGCATGGATATACTGGGGTGACGTTACAGCTGCATTGGATGGTTCTCTCAGGGGCCTTGCGGATGGCTGTAAGATTCTACCAATATAGTTGGTACTGGAAGGAGGCATGCGGATATTACCGTTGATAATGCCGTCCTGTACGAGAGAACGTTATAATATGCTGAGGGTGTATTGTATGTATGAACTATGTTAGGATAGTTATGGCCAGGCAGTTATATATGTTTCTGACGTAATAGGGTACTTCTACACCTCCGAAAAGAGGTCATTAAAGATATCAGTTGAATCGATCAAGGGTAGCACAAGTGTATTTCTTCTTTGCAATTGATTGTGCGCCTAGAAAACCTCTTTGGTAAACGTTTTCCTACTATAGTCAGGTCAAAAACATGCTGTTAGTATTATGTTCCGTAAGATTCCAGATTCAATAAGTGTAGAGCAAGTCGCTAAATATATAAACTATTTCCGAAGTCAACTCCAGCATCAACGCCCAGGTATAGATATAGACATGTAAACGGCAGCTCATCCGCTCCACAGCCTCAGAGGAAGGTAAGCTATCAAAAGAAAGAGAACCATAGCTGAGTGTAACTCTGGGGTAGACTTGCAACCCAGACTATTGTGCGGAAGGTACTGATCCTGCCCATACGTCGAATTCAACGTCACATTTCCAGTAACTGCTCCATCCTCCAGCCGAATCCAGGTCATCACTTTATCTTTAAGGTTGTCTTGTTTCAATAGGATTTGTCGTCCGCCACGAGCCAGGTTCCCATACCCTCCGTATCCTGCGTGACGGCCATAGCACACATTAACACCATTTCCCGGTACCGTCTCTTTTGAGATGGAATCAGTCCACTTGAAGCACCTGCGTTGAACATCAGCGTTTGGCCTCAATGATAGGAGTGCTTTCGCTCGCACCAATCATTCTCATGATCATGGCCGCTAAACGTAGCCAAAAGCCCATTCGTCTTTGACAACGCCGTCATAAATGGCACATCATAGCCAATATGTCTCTCATTCCAAAAACGACCTTGCCACTTAACTTCCTCTCCATCGACACCCGGTTCCTTAGTAGGATCCCTGCCATCCTTCTGAAATGCACGTGCTGCGCTCAGCGGAATATGAAAGAACGCCAGGGACGGGATGGCCCTCCCATATTCTTTGGTAAGGTTGCTATTCTTCTCTTTAAACCACTTCACAACCTATCCAAATGTTAGACATCACATCCCAAGACCAACAACAAGGGCAAGATTCACCGACTCATCAACCCAATCCGGTCGTTTGCCCGACGGCCAGTTCCCACCCCTACTATCAAAAAACCACAAGAGAAGCTCCGGCACCTCCGGTAATCCCGAATCCGAATATACAGGTAAATAATAATTCGTCACACCCGGCTTGGAAGAGTCATCCGTCGATATCATATTCTGCGTTAGACTGTTTTTGTAGCGCTTCTCCCACTGGAAAAGTTCTGTGGGTTTAAAATCATATTGGCACTCGTGGTTGCCGTAGGTTGAAGCCCATGGAAGGTCCTTCTCGATGATTGGCGCCACAACTTGGTCTAGATAGAGTGATGCATTGTGAGGGTGTGTGGCATCACCTGATATCAGATCACCATTCAGCACGACTAGCTGTGAGTGTTCGCGCTCCAGCACATCACTCATTACTTTTGTTGTTTTTGCGTCTTTCTTAGGCCCTTCTACTTTGTTTTCATCTGATGCGATGTTTCATGTTCAGGTTAGGCACTGTAAGTGTTCCGCCGAGGTGGAGGGGGGGCTTACTTTCCCCGAAGTGGAGGTCTGTGAACACGGTGATCTGGAAAGTGCCATCCCTAGAGAACCGAAGGGTATAATCAGTGCGGGGCCGACCTGTTTCATGATCAATCGGCCACAGTTTCATCTCGAAGATGTTAGAAAATGGTTAGATGGAGAAGGAGGAAGGAAGAAAAAGAAAAAGAAAAAGAGCTACCTAGAATACTAACTAGTAGTCGGATACCACCTTAGGCTCCATAGCCGGAGGCGGTGTTAACTGTTAATAAGGAACCCATCCAATGAGAACCCCATCAATGACGACATGACCCCACGAGACCCTGAAACCCTAATTTATGTCATCTGAACTAGTCTTAATTTAAGCTTGAGTTTAGTGGAGATATTTAAACATTTTTCTTACTGGAAGACGCGCGCTGCGCACGCTGCGGGCCCTGAAACGATGAAAGTAGAAGGATGCGCTAGGGTCAAGTTAGTCGAGATTGATTTAAGAAGTTAGTTGACTATGTGTAAACAGAGTAAGCCTCATGCGGAGCAAGCGGGTGGCGACCAATAGCAACCAACCATTGGTTACCTAGTTACACGTTATAGCTACTAACCCTTCCAAGTGTATAGATATTATGGTCCGATTTTGGCTGAGGAAGTGGTATGTGAACCTCATCCAACATAGCCTTCCCCTCAGAAAAGAATGAGCCATACTTTCGATCTAATCTTGTATCTCTTTCTATATGAACACCGTCTAGGACCGAAATCGCACATACGACCATAGGGTTTAACTTGCTTGCCGCCTAACCTTCAGTCCCAACAAGTTAAAAGGAAAGATGTCGCGTGTGCGCAGCCGACTCACATATTCGACGGATTCCCCCTGATGTGGACCTCTTGATTTGGTGGATCTTCAACTACTCAGTTTCTTGGAGGGGCTCTTTTTAGTATGAGGCGACAGTGCATATCTCTTGTTTAAAAGTATATGAGAAGATGCAATAGGGTCTGATAGGAAATGCCCTTCTTGATGTGGCCCGACAATCGAATCATACGGTGTATTTGTTTTGGTGAAGATTTCTTGTTAGATGCCAGTCTTGGGTTATCATTGGATGTATACTGCTTGCCATTGTGCTTCCCCACTATCGATTCTGTCCAGTGCCTCGCCGTACATGATTCCATTCACATACGCAGGTCCAATGAGTGTCAGCCCCTGCTCATCGCCAGCCATGGGCCGCACAACAGCCGGCGATTTAGCATTCTGAATGACAATCACTGCGTCTCCCGCACGTGCTGCCTGGGAGCAGAGATCCCGCGTCCACCACCCGTAGTGACAAAATAGCTTTGCCCTTCGCACACATGCAGCAAACTGTTCGAATAGTCAACCAATTCAGAAGGATGCTCCTTTCCTGCCCCCATATGGGCATATGACACCAAGAGTGTCTTCCATAGCATGTAGCAGCGCATCGGGTCTCTAGGATAAGGAAGGGCAAGGACAAAGCGTGGCAAACCCTCCATCCTATCTGCAACTAAGGTGGTCGCGTGCGAGCTTAAGTCCTGTCCGGAGACAGGGTCGTCTCCGCCTGAAAGCTCGAGGCAGGCAGTCTCCCACTTTAAAAGACGCGACCAGTCGAGCCAACTTTTTTTTGTTAGGATATTATTATCCCATCCGAGGACTGCGTGTATTTGGTCTACTGCTATCGTAGCTGGTAACTCGAGAACATGAGGATTCAACCACCTCGTCTCTGGGACTTCGTCCGGTTCAGGTATGCCCATTCCTCTGGTTGCAATCTTGGTCTTGTCGTTTCTATACCCCGCGGAAAATATGTCCCAGTGAATGCGCGGTTCTTTATTCCACATGAGGTTAGGGCCCCAGGAAGGCAGACTTGAAAAATGATGCGCATAATCAAGCGTTATAAGAATCTCTTGGAAACGGCCTAAAGCCAAGCTCCATCGCGCAAATTGGATGTAAGCTTCAGTGACGGAAAAGTCGGCGTCCAGGACCAGAGATTCTAATATCTCAGGAGGACATAACCCCAGGATACCCAAGACTCTGTCCTTTGCATCCGTCGTCTGCTTATGCCGGGCAAAAGAATTGACTGCGTCAACCATCATTTTATGGTTCGGAGTTTCGCAATGCCAGTTATCGCGGAGTCTTTTAAGCCCAATGATATCGCTCACATACGGCTGTCCCTGATACATGCAGGTTTCACTCAGCTTGGCGAAGGCCTCCCAAGGGACCTTCGATTGTCCGCAGAGTATAAAGAGGTTCTTACCGAGCACTATCTCCAGATCCTTGTAAAATACAGACGATGGAAGATGGACATCAATGTCTCTCTTATCATTTTGAAGGGTATCGGTGCAGAATATTGATCCTCAGATTTGTCTCTCGGTCCAGGTCGAAGGATTTGCAGTTCCGGACTAGGGCCCAAAATTGCAGCCCTGATGGCAGTTATCGTGTCCTCGCGGAGGGTTAGTGATTCCAGAAAAGTACCGTCGCCCAGCCAAGCCAGGACTTCCGACGCCTTGGTGTTTATTTCCCTCATGAGTGGAATCTGATGATATTTCTCCCTTTCGTCCTGCAGGTTGATGCAAATGGCATCTACCCAGATCCATCGGTTGGACCTCCTATATGCCAGCGTCTTAAGGCAGCAGAAGAGATTGTCGCCCGGAACAGCAATCAGCTTTGATCCACATGATAAGCCGAACCGCATCCGCGTATCTCCCCATGTATACCACAGAGCATCATATTCCGGTGCCTCGTCGATTGAGAACGCTTTCAGCTCGACTGGGAGGACTGTGTCCCAGCCAAGCAGTCGCAAGAGACGGATATGTCGGGGGAATGGCAGTGGTTGATATTGATATTGCCTTTCGGGAGGGATAGACTTTGCACGCAGTGTCGGATGAAAGAACTCGATCAAGGATATCGTCCGTTTACCGAGCCAGTAAAGGGTCCCCAAAACATATATTATTTGGGCCCGAGAGAACACGCGCTCAAGGGAGGCCCGCACATGGCCCATTCTATCTGATCAAAGCTCACAGTGTTCTCTCTGACGGCGAGAAATGATCTCTTACTCATACCGGGGTGCCCAGCGTGCTGCGGCTTGCAGGTGATCGTCGTCAAACGGGAGTTTGCATTATGGGATGTCGATGTAGACCGCGCCAGTAAATTATTGGTGGTAAACCCAAAACTCATCTCATGGAGTAAGGTACCATAGTTGTTGATCATGCATAGTTTATCAGAGAAGATGAACAGATAAAGATGATCTGTCTGACGGCCGACGCAGTCGGGCATCAATAATGTCAGTGCGGTTGTAGTAGCCATTCGTTCGGCAAGGCTTACCACATTCGACGAAAGGAGAGGAGTACCTTGATTATTTTCTAAGTAGTGCTCAAAATTAATTTTTAATAATAGAACCAATAAATAAGTTTCAAAATATTCGAGATTAATTCTGTATTTTATAGGCTTACTTTTTGAGTTAAAACTCAGACTAGGAGGGCACAGAAAACGAAGTGATATATCTGTAGGAATCACTACGAAGAATAGATTGTTGATCCGTGGGGTTTCCAAATCCTGAGTCAGACGACCCAATGCCCAGTCCCAAACACATAAAATGAAAGATATCTATAAGAGTGGACTTAGGTCCTACAGTATATCTATAAAATAACCCCGCAATGCACGATAGTTAGCAGATAATAACCAACCACCGGGCCGCAGCTTCATCATTACCCCGACAGGATGGGATTTAGCAATTAGATACTCTTCAGGCAGTGTAAGATCGTTAATTAAAAACAATAGGATAATGCTGACAAATCATCATATTCACTTGGTCCTGCGAAGAGAACTTAGGGATAAATTATCAAGTGAGAGCAGAGTAACAAGTTAGGCAGAGACCCCAGGATCCATCATTCCATCCATAAGTATCAAGATAACCTTGCAATGGCCGCATAAGGGGTTCTATATCAAGTATATGGCGAATATTACTTACAGGTATAATTCTACCATAAGAACATCAAGTTTCACTTCACTTGAGCATGTCTTTTATTCCACATAGGCTGCTGCCTCTTTTATCACTATGCCTACTATGCAGCTAGAAAATTATATCTCGTTAATTTTCAGGCCCGCATGCTGGAAATGACCTACTGCACTTTGCTCACGTGTATCACAACCACAATACACCACTGAAGGAAGTCGTGGAAAACTTGACCAGGGCTGTCCACATAGAGCTGCCAGCCTCGCTTAATAAAGCCCTGAAGCTCAGAAAAAACTTCTCAGTCGGGTTCAGGCCAGGCGAGTAGGATAATGAATACACCAACTTCCGCGGTTAAGAGACTAACGGACCGAATGACACCATCATTCTGCCAACCGCTCATCGAGTTCTCAAAGTGAGTCCATACGAACTCCTCGGAGTTACGAGATCCCAGCACAATCAGGGTGACCAAGGCAACTGCAAAAACAGTATATGGATGATGCTCAAGTAGACGCCTCAGGCTATTGATTTGATCGTACATATATACACTACTCACTGCCTATAAAATCTCACTTATTTGGCAACTGGCCATCCGCTTGAGAAGTCCAGTTTGTTCCATCCGAACCGCTTTTGACCATCTGCATACCCAATTGTTGTATCGACATAGTGGTAATAAAGGACCGGTCCAAGGTTAGGATCGTCGAACACGCCTTGTCCTCCTGGCCCATACACCGAGTCGTGCGACTCCAGGACCACCGTACCCCCGCCGTTGGTGCAGGCGACGCCGTTCTTGTCAACCTAGATGGGTTTATGCCGGTTAACACCTTATGACAATATACCACGGGACTGGATGAAACACTTACGAAACCACCAGTTGGCGACGTCGAGCGGCAGACCTTGATTTTGTACTCCTCTCCACTAGCTGGCCTAGAAGTATCGTATCCGCAGCAAACACCAGAGGAATAGAAGAGGTAGTAGTAATTGCCACTCTTGAACATATATGGACCCTCCTCAGCATGGGTACCGGATGGCTGGAAGGCAATATTGGAGCTGGCGCTGGTGCTCTTCGTCGCAGCACTGTTCATGGTGACCTGGAATATATCATTCCAGAAGGAACCGAAGTTGAGGTAATAAGCCCCATTGTCATTGAACAAATTGGCATCTATGGCGTTATAGTTCTTAGACGAGTCGGAGGCCACTCCGACGCGTCCCTTATCGGTCCAAGAGTTGGCCTCCATCGTCTTGGAAGTAGCAAGTCCGATTGCCGAGCTCTGGGATCCAAAGCTCGAAACGCTATAGTATACATGGTATTCGCCGTTGACGAGTTGGGCATCAGGAGCCTACAAGGTGGGTATGTCAGCATTATAATTTGTCCTCTGGGAATAGGCTCTTGTGCATGCTCAAGTTCCAAAATTAGCTATTAAGAGGACTAGCAGAGCAAATGATGTATGCTAATGTACAATGACTTACCCAAAGGTCGTCCTTACCCACAAGGTCAATCGATGACCCGCTCGGTAGCATCGATCCAATGACCGTCCATGGTCCAGCAATTGAGGAACTAGAGGCATAGGAGATTTTGTTTCCCGTGCTGAAGCGGAAGTACTTTCCATCTGATGACCTGCGTATCAAACTAGGATCGTGCACATTGCAAGCTCCAGAGCAGGCTCCTGGGTTCGCATAGCCATGGGCGTAGCCGGCTATGAGGTCCAGTATCACGGCGAATATCAACACACGCATTTTCTTAGGAGGAAAAAAGAATAGATAAAATGAGGTTTGTTTCTGCTCTACTAAAGAGGCGATACAGCAAGGTTTTTGTATTGTATGCGAATGTTGAATGCTGATTGCAAATGCCGGTGGCCTTTATCGACAAGAGGGGTCTCCAGCGGGGACGCGGTTGTTTCACAGAGAAACACACATCCACTTGTTCTATTCTACACCGGTGGAATCAACAGCATCCTGGGAATCTCCATGCGCTATGGTTCGTGCAACAATTCGCCGAGGTATATTGAGTACTTCATTTGAGGGTGGGTTGATTAATGCGAAAGGACTTGGTTTTCCCGCAGCGGTCATTCGGGAATTGCCAACGACTGTTTTCCACCAAGCAAAGGGCGACATGGCAATGATTAAAAAAATAGAAAATAAAATAAGGCTTTCAGATATACCGTCTTTCTCCGACTGAAGGATTTTTCGAGATGTGTCATGGGGTGTTCTGCGGTGGCTACCCTAGGGTCAGTGATCAATCAATCAACGTTGTTTTAATTTTTGGTCTGCTAGAGACCAGTCCTTTAATAATAGACTCTTTAATAATAGACTCTACAGCCACTTTGGTAGTCAACATACAAGATAAGGACTGATATATTAGAGCCCTTATAGGAGTAATGACATAAAGAGAGATACTAAGTAGTATCTTTACTAGGAGACTTGTTGGCTATACAGAAGTTGTGTGCTTATAGAATTCACAATTTTTTGCCAAATCTTCGTCGCCCTTGCTTTCTCAGCATGTGGCTGCAACCAGGGAACGTGACTACTATCGCCATGCATTACACTTGTCAGCTTGGAATCCAATCGGCATGTAATAGACTTTAGGACTAGCCGCGACGTTGAAACCCTCGGCCACATTGGTGATACGTGCACCCATCGTACCCTTCCCCTGTTTCAATGCTTCACTTTACCATAAAAGGTGTACTCCGGCACTATTAGGGCTGACTACCTATAAATAGAACGGAGCTTAACTCAAAATGATCATATGCACTCACTCCGTATTCTCTGCAGCTTACCAAGGAGATTCTTCCAACTGCCGGTGTAACACATACAAATCTTAGAACTAGTGCCGACTGTCAAGTGCTGTGATTTGCTGATACATTAGGCTGATTTGCTTCAACTTCTGCATCGGTATCTGATTTCAACGCACACGACTTCACTCATGGTGGTACATAGGCAAATGTGCCATCTACTGTAGTTATGGACGAAAGGAGCACAGTGGGGTTCAATTTATCTTTTACTATCATTTTTTGCCAAGTTTATCATAAACTTAGTATTACAAAAGAACAATTTCTCTTTCTTAGGCGGGTACAGAATACAGAAGACGTATAAAAATAAACATGTCACTAGAAGTCGGTAGTTTTATCAGATAAAGGACAGAAGAGAAGCCCATCAACTAGAAGAGGTAAAAACGGCCTCTGAAACACGACAGTTCCCTGCAATTTATTGGGCGAAGAGGTACATGTCCTCGGTGAACCAATTACCCAGAAAGAGGAGGATGAAAATAGCGTCGAGAGAATTATCAGTTTCATGGGTGTTTCATTGCCGCCCAAGCTGTATCCAGAGCACTGTCGACTTGTCCAAGCGGGGCCCGGTGGAGCGGCTTCTGCGGTTGATAAAGAATGAAGTCCAATGGTAGAACCCTTCGTCTCGTAAACTCGTTTAAGGCACACAAAGAAGTCAACACTATATTTATGGGTACTGGGAATGGACTAATATCTCCTCCATTGCTCTCCCGGGCAAGGCCTGTTGGATCTGTTAGAGGCGATGAGGCGATATAGATTAATATAGATCCACTCTTCCGCTACATTATGTTTGAGATATAACTATCATCCCACAACAACTATTCAAACTATTATAGTAGATAAACTAGGTGTACTACTCCAGAGGGACTCGCGCCTTGGCTACAGCACAGCATACTCCATTCGAAACCCAAGCAGCTAAATATCCACTCAACCCAACCATGTCCATGTCCATATTTATCAGTAGAGGGTTTACTAATTGCCCAGCATTAGTCCAAAAGCACAACACAACAGACACGAAAAACTTACAGGTCCGACTTCATCACAGTAGTCACTCACCCCTCTAACGCCATTGTGACACTTCGAGCTGCAAGTCCTCTCGAACCCAACTCCGCTGTTGGCATTCTCGCGGCAGAAAAATAAACTATTTTTTACCTGATGCCCAGTTGGGTCGCTGACTCCCGCAGCACGGAGTGCACTATTTCAAGGTCATAGTTTCCTGAATATCCATGTCAGCCATGCTACTGACGGTGTGGCAAAGGAAATGGGTAATGGTGCTCTTATAGATAGTGAGCTATGTAAGATAGAAACATAAACATACCTATGGATTGGAGGTCCCATCCACAATAGTACAGGTGACGACCGCAATACCTGGCTGGTGCTGAGATAGCCAGTACGGTAAGGTAAATCAGGTATACTGGGGTCTTCATCTTGAATTTTGTGATGGGTTATCTTATTTTGCTCTTGAGCGAAGCAAGACAGATACGGTTCTGTAATTGGGTCTCATGAGGGCTATATATCTTTTCAACATCGGGATATTTTGCAGTCGTGCGGTACTTTGACTGCTAAATTTGTCAAGGGCTCTAGATCTTATAAGCCTGTGGGTTGTCCTACATGATAACGTAGTAAGTAATATTCATCTTTCCATATCAACCGAGCTGTGTCGATGTTTATAGGTATACATACCGGTCATTTTGATGCATCCAACATCATGCCGTCCCACTAATACGACCCAACATGGAATTTAGCCCTAATTCCATATGTAATACACCTTATCTTATCCTTATAGTAAATCTACCGCTAGTAGTATTTTCTGGCATGTGCTTTATTCTTCTTCATTTATAAAGGTTCCTAGCTAAAGGGTTTCACTCGCACGGACAGCACACTTCCGAGTCAAGATTGAAACTCTGCAAGCCACCATGAAGACTATGGGTGATTCTCAACGTCCACCCAAACAGATCGACCCAACATTTACGGATTCCCACGCTCAAAAAAGCAACGACCGAAATCCCGTATGACACGACAATGATGGAATAGTTACAGCATTCAGTCAGTCTCCTCAATTTCCTACCTTATTTCTATCCGACAAACCCCTCCTTTGTTTCCCTGCTCTCTTCCCCATCAATCCATCCCATCAATTGTTATCAATCAATCTAATAATCCTCGCAATCAATACACCAAAATAAAAATATATGAAAGATGACCACTCAAAACACCAAACCCATCCCAATCCGCCTCCTAACTCACAACATCCGTACAATCCCCTGGTTCACCTTCCCCCCAGAGAAACCCTGGAACAGCCGCAAAAACCACATAATCAACCAACTCGACTTCAACACAGCCCACAACCTCGAAGCCCTCATTTGCCTCCAGGAAGTCCTCCACTGCCAACTAACCGACATCCTCAAAGGCCTGAACAGCGCCTCACCAGCGCCTACCGACGACGACGGCGACTCCTCAGAGCCCGAAACCTGGAAACACATCGGCTGCGGCCGCGATGGCGGTGAAAAGGGCGAGTACTCGCCCATCCTGTATCGTCCCGCCGTCTGGGCTCTGGAATGGTCCACGACGCGGTGGCTGAGTGAAACCCCGGATAAGCCATCCAGGGGATGGGATGCGGCGTATCGGCGGATTGTGACGTATGCTGTGCTGCGGCATCGGGGTGATGGGCGGAAGGTGTTGTCGATGAATTGTCACCTTGATGATCGGGGGCGGGTGTCGAGGTTTGAGAGTGCGAAGTTGATTCTGGAGTGGATGGAGGAGAAGGAGAAGGAGGTTGATGGGTGCTTTTTGTGTGGGGATTTCAATACGAATTCGAGGGAACAGGATGATGCTTATGGGGTTTTGACGAGGGGCGCGATGCTTCATACGAGGGATTGCGTGGATGGGGAGAGGCGGTATGGGAATGTCAATTCTTGGACGGGGTTCAATGATACGCCGATTGATGATGCCCTGCTTGATTATGTCCTTGTTGGGCCGTTGAAGGGGGAGCATGTTCCGTGGAAGGTGAGGGCTTATGGGATTCTGACGAATAGGTTCGATGATGGGATTTTCGCTTCGGATCATAGGGCTGTTGCGGCGGATGTGGAATTGGTTGGTTGGCATTGAAGCACCTATACTGCATTTGTTTCATGAGTTAATCATCTTTCGGTTGGATATTGTTGCCAATCTATGTTAGTTAGTGTGATTAGTTGATTAGGTAGCCTGCAATTGACTAATAATGATTTCCTTCAATTAGGGCTATTCGCCGAATGTAGCAAGTTCCATCATGACCAGTACAGAACTGAACCGAAAATAGTAGACTAGCGATACGAGAGAGAGAGAGTCTTTGTAGGGATCAAGATGATACAACCCGGGTATGCTTTACTTTTGTAAAGTAGAAATAACAAAAGAAAAAGAAAAGAAAAAAAGCCATAGTGCTGATTCGTCATCAAAAGGAAGTCGTTCAACAGTCATGCAAATCGCAAGAAGGCCCATTCCGGCCAAGCAATCAACCAGACGCCGCGCTCAAGGTAAAAATCAAATCATCCATCCCTAACATACGCCCAGAAAAAGCAGACAAATTAGCCGAATCTCATCCCCGGGCCGTTTCAGAACCACCTTTTGACCGACCTTGTGCCCAACCTTCGTGTGATCATCGTTAAACCGCTGACGGCATACATATTCATACAGGACATGTCGCGCACAAAAATAAAAGTACAGACAAAAAGGATAGCAAGGAAAATGGCTCAATACCATTCAATGAAGATAAGGAAAAATAAGATCAAGGAACGTCAACGGGAGAACTCTGTCCATACGGTGGTCAACCAGCCGCCTGGAAGACCGCCCTCTGACGGCATGATGCCTTGGATTTGGTCGTACTCGCATCCCTCCAGGAAGGCCAGCACATCATCGCCTCCAAGGCTCGTCGACCAGAGGCTGTTTGACGGAAAGGTTTCCATTCCATCTACCGTCGCTGGTGGTGATGCCGCCGGGTGCGCTGAGCCAGGAGGCGGTAACAGCGGAAGACCCTGCGGCGTGCCCGCATTGATCGGAGGTAGGGCCTGGGAGTACGGTGGTGGTGGTGGTTGCTGGCGACTCAGCCATGGGTTCAAGGGCTGAAGACGGCCAGACTGCGATGCAACTGTGCCATATTGCGATGATGTTGCGCACGCTGTATTGGAGGATGGAGCTCCATAGGACCCGGCCGGTCCAATGGCTGGAAGGGTGGGCGAGGAGGTATTGTAAAGCGGCCCATCAGGATGATGCTGCAGCGAGGGAAGCGAGAACGGGGATTGGGATTGCAAAGACCGATTGGGAGGAAGTGGGAGACTGGGGCGTCGCTCGCCATCTGGTCCGGGAAGAGGCATACCTTGGTTGTTGACCGGGACCCAGGACTCACGGCGACCACCGGCGCCATCCAGTGGAACCTCCACAAGATCCCCTGGTTCACTGCGAACAGCATTGCTGCCGGCATCACTAAGGTTAGTTGCCCGGTCACTCAATCCAGCTGCGCCGTCTTCATCGGCAGTATTCTCTGGTAACTGGTCTTCGATAGAACCGAAGTCGAGGAACAACTTTTCGAGTAGCTTGAATTCTTCGAGACCGCCACCAGCTCCGCCCTCCCGCACGGGTCGGACCCCGTTGGCTTGTATGTCGAGAACATCGGGGAATGAGTCGAACCTGCGAGATTGTCGTCGGAACTCCTGTTTGACCTTGGAGAAATAACTGTGGAGTCGGTTCAGGGTGCGGAACCATCCACGTGCCATCTTGAGCCGGGCCCGCATCTCTCGGAGAATATCAAGAGCTTTGCGAGTTTGGGCCTGACCTTGTTGACTCGCATCACCGGTAGAGGTAAGTTTCGAGCCGAGAATTCCTTCTGGATCCATGTGCGGAAAGTGTGCCGCGTAGATGCCAATAAAGGCAGCGTTGTAGACGGCAAAGCCTACCAGTGGGTTCTCGACCAGTACACCGCGATCCTGGCAGGTTATTACCAAGTCCATCATCTGTCGGGCAGCCTTGAAGAGCTCGCGAGCACTCTCACGCCAAAAGCCATCTGGAGCGCCCACTTTCTCGCCCGGGAACAGAGGCTCATCTAGAGGTCCAACGGGCTCTGCACACCGAACAGGAAGGAAAGGGATATAGGCGCGGTGGAGAACGAGAACTGAAAGAAAGTAGACGACATGCATCAGTGTGTAAGGGGGTAGATTGTTCTTGTACATGATATGAGTGTCCGTATTGCGTGTGGAGTACTGCAGGTTGCGAGAGAGGCCGTCCTGGAATTCACCCAAGATCATCCGAAGTCGAGAGAATCGCGATTCCGGATGCCACGGGGGCAACTGTTCCGTTCTGTGATCAATTGGTTAGCTAATGTGCTAAATATTAGAAACAAATGGTAGCGTACCTTCTTCCACCGGCACAGGTCCACTTCGCAATACTACCCCAGATGCGGATAATACGGATAACACGACTCAACACTGCCTCCTCAGCCCCAATCTCCCAGCGATCAATCTCATCCTCGCTTGAGTCCTTTCTCCGGGAAATGGGTGACCAAGACTTTGGATCTGGGGTAATGTTGTTTGGGAGCTTGTCGTCTCCAAACCCGAGGCTCTGGCGAATGCTAGGTATTTGGACCCCCTGCGCGCCAAAGCTCTGTGGGCGGCGTATAATGGGCTCACTCAGGCGCGAGGTACGTACGCGCTCTCCGAAGGCGAACGCGTTGTCGCTCGGTAGCTGGATAGCAAGTTCCTTAACCCGAATCATGCGTGGGCGATATTTACCACTGCTCAGAGACCGATCAAGGATGAAGCACGCCCAAAAGGTGCGTCGCTTGGTCTCTTGTGCGATAACATCGTCGGACGTCTGCTCCTTCGGTTCCATACCCCGTCGGGAAAGGCCGAAGAGCTCTGCTTCCGCCCTAAACGCGGATGGGGATCTGGGGCCATCTCGCGAGAAGACCTCGTTCTCCAATTCATAAGGGAGGCCCATGGCCTGGGACAGTCGGATGGCCATTCCCACGTATAACCACGCACTCTTACCGCGACACATGCCCCACTCGTGGAGCGCCAGCATCAATAATGCCTGAACACGGGTCAGGTCCGGTGTTGCAAGACTAGCACCATCGACACCGGCCAGCCGGCTGCGCAGTGCCGTCGCGTAGAATTCGGAGGCGATCACTGGGTTGGAAGGGCTCCCTTGGGACGGAGGAGAGTGATAAGCAACCAGTTGAGGATGAAAGCGAGCAGTCAGTGCAAGAACTCCAAGGGGAATCAAGGGACTTGAATCTGATTTTGCGGCTGGTGGGCTTTGGGCATTTTCTCGGGAGTTTTCTGGGTTTGTGGGGGCGGTAGATGATGATGACGGCTGAGGACCGGACAATTGTCGAATGTGGCCCATAAAAGTAGCAGGATGAAGGAAAGGTAAAATGGTCGCAAAGTGTGACTGAAACAAGTCGAAGACAGCCTCCCAGACCTTGACAGTCAGGACAGAAGAGTCGAGTACATCGAGGGACCCTTTGGCCGCATCCTTGGCTGCGGATGACGAAACAGCAACGGACTTGCGAGGTCGCGGTCTTTTCGGGCCATCCCATTCTCCATTGCGATCATCCCCATCTGCTAAGGCAGCGATGTCCCGTTTGGCAGCGCCCCCACCAACACCGATGGCTGGAGTAGGATATGCGCATTCTCGTCCGGATGATTCGCAGGCGCGACAGGTGGTGTCGATGCCGGAATTGACACATTTGATCTTGCTGCGACGGCAGCGCGCACAGGCGATGCTGGATCGCATTATGAGAGTGAAAGGTGTACGGGACAGGTTCCCGTCTCTAATCGGTCGGTAGAAAGAAGAAGGCGGATCAAGGAAGGATATCAAAGAAGGGGGAGAGACAATGCAGCCCCAACGACTGCTGGCGACACGTGTGATGCCCCCTCAGCTTTGCTTTCCGCGGTATTTCTCCGGTAATATTTCCCCGAGATTCCGAACACGTAGTCGTGATGCTTCAGGGAAAGGGATGACAGAAAAGACCGACCTCCCCCGGCTGTAGCAATTGCGTTAGTACAACAGACACGGGAAATCCGTCACGCAGAGTCCGAGAAAGTTGGCCGACCTTCAGCGCCGTAGCGTTCTTTGTTCTCTCTTAAAATGTCCCCGAGCGCAGTTCTGGAACCACCTTCGGAGAGTCCGATATGGGTGGGAACTGAGTGAGAAAAGTGGCAAACAGACGGGAGAGTGAGAATGAAGCGGAAGGACAAGGGAAAAAGAGAAGAAATAAAATAAAAAAAAAAGAAAAAGAAAAAGAAAAAGGATAGGGAACTAGGAGGTTAATGTGCGACGTGGGTAAAAGCACGCCCGCAAGCCAGAAGTTGGGGTGGAGTTGGGTGACGGAGCAGGGAAGGCAAAGTAAATCCACCGCCAGAATCTACTCTCACACACAGTAAGAGAAAAGCGGGAATAAGCGGAGTGTGGGGGAAACTCTCAGCCCAGGGTCGGGGCACCGGTCCGGCAACGCGAATGGACGAGGGCTGAGGAATGGGGAAGTCTTGATAACCCGTCTTCGGGTAGCGAATAGTCAAGTTAAGGGTCGTGTGCGGGGAAAGTGGAAAAGGGAAAAGAAGAAGAAGAAATAACGAAAAAAAGAGGTAAAAGGGGGAGACGGAGGGAAGACGAGGAATAAATGGTTGATGGTTTGGTTTTGGTTCTCCTTGTTCGTTCTCCTTCCGGCGGACGACAATAGGCATAGACAAGTCCGACTAAAGAATCTCAGGCACATCCACTGGGGCAGGAATTGCGGAGGCCCGGCCAGCGTTAGTCCCCAGTGGGTCTAGTGTCGTTGGTGAGCAGCAAATCGATGCAAGGACGCGACCGAGCCGCCGGAGAGTGGGAGGTGGAGCCCCAGTTTCCGAGAGCCGAATGAATGTGATCATAGATGGTTTAAAAAGTAATTATTGATGTGTAGAAAAAGTTGTCTATCAATGAAGATAATTCTAGCGTTCAGTAGAGAGCCACTGTGCCCAATCCACACAAAAATGAACTAGGACAAGAAACATGCAAATCACAACAAATGACAAGGCAGTGAGGAGGAAAAATGGAAAAAGACTGGCCGAGAATTCGGGTAAATTACCACACAAATTACTGGGGATCCGTCCGGAGACGCTGCCGCCTGGTTGTCTTGGTTGGTAATAATACACGGTCATTCGGGAACTGCCAGTTGGCGGACAGTAGACCCGACCCGATCGACAGGAACTCTTGGGGGGAACCTCCTACACATTCACCTAACGGTTGCTTGATTTCCACTTAAGCTTGCATTGTGGTCTAGGAATATATTCAGCACAGCTATAGAGTATCGTGCATGCAGAACTTTTACCTTGGTTCTGGGCTTGTGGTCATGCAAAATCTTCAAAATGATATAATTTGTTCCAATTTCCTTCCTACCGACCGACCGAAGAAGCCGGTTACCAGCAGCCGTGTGTGGAACGTCACTTGACACCGCAAATTATGCCCCAGTGTTCAACCTATTACATAACCATTTTCCCTTCCCCGGCTTATTGTCGTTCCAAAAAGGCAAAACGGTTATCCAGTTCTTGGGGGCAACGCACATACAACAACTTTGCATATTAAAATAACTTTACATGATTTCATCCAGATCTGTCCTCTTTCCTTATTTGGTTTTTTTTTCTTAGTCATTATTATCATTATTATTTTTCCTTTTTTTTCTCCCTTTTGTTTGTCCATTACATTGATCTCATCCATAATCCGATCGGTTATTATCCGGGGTTTCCAAAAGCACACACACCAACATCATGCCATACTCCCTCCCTATTAACGTTAAAGTCGGAGCTGGCACAAGCTCGTCTTGGACCATATAAGTTCACACGGATCCCAAGCTTGACCGGACCCTAGCTGCATCCTTACTCCAAACTCTAATATTAAACTCCAAAAATGAAAAATGGAAATCAAAAAATGAGGGGAAACGGCAAATGATTCAGGCCCGATCACAATCCTCAACTAACGAACCTCGGGTATCGACTAATGTTGATGGGATTTTATTTTCGTCTGTCGGGTATGGATTGTTATTCAGCAGCTTCAGCCCCCCAGGCTGACGCTCCCTTCGGGCTAGTTTTTCTCGATTTTCCCAATTTATTTTGGGACCTTCCTGCATCGGGCTCTCCCCGCGGGGAGAGAAGCGAGATCCTAATGGACTGGTCATTCTTGGAGACAAGGAACCGCTCTAAAGGAGATTGGCTAGCGCTCGCAGGGATTGTATCCCGATCGACACGGAAAACGCAGTCTGCAGATGAGATTTTTGCCCATACAGAGAAGATCATGTTATATTATATCATGTGTTAGGTCATGTGTACGACCTTGACACCAATCTCATACGTTAGCATATCTGTACAACGCATACCCCTTTTTTTATCCATTCTAGTGAACTATAGACCCGTTACGGAGTATCTTCAGCAATGGGTGAGGTCTTCTTTGGTCACGGAGTAGAGGGGCTGTATAACCCCAAGCGCTCACAGACTTGCAAAGCGAACCCGACCCGACCATCATCGGAATTCCTAGACCGGCAACTCCCCGCCCTCTGCTCAGTTGCATTTTAACCGGTCCCGTGTCGCTGCTCGGGCCCAACCGCCACTCTTGATTGGTCTCCAGTTCACCACCCGAGGCTAGAAGCGAACCGATCCCCGCAAATGGCTTTTCTTTGATTCTTCCATTTTTTCATTACTAGGTTATGATTCGTTTAGTAATGGTTAATTGGGCCGTGGGATAAATCGGGGATCCCCGGAGGAAATCCGACGTCAATGGCGGAATGTAGTACAGAGTGCCCTAAGAAACACAATAGTAACGGGAAAAAAAGAAATTATTATTTTTTCAAGAAAAATAATCTAATGAAAAAGAATAATACCCCCATGTAGTAGGTACTACTATGATTATTCCAATTTCCAACACCTACTTACCTGCTTTATAAGGAAATACTACCCGCAGGCCAAGTCTAGCCGTGTCAGGTGCACTGCAGATTTTGAGACCTTACCCAGACCTGCACAATCCATGATGTAACTATGTATGTATACAAAGTACTTGTCACAAATAGGTACTACTTAACACATACTTGCATCGCCCCATTTGCTTCTTCAATGTACATATAGGACGGAGGCACGGAGCCAGTCTCAATAACAAGATGGGATGACACGTCGCACCTCCCCATTTTTGTACCACAGTAACATATTCAGACCAGGTGTGCAGAGTACCATGCAACACTAGCCATATAAATACTACATTCAGAGGATGTACATGGGTGAGGTCGTACCCCCAAACCTAGCCTAACCTAACCTTCATTATTACTCCGAAACTAAGGTTTCCCGAAGACAACCCCGTGATTTCCAAATGAAAAGACATGAGAATAATCGACCATAAAAGAAAAGAATAACGACCAGGATCCATCCTCCCACGCGAGATCCCCACTTCCTCACCCTGGGAAGGCATGGTCGGCCCCATCCTTTTGATGCACTCCGTCTGGGCTCGGCCACTGGCCGCACGGCTTAAGAATAGTCCCCGTATCTGACTAGCTGTGATTTGTTACAACTGGCCGCCACACCTCGTGTATCCCTCTCTCCTTAGCCTAGTCCATGGCCCTCTGGTTCAGTGAAAAAGGAAGATTTTCCGAAACGGAGGTTTCTTACCTTGGATTAATCTAAGTTTTTAAACATTAATTGTCTAAACCTAATAACGGGACTAAGAAAATTTCCGGAGTCTGGGGTCTGTCAGTACCTTTGAACCAACCGAACCTCTTTGTACGGAGCACGTCGCCTTATTTTATCTAGCGACTCGCTATCCTTTAACCCGAGTCTTCATTGGATAGGTTGAACGGCACTGAACAAAGAGCATGGGGGCTGTTCATTCAGCTTCAAATTTCCGGGTCCGCTGGATAAATATCGGTGAGCGTTATCTCACTATATTGCTTCCCATCGACAAGCACACGGAGCACTCCGCGCTCTAGGGCTTACTCCCAATCTACGGAGTGCTCTTTTCCAGCATATGGTTCTCTGTCCTCGACCGAGTTGATTATCATCAGACCAATTGTACCGTGGCGCCACTTTGGCGCTACAGCTGTAACATCCACGGATGGCAGTGCTCGAGTCTTTGACACCCCCCGTCTTTGTATGCCGGACGAGGAGGTACGCTTTGTGATGTGCCGTGTGTCATGTGTTTACTTCCTCACCGAGGGCAGCAATCTAGTCATGATCTTTCTTCTTTTGAATTCTCAAAGAGAACGGATAGCCTGACGGTATAGATCTCGTGCACGTCTGAGGTCTTCACGGCCTTATCAACTTCTGGCTCGGGAGGAATATGAGCTCTCCGATGTACCTATCAGGATATCTAATGGTCGACATGGACACTTCCTGTGTTAACCGGCTGACACCCCAGCCCAAAAGCTAGTTCATACACTGACCGACACCACAGGTACGGCCTCATAGCGCCCATTCAAGTACTCCGTACGGAGCAAACCTGTCATACGCCAACCGAGCCTGTGGCGTTACTACCTTCCACATCAGGACATGCGCACAAATACTAATACCTAGGTAGTAGCAGCTTGCTCCATAGGGCATATCAATCACGTGGATACTCCATCCAACACTTAGCATCCAACAGAAGTAGACATTGACTCGATGCAGATCGAGATCATATTGAAATAATCCTCTATATCACTATCTTAGAAATATGTACAACGTGCAAATACAATGCTGTTGTTCGATGCGGAATAGTCCAATGAATTTCTTAGTGTATATTTCGATGAAAATCAGTAAACAAATCAACCCAACAACTCCGCCCGACTTCACCCTCGGCTACCGAACACCCGGGATCTCTCCTCTATCCCATTCCCCCGTAAGCACCAAGGAACCTTGTCATCACCAGCAATTGAAAACGCTTATCAACTGGGACTTGACAAGCCCCTCCTCCAACCCCAGGGTAACATAGCATGTGCATTGCCACCACCATGCCTTCCCCAATGCCTCGCCCAGGATTCACTCCTCCCTAGGCACCTTCCGAGACCCTGGCCGCCGTACTCGGTACCTGAAATACGACTGAACATCATCAGACTCGCAGCAATAAATCACCCAATAAGAGGCCATTAATTACAACCAACACCACGTTACAACTTCCCGCAGCTTGGGGTTTCTCCCCCATAAACCCATCTAGTAGTATTCCATTACATAAAGATAGACCACCCGTCCGGGTCCAGAATATTTACCCGAGATCAATTAAAATCCGGGGAATGGACGCCCGTTTTCCGGGGAATACCGATAGCAAACACTCTGTAAGCGCTAAACAGATCCCAGCAAAGAGGAGGCATGTATGGGGATCACACGGGGTTTCTTTTTGCTTTTTGCATTTAGGCCCGTCGGTGTTAATCGGGTGTTGAGGATACTGATTTTTAGTGTTTTGTGGGGAAGATAACACGTGCGCTGGGGACTTGCTTTGGATTGTAGCGATGATAGGCGGTTGGTTGCCGAGGTATTTAGTAATGATTTTCGGCTTGTGTGGGATTTGGGTATACTACCTTACCGGTCTCTTGGGTTGGTGTAGATCGGGGAAGTTTGAGGTAGAGTAGGGGTTTGGAAGAGGGCTGTGTGAGATGGGTATTCTCGGATGTTACACTTTGGGGGGCTTCTTTTTTTTGGTGTTTCATTGAGAGATGAGGGTTGAGGTATCCACTATCGTATGACATTCTCTCGATAATTATATGGTGCGTATGACAGAAATAGAATCAATATCAGGTTGGATTAGTGGTATGTATTATCGTATGTCTGGAGGGAGGCGTGACGTGAGAAGTCAATGGATTATGCTTTCAGGTCTGCCTCAGTCTTGGTGGGATAGAACCTGTTGTTGTTAGATTGTATGTTCCTGCCTGTCGTGAGGGTGGGTACGTACCAAGCTGCCACGGCGATGATTAAGTACATTGTCATTAGTAGGACGCCTTCGAGCCAATGGGACTTCCCGTCGGCAATTAAGTAGTTCACCTATATCTGTTTTAGTGAGGTCCTATTGGTTAGGGATGTTCGTTTACGTACCAACAGGACGGCGACAAATAGCAAAATCACTTGGAATGCGTCAAAGTACAAAGTCTGCTAGAGTCAGTAGCTGTTAACTGTTAGAAAACGGCGGAATGGCCTACCATATCATCGTTGCCTAGACACACAGTTAGCATCGTGCAGTTTCTAATACAATGAAGGATTCACTTACCCATGCACCATCCAATCACGATGATAAGCGGAAGCACCAGCAATGCAATTTGCATGCTTGATCCCACCGCCACACCGATTGCCAGGTCCATCTTGTCCTTGCATGCCACCGTCACGGCTGTGGCATGCTCGGCCGCGTTGCCCACAATGGGGAGAAGAATCAGTCCAACGAAGGTCTTGGAGATATGGCCACGATCCGTAATCGCGTTGATAGAATCAACCTATACAGTCAGTCGATTGCTACTGAAATATAATGTAGCTCCACGTACCATGTACTCAGCGCAGAGCCCGACCAGAGCCGTGGAGATGCATAGTGTCAGGACGGCCACCCAGATGCTTAGCTGAGGCTCTTCAGGCTCCTCATCAGGATCCTGCAGTTTCATCTGCTGTGCGTTTTGTCCCGCCATAGTAGCAGTCATCTTGCCGATTTGTGCGAATCCCCGGTGAGTGTCGCCATCGCTCACCTTTACACGTCTCTTTTCAACCTTTGGGCTTGGAGAGTTGTACATTACTGTATGCGATCCCAGTTGGAAGAAAAGATAGCATCCGTACACGAACAGCATAATGATACTGGTGCCTGCAACTTGTGAGAAAACGTTCCATGAACGTTTCGAGGGCGTAACTTACCTCGCGAGAGTGGTGCAACACCACTGGAGCCCGCTGGAACGGTGTTAACACTGAACGTTTCAGGAGACTGTTCACGACTCACCACCTGACCAGTTGTGGAATGCAGTTGGTATGATCAAGCATCCTACTGCCAATGCAAGAAGACTAGCTGCCGTCTGAGCAACGACCGGGTTGAAATGCTGCTCCAGACGGTTCACACCTCCAAAGAAGAAACACATTCCCATGACGAGGAGAAGGTTGGACAGCATACTACCAATCAGCGACGTCTGTACAATCACGACTTCGCCATCGACCAGCGCAATAATTGCCACGATCAGTTCGACGGCGTTGCTAATGATTTGTTAGCCAAACCCGGAGGGAGACGGGAAAGACTATGATGGCTTACCCAAAACTTGCGTTAAGCAGGCCACCAATTGTTTCACCAGTACTATGTACATTAGCCGTCGCCTATCTTAAGTAGGTAATATACCATACCGCAGGGCAATCTCTTCTGTCGCAAAACCCAGCATAGCTGCAAGAGGGCTACCGTTTGTCAGTTAAGTCATGTTAGTCCTTCCCAGACGAGGATACGCACATAATAGCGATAAAGTTCACCACGAATACAGCAACCGGATCAACATCGACATAATTCAGTGCAACTTGACCTTACTTAGCGAAGTATTTTAGTTTAAGGCATACTTTCACACTTACTTCCAACCGGAGCGGCAAACAGGAGGACATTGATCCAGGAATTGAAGATAGTCGCTTTTATCTGTCCCATGGCGGTAAACTTTGGCTTATCAGGAACATCTTTGGGTGAGTTTGAATCCGTCTCCTCGTCAACAGATTTGCCTCCAAATCCACTCATAAAAGTCTTCCTCTTTCGAGGCATCCCCATCTGATCTTCGTCCGGGCCGACTTGGCCTGAGACGTTGATGGGTTCATTGCTATGCGTTGACGGCGCGGGAAATGTTTTCTCGGCACTATCCACTCGAGCAACTTGATCAGCCCCCGATGACTCCGGCGGAAAAGTATCGGAATGCTCCGGGCCTATCAAGCCTTCTGTCATATCCCTCCGCCGGCGTCGCTCCTCGTCGAGGGGCACATCCCCTGCGGTGCGAGTGTGAGTGAGATTGCTCTCAAGCTGGATGGAATCTGTCCTGCGCGGTCGTCGTGGTCGAAACTTCTTGAAAGGGTTATGAGTTGATGGTTCCCCATCAAGGTCGTACCATGCTAGATTTCTGGCCTGACGTCGATATTTATCTGAGTGACCGGGCAACGTCAGCGAACAAGCATAGATCTAGGGAGATATAACAAGACATACGCATTATTCTTGTGGAATCCTTGTCTGTTTATTGTTGAGAAATTCTGATATGTAAATACTGTAGGGGGATTAGAATCGATTTTCGTGGTTATACTAATTATAGGCCATCGAGGCGCGAACGAGCCTGCGCATGGGACACGCCACGTTGACGCACAATAGCACAACAGCCACAACCCAAAGCTAAGTTCTAATAGGCAGCAATAGGGGAGGTATACTAACATGATGCTGTAAACAAAAATATACAGAGAGGGGCGAGGTGTGGCTTGTGTGATGGGCCTGAAGAAAAGCTCAGCCTCAGTTGCGGCCACCAAGAAATCCAAGACTAGGACAAGACCTCTTGAATGCGACAAGCTTCTCGGCAGAACAGCGATCGTGGGTATGTAGCCTGTGGATTAAAAAGAGCGAAATCGACCGACTCTGAAGGCCAACAAGGAGTAAAATAATAAAAAGGAAAGAAATGAGTGAATGAAAAATCAAGGGGGTCGACTCTCAGACCTCCTACAGCAGTCTAAAAGAATGTCGACGGCAACAAACCACAAAGAAAAAGGGTGAAAAAAAGAAAATCAAAACAAAGAGCCAAGAAAACGAGAAAAAAAAATTAGGAGAAATATCTATGACGAGAGAGCAAGATCATGATGGCCGAATGTGGTCCCAGACAAGCAATAATTTAGCTGCAGCTACACAGCCACACTAGGGTACGCATGTTCGGTATTCATGTAGATCGCCCTATGGCGCGTGTCGTGCAATCTTTGGTCGAAATCCGGGACCTTTTCACCAATTACTGGACAGAAGTGCGCTGGGAACAGCGGTCAGTATATCTTATTCTTCGTGCATGAATGACACTGTGGTGATGATTCTCAAGGGATGATGAAGCAATTCGAGATTCAGAGAGGGCGCCAAGATCGAGGTTAATCTCTCAGATCCGGTGGTTGTCTCCGTACTAAGTCGTAATTAGTATAACTTCTTAATTAGTGGCCGCGCCCCAGAACCCAAATTTCTTGGATTATAAGCTTGTGCGATTGTTGTCAAAACTTTCTCTCCCTTCTTGATCATCGCTAGAGGATGTAGTTGTGAGATAGGACAATCGCGCAACAAAAGGCTGGAAATGTGTTGTATAGAAAACAGTCATAGTCATCCTATCATTGTTTTAGCATCGCTGAACGATATAGATAAAGATGCATTGAGGCTTGACAAAGATCAGACCTCTGACACTTTTCAACCCCTGACCCATTTCAGTGCTGCCGATGGGCACAGTACACTCAATACTCTCACTGGTTGCGAACAGTAATAGTGGAGTTGCCAATTCTACGGATCCGCAGGAGTTTGGCTTGGTCGGTATTTGCTTTTGGATCGGCCAGTGGTTGTGGCTGGTGACCATTCACTGCTGCGCCATGCTTCAGCCACAACGGATGGGGGCCGATCATGGTTTTGTTTCTTTTTCAAGATCAGATAACAGGGTATGGCCTGGGTAGAGCACATGTATAAAATAATGTACATATTTTAACATGGCTAAACCACTGGAAAAACGATTCTCAAACTACTCGAAAAGATGGCGTTCATCTCTATGCGCCGTTTACCCCGTACACAGTGGTTTATTTAGTGGTCTGCAGTCTGCACCTCCACGCACGCACCTATATATTCATCTGGGTGGGTGGTACTTATCATTGAATGGCATTAAGATGTATAAGGCTACTACTGTATGGAGTGGACTGTCGACTAAAAGGAGTCCTTCCCCCCCCCCCCCACAAAATAAAAGCTTGGGTTTTTAAAATATCCTACCGTATGTGCTATATAGCAGGGTAAAGGAAGACATCTATCGGGAAAATTGTTTATATAATCCATGGTCATTGTCGACAATACATGTTAGTAATGCTGTTCAATAGTAAAGGGGCTCAACAGCTATAGTCTGATGAGAAGTCGCAGCTCAGCGCTCTTCAGGGTAAACTACTAGACCGAATTTTAGCCAGTTCTTATGATCTCCAATGACGCCGGACGTGGAGGAGGAAGAGGGTAGGAATGATATGTCAATGAGAAGGCCCAGCCCCCCTACTTGGATGGACGAGGACTGGATTCAATACTCAGGCACGACCCTTGACGTCATTTCAAGACTGAATCTCCATGCATGTAAACTGGTAATCGATCTGTGTATTTTGTGACGCACACACATGGGGTTGCAAAAAGCCTCTTGGATAGTGGACGATCGTGCTGGAAATTGTATTGGCTATTTAATCGGCGGTTCTTCCAGCTGATGCCTGGTTGGTTGGCTTTGAATAGTAGAGGCACTTTTTGTTTATCTATTACTGAGGCCTGGACTGGCATTGAGGATTGGTGGGCTAGTGATAACTCATCCGCCCTTTTACATACACTTCAATGGACTCGCCCCTCATTTACTCCGGAGTACATTAGACAACAAGTCTAAATTACAGTTAATAATGACTGTCGTACCTCGCAGTACAGATGGCCCTTCTTAACAAGAGTAATGAAAAATTTTCCCGCCACCAGTGTTTCACTCAGCTTTTCAGTGGACCCCTAGGGCCATGCCCCTGTAAACATTAGAGCAACCTATTGAAGTTACTGAAATGAATCCACCTGTGAAACCCTTCCATGGGCCTCTAGCGTCCAATGGTGCGTCCCTGGTAAAGACAATGTATCGTTAGTGGTTCGCCGTCTTACCAGAACCTAATTCCTTGCCCCTGCGTCCATGCCGACCTTCAGATATATTGCCGATTTTTGAGGCACGCAACATAGCATCGCGGTATGGTCCACAGTTATGTACTGCGATCAGAGATAGATTGATTTGCGTAGGTAAAGATTTTTCAAATTATGTGTCAGTCTTCCAGCTATCAGTTATGGAACCAACATACCAATAATTACCTATTTGAGGCAGAAACAGGGTGCCAAGGGAACTTCGCCCAGGTGAGGCTCCACTGATCAAGAATCACAAGCAATTATTGGCAGAGAACAAGACACTGAGCCAAGTTCGGGACCGGATGTAATACAGTGTAATTTTGGGTGTTACAGAGCCTTCAGTGGACCTCCGCAACCAATTAAGGGTGAGTCTCCAGCGGCTAGTTTCAGAGGCCCACTCGAACTGGCAGGGTTGAGGGCTTATCAGAGTCAAGGGTCTTAGTAGTCCGTCCAGAAGTATGTACCGAGCTGCCCTGTCCCGATTCTTCCGGTACCCGATTATTCTTAGAATCAACCAATTTACTAAGTAATTAAATGTCTAGAAAGGTATGCATGAACTCTTGGATGAGTACAGACTTGTTACATCTAGATCCACCGGCATACTTTCGCCACGGAAGGATTCTTGTTTAGTGTGAAGGAGAAAAGATGATGTTTGATGAAATTGAAGATTTTCACCGGTGGATTTGCCTCAATATTCTGATTGTTGATCTCTCAAAATTACGTAGTTGCCTGTTTATTACCCAAAGCCAAACAGTTCAAACACACGATGGGTTGATTCTATTCTAAGTAAGACAAGACACTCTCAGTGGACTATCTACTTAGAGCTAGCCCCCCCTTTCCCACTGCCATTCCAGTTCTTCTTTCCCTTCTCGCCTCCTCGCCTCTTGTTATTTCTTAATTCTTCCCCATCTCTTCCTTCCCTCGTTGTATACCTCTTTTTATTTCCCGCAATCATTCCACGGCTCAGTATATCTGCCGTCAGTCACTCGTTGTAGTATATATTTACAAACTCTTTTGAAGACTTTACTCGTCAAGGCCCCCATCATTTCCCTTTCGGTTAATTCATCCTGATATCACTGGGTCTGCAGATCAAGTTGATCAACCGCTCGTTGTTCTCACCTGCAGATCACATGAACTGTTGTTGTTGTTGCGACTGGTATTCGTTTCAGCGATTGTGAATAAAAAATCATCATCATGAAGGCTGCGTTCGCTCTTGCTGGGGCTTCGCTCATGGGCAGCGCCCTGGCGACCCTGCCTGCCATTGAGACCAAGGTACTTGATTGAGCGCTGCAGTTGACGCGGTCGGATCCATCGCTAACTCTGGAATCCTGCGGTAGGGTAACAAACTCTTCTATTCTAACAATGGCACGGAATTGTAAGTTGGAAGCCGCATGCTCCCGAGTTACTTGTGGAGTGAAATAAACTAACATGCTCTTAGCTTCATCCGTGGTGTTGCCTATCAGCGTATGTTCTCATTGTAAGGTCAGGTTGATCAGACGGGAACTAATGTGGATCTGCAGAGGAATACACTGCCAATGGCACCGCCAAATCCAACAATGACTACGTCGACCCTCTTTCGGATGCCAAGAAGTGCGAGCGTGATATTCCTTATTTGAAGGAACTGCGGACCAACGTCATCCGTACTTATGCCGTTGACCCCAAAGCCGACCACACTGAGTGCATGAAGCTGCTGGACGATGCGGGTATCTACCTTATCACTGATCTGTCTTCCCCTTCGGAGTCCATCATCCGTAATGACCCCAAGTGGGACGTGGACTTGTACTCCCGCTACACGAGTGTCATTGATGCCTTCGCCAACTACACCAACGTTATTGGTTTCTTTGCCGGCAATGAGGTCGCCAACGACAAGAACAACACTGACTCCATCGCGTTCGTCAAGGCCGCCGTGCGTGACACCAAGAAGTACATCAAGGCAAAGAAATACCGCGAGTCCTTGCTGATCGGTTACGCCACCGACGATGATGCTAGCATCCGTGATGACTTGAAGAACTACCTTGTCTGCGGCGACGATGATTCCCGGATCGACATGTTCGGTTACAACATTTACGAGTGGTGCGGAGATTCGTCCTTCGAGAAATCTGGCTACAAAGAGCGCACTGAGGAATTCAAGGACTTTCCTGTGCCTGCATTCTTCTCCGAATACGGCTGCAACGACCCCAAGCCTCGCAAGTTCACCGACACTCCTGTTCTATACGGCCCCAAGATGAACAACGTGTGGAGCGGCGGTATCGTCTACATGTACTTCCAGGAGGCGAACGACTATGGATTGGTGTCCATCGACGGTGATAAGGTCAAGACTAGGGACGACTTTACCTACCTCTCCAAGGAAATCCAGTCGGCTACTGCCACTGGTGTGAACAGTGCTAGCTACACCGCCCCCTCCGCTGCTACGGCTTCCTGCCCTTCGGTTGGCAAGGACTGGGAGGCCACCAGTGAGCTTCCTCCCTCTCCCAACCCAGACCTGTGCTCCTGCATGGTCGCTTCCCTGTCTTGTGTTGTGAAGGATTCCGTCAAGGAAGACGACTATGAGGACTTGTTCAACTACATCTGCGCCAAGGATGGAATGTGCGGTGGAATCCAGAAGGACGCCACCAAGGGCAGCTACGGAGCCTTCAGCGTGTGCAGCCCCAAGCAGCAGCTCTCATTTGTCATGAACCAGTGGTACAAGAAGAGCGGCTCTGGCAACACCCAGGCCTGTGACTTCAGTGGCCAGGGCCGCGTTAAGGATGCCTCCAAGGAGGAGGGCAAGTGCTCCGACCTGCTGAACCAGGCTGGTACGGCCGGCACTGGCAGTGTCACCGCCTCTCCCACTGCCGGAAGCGCTACCGCTGGAAGCACCTCTACCTCCACCTCCACCTCCGCTAGTGCCGCAGGTGCCGTCAGCCCTAGGGCCGTTAAGGTCGGCGGCTGGCAGTTTGGAGCTTACATCATGACTGCCTTTGTTGCTGGTGCTGGAATGCTCCTGCTGTAAAGCAGCAATATGTATGCGCTCAAGAAAGTCAAGAGAGCCACAATATGTGGTTTTGGGGTTTTTGTTTGAGTTGGATTCATTCATGTGATTCTTTGAAATTTCAAGACGTATATACTTTAGCCAATAGTTCAATTCATCATTCTTTTGGATGTATATTTCCGTTTCTGTGAAGTGCTGCTTGTTCAAGGGACAATATGCGCTGTGTTGTTTATATGTAGATCATGTCATGAAGTCGGCTACATGCGCCGACTCGGTGCTACGATCCGAACTTCGACTGATTGCGATGGCCCCAAAATCGGCCACACAAACGGCATGCCGAACTGCCGGAAAAGAATCCGCATCAGCGACTGGCATATATATTAATAAAAGTAATCCGCTCCGTAAATCTGTTTAGTTATTTTGTCATCGTTAAAGCCCCTTTTCATTGACTCTTGTTTGTTTAATATTCGTCCTGGATTTGGATTGCAGGGGGGTTTTGCACATATAAACATTCAAGATTAAATCCTAACCCTAATTCCATGGCCGGCCATGGGCGAACCCGACCTTGAATCGCAAGCCCCCAGACCTATAGACGGGGCTACCAAAGAGAAAGAACACAAAGTAATCAAGGTTGAAAAGGGATACGGCCTCCCGGTTTGGAGAAAATGTATCATTCTCTTCGTCGTTAGTTGGATGACGCTCGCCGTCACTTTCTCCAGCACATCTCTTCTTCCCGCAACTCCCGAAATCGCCGAGGAATTCAACACCACCGCCGAGACCCTCAATATCACCAACGCCGGCGTTCTTCTGGCCATGGGTTTCTCATCACTTATTTGGGGACCCATGAATAACTTGATTGGTCGGAGGACTTCGTACAATATAGCCATCTTGATCCTCTGCGCATGTTCGGCAGCGACGGCTGCCTCGGTTGATATGAAGATGTTTACAGCGTTTAGGGTGTTGGGTGGTCTAACGGGGACGTCGTTTATGGTTTCGGGGCAGACCATTTTGGCGGATATCTTTGAGCCGGTATTTTCTCTCGGTCTTCTCACCTTCGGGGGTTTTTTATGTTGGTTGGGTGAGTGCTGATGTTTGTTAGGTTGTTCGTGGAACAGCGGTGGGATGCTTTATGGCTGGATCTGTTGCCGGCCCTGCAATTGGTACTTATACGATTCCAACAGTTTTCCTTTCCGTCTCACAGGATTGTTGACGTTGATTAATGGATAGGTCCCTGTATCGGAGGTATCATTGTTACCTTTTCTAGCTGGCGCAATATTTACTGGCTCCAAGTCGGCATGACAGGTTTCGGCCTAGCCCTCGCCATCATCTTCGTGCCAGAAATCAAACAAGAATCAAAAGAAGACTCCGCAGACAAAGAAAAAATGACCTTTCTCTCAGCTCTACGCCTATTCAACCCCCTTCGGATCTTCAGACAATGGGTCTACCCCAATATCTTCTTCTCCGTGAGTTCACGCACCACACCCAAAACGAGATACTATATACTCCAAAAAGCTAACAAACAAAAAGGATTTGACCTGCGGCCTCCTAGCAACATTCCAATACTCTCTTCTAACATCCGCCCGCTCAATCTTCAACCCAAGGTTCCACCTCACAACAGCCCTTGTCTCAGGCCTCTTCTACCTTGCCCCCGGAGCAGGATTTCTAATCGGCAGCATCATAGGCGGGAAACTGTCCGACCACACTGTGCGAAAGTACATCGCCCGTCGCGGCTTCCGATTGCCCCAGGACCGATGTAACTCGGGCCTCATTACACTGCTCGCTGTCCTGCCTGTTTCGGCTCTCATCTACGGGTGGACGTTGCAGGAGGGGAAGGGGGGCATGGTGGTGCCGATTTTGGCGGCTTTTTTTGCAGGATGGGGGCTTATGGGGAGTTTCAATTGTTTGAATACTTATGTTGCTGGTTTGTCTCTCCGCCTCTCTCCTTTTCCCCTTTTGTGTGGGTGAGTGAGTGCTAATACGGTGGGGATGTTAAAGAAGCTATACCGCATAAACGGTCCGAAGTTATTGCCGGGAAATATATTGTTCAGTACATCTTTTCGGCGGGGAGTAGTGCGCTTGTTGTGCCTATTATTGATGCTATTGGGGTGGGGTGGACTTTTACGATTTGTATGTTTCTCTCTGTTCTTTTCAACAGAGGGTTCGGCGGTGACTGACTGGCTGACTGACTCGCTGTGTAGGTGTGATCTTTTCCGTCATCGGTGGCTTATTGACGATGGCTACTGCGCGGTGGGGACTAGATATGCAAAGATGGGCGGAGAAGACGTTCCGCATTCATGATAAGCCTGGTTTCTGAGGGTGATTTGATCTTATGATTGGTATGGCTATGGTTACGATAATGCTTGATTTGTACATGGCTTTAGAAGCGATATAGACATAAAAAGTATATGCACATAGCTATAGATTAATAGACTGATATCTACAACCCGTGACATGTGTACAGACTCTCGTCATTCATATACGTATCTACCGGATGTAATAATCCCAGGTCGAAATCAGATTGTGCCAGGAAGTCCTGCATAGTTGGTTCGAGGAACGCCATCGCTGTTGTGAACCCGCCTGCCGTTGTTGGAACTGCTAGGCTTCCTGGAGGCATGTTCGGATGAGTCGGGCCTTGGCCGTAACACGTGTTATTGCTATTAATCAAGGCATCTTCCGCGGCGGTCATTATCGTGGGGACCGGGGTGGTTGTGGCTGGAGGAAATGTCGATGTTGTTGGGGTTAAGGTAGAAGGAACCGCTGGACCCAGGCCTGATGCGGTGTTTGGGCGGCCGGCCGAGTTTGTTTTAGATTCTTTCGATTTACGAATGTCGAGGCAGTGCTTGACTTGTTCTAAGTTGTGGTAGAACTCTGAAGCTGCGAGGTTCCCATTTTCGCTCATGGACCGGAGCACTTCTAGACCTGATTCGAATGCGCCGAGGTCAGATGGACTGCCGATTGGGAGGAAGCTGGACATTGCGAGTACGAGTGCTGAGGAGAAGAGGTAGTGCGCGTGGAAGTAGCCAAATACTGGGAGGGAGCCGTTGATCCATTTGGTGAGGATGAGGGAATGAGAGTGTCTCGCTGCGTGGATGCAGGCCTCGCCGAGGGTCAAGACGGGTTGGGAGATGGTGTCGTTGTTGGCGTTGGTTTCGTTGAGTTTGATGAGTAGGTGTAAGAGGGTTGGGCGAGTGGTGAGTATGACACACTAATTGGCTGGTTAGATATCGGGAAGAAAATATAGGGAAGAGAACAAACTACCTGGTTGAATGCAAGATGTAAGGAGCTGATATGTTTCTTACTGGTCTCCTGGTCATCTTCGTTTAGTCGAAGATGTCCGGGTAGTGTTTCCACCCAATTTTTCAATGCCTTTAGAAGCTTCTGCACCCGTTGTAAAAACGTTTCGTTATATTTTCGCCGACTGTATAGTTTTGCGATTGTCTCGCCCACAATTCGGGCGAGCCTGATATTGGCCGTTAGATAGTCCGTATCCGAGAATTGCTCCTCGTGCAGCTGTGCCGGACTGACGTTGGACGGCATATCCAAGTGGATGTCATCGTCGAGGATCTGCGAAGGATGGCCCATTTTGGATCCCCACATGCGATCAAAGATGTAGATCGTCCACCAGATCCGAATCCGGTGTTGACGCTCCACTGGGTCGATCAGCTGCGACTCGGGGATATTATGGTTTAACCCGATCGATAGACCCAACCGCAAGGCGGTGCCGATCAGCACTAGGGCCGAGTGACGTCGATTGAGGTAATACGAGAATAGCGACTGATTCTTAGCTGGGTTCGCGCTTGCAGGAGGGGGTTGCCTACCAGTAGTAGTAGAGTTTCCAGGTGTGTAATACTCGTTCTTTCAGGCAAAACTTGGCCCAGACTCAAGGCGCGCGCGAAATATGAAGTTCCCGGCACTCTAGATCCTGAAGATGGCTCGGCTCGCATTGAATATGCTTCTCCAAACGCAAATAGAGCGAAAAACTTGCATTGATTGATAGGGCAGTCGAAGTCTCCCGTTCGATATATCTCCTCGAGCTTCTCTACCGTTGATTTGCGCAAAACCAAATGATAGATGTAGCCGACCTGACGTAATGCTATCTTCACCAGTAATCGAGCTTGCTGAAGGCTGGGCCATTGTATGTTGGTCGCACTGGCCGCTGCGATATGCTCTTCCTTGACATACTGGGTCCGAGGGATATGGGGCAAAGCGTTGTTTCCTGTCAGAAACCGGCGAAAGCGCGTAGCAAATGCCGTACAGGCTGCTTCACCAACAAAGAGTGGAGGTGCAGATGGATCATAGCGGTGAAACCATGCACGGTCACCAATTAGCGGGTTGCGCACACTGGTGTTGCTCTCATCTGGTGCATCTGCTGGTGGTACCGGCTCTGGCTGGGCATCATGATCCGCTTCGGTCGTGTTGGCCGAGGATGCCGACTGTTCTTTCAACCGTCGGTTTTCCGATAAAAGAAAGTCCAGGTAGCTTGGCAAGTAAGTTATCATGCCCAATAATGCCCTATATCACAATTGAAATTGCTGTGAGTCATACCTTTCGCTCACTTTGACCTGTCGATCCCTCGGAGTGTATTCGCATTCATCCGCACAACCTACCAGTCGACACTTGGCACAAGGCTGATCTCCAGAACACTTGATTTTATGAGAGTGACAGCGCTGGCAGCTGTAGTGATATTAGAACTAGATTAGGTGATTTTCCGGTTGAATGGAGATAGGTTTGCGGGTCACGCACGCAATGAACTTCCTCCGCTTCGACGGCTCACTGGCCTCTTCGAGAGATCTGTTGTGTCTTCTACGGTTCATGTCACAAACGTAGAGCCAACTACAATGGCTTGGGAAGATAAGCAACAACTCTACCCACTTGAATGGTTGGTGAAGGTTGATCGGTTTCGCTATTTTCGGTGGCGGTGAAATCGGTCGGCGATCTGTTCCTTTTGCCGAACTGGATCCTCGGTCCAATCATCGTCAGCCAATTCAGACCCTACCTACTAGTTTAGGTAGACAAGAGATAACGGTGCAAAATTATAGATATTGATACTATTTACATATGGTCTGATGCACGATATACCTGAAAATCTCGTCATGTTGGTAATTGACTGGTCTACTTATAATAACGAACACCTGGTGGGTACAGACTGGTATCTGTTAAGAGAAATTCCAAGCATCCACTGCGCCCATCTTAAGCCCTTAAATGAACAGGTCGGTCCACGGCAGAGCTACCCGGACATCTGGCAAATGTGGAGAGACGTTTCCAAGATCATCAAACGCTGCATTCGGAACCCGTGTTGAAATCGTACTTTATCTGCAACCTAAACTAAGATTGAAACTCATCATCCACCGCAGAAGTGGGTTGCTCGGTGTCATCAAATAGCGTTAAGACTGCGGTCCCATAGAAGAACATTTCTCTCCTACAGCACGTTCATTTGAGATACTGCGAAGCAGAGTCAAGAAAGTGGGGATGTTCGTGTTGACTACGGGCTTAGTCAAGTCCTGGCGTGGTGCGGGTGATGCACGAAGGGCATACAGCATGGTCAGCGCAGCCAAGAAGAGGGAGTGAGTGGCGACAAAGGTGTAATTAAGTTTAGTTCGCGCATACAGGGAGCTATAGGAGCTAATGAGATCGATGGCTGCTTCGGTGCCGATGCGGAGGTCATCCGCTGAGAGGACCGGCGCGGTGCGAGACGGACGATAGAAAGACATGATCGCATGGTTAAAGGCAATCTAAAACCATTCAAGGGATTGGAAAGTCGAATGAGTGTGGGGATATCTCAGAGCTGTGTCCAGCCACGTGTTCAGCTCCGAATAATATTAAGATCGCAAGGCGTCCAGCCCTTCGCGTGCAGACGAGGTACCCCGGCAGGATGGAAGGCCCTATAGATTTCCGCATTATCCTTCGCAATTTGATGATGTGTATGAAGGTTGATGTATTTGTTACCTTGGGAAATGTTACGGACGCAGGGCTGTGTGACTCAACTGAATCGTGCAGTTGATCATCGGATAGCTGAAGTGGTAAGGGAGTAGAAATGCCCGCGTCTTGGATGCCTAAGGGTCGACCCATATTGACAGCAATATTACAATCCATACCATATGCGCACCAGAACACCCGTTGGCCATCTCACTGCGGCGCAAATCGAGACCGACTAGACTCTCCCCACGGTGCAAGTCTAATCCCGTTGCTAAACGGAGGGCAGGTCCTGAGGCATACCACATATTCACTGCCTGTGTTTCATTATGGCTATACATGCAGAGTAGCAACAAGCACTGCGCACATTCAAAATCATCCATGCGCATGACATAATGTAGATCCTGTACTGCCCGGAAGAAGAACTACTTATGAATTAGCCCGCTTCTCTTGTTTAACCCAGGATTTTCTCGGTCGGCTGCAATCGCTAGGATCATATACACAAAGAAGTTGGATATTGGTTCGGACCTCAAGCCAGCCATGAAAGAGGTAAGATATTCGGCTTCAAAGGTCGGTCGATGGAGCACTGGAAGGTATGGCCATCGGTGCTCAAAGAAGATATTCATAAGCTCCATTTAATCGGCATCATCGAGAGGCCGCAATGGTGCAGTAATTGGCGACTCTGTCGGCAATAAATCATCACCCCAGATGTTCCAGGCACAACTTAGTGTGCTCCCAATGGCGTTGCTCAAATTTAAAATGATCCCTGACGCCGCAGTGGCAAAGGTGCAACTACTTTTTGGCCTCGCGGCGCTGTTTAGTGATCTTTGTTCACAGTTTTGCGATGCCCCATAACTATATTCTCTAGCGGGTATAGAAGTCGATGTTGCTCGTTCACCTATTTGTGAGCCTTTGAAAACCCTTGAACCTACTTCGTCTCTATAAAGATTTGCTAGTGTATGATTGCCGTCTATCTTCCCTGCAATCGACAGTCACATATAATGATCCATCGACGAACCTTTCACTGTCCAGAGTCACCGCCTATACATATGATGCCACACCTCCTTATCGATCACACCGACCCAGCTCAAGCAAAAACTCCATCCGGCAGAAAAGAGATCATCGCAAGTCGAGCCTGATAAAAAAAGCATGCAAATACAGCAAGATTTGCGACGCAGGTGTTTGTTTGTGTATCCGAATCAGAGAGACAGGTCAAGTGTTTACGTTCTCGACGGATGCTTCGGGCTTTTGGGCTTTTCCTAAAGTGCAACTAGTACGCCCTGAAAAGCAACCTCTCAAAGCTAGGCTGACCTCTCTAGGGCTCTTATTATCCAATGCCAAGCCAGATGACAGATTGGGATTTAGAACTAGTCTGATGTGATCCTCAGCTCTGTGCGAACAGCTTCAATTCTGAAAGGGACAAGGCTGCCGGGTTGAATTGGGAAGATAGAAACACTCCAACTTTGTATGTTGGCAAACTGAGCCTAAGACTGTTATTTGATCAATTGAAGAAAGCACTACTGACTTTCAAGAATAAACACTGGATATTGTTCAAAAAAGAATATTCTGGGAAGTGGGAACTACCTGCGACACAAGCTCCTTTAGGTTTGGAGCTCCTATATGCATAGAATAGGCAGGTTTTCGTATATTTGTACGAAGGCCATTCAAAAATATTACATATTAGTGCGAGAAGCTAGAGCGATTTCAGACGGGCAAGAGTTGAAGGGGAAAGAAAGAAAAAAGGAACAATCATGTACTCGTTGCTGTTCACCCAGCCAACTACTAACTCACCGGCGTGGTAGTCTGATGTCCGTGTGGCTGATGATATTGAATGATACTCTTGCCAGTAACTACATGCATACTTGGAGACATTCGATCGTTAGGAACGGCTTCTAGAACAGATGACTTAAAGAAATGTAGAGAGCTGAAATAGAGACGTTATACGATCAAAAATAGCTAATATCAACAGTATAAGCTGCTTCTGGAGTCCAGATACTTTCTGTGCCCTAACAGTTCTGCATGAACTCTCCATGTTGATGAAAGATTAATGTGATTTCTCTTGTTTACCTAAATATCTCCTACAGGCCCAAGGTCTTCAAATTGCTTACGTCGATTCATCCTTCCAAAAGATGCGTCCCTCAAAGAGACGACGGGCTGTCCGGAAGACGGTTGCAGCTGATAACGCTCCGTCAGGATCAAACTCAGCGCCAACCAACAGGTTACCGCTGGCGTGTCCGATGGTTATACCTGCTTCATCCACAGGGTGCTTGTTGGAAACATCCGCTACAGTGCTCCCTTGAACTCTTGCGGCAGATGCCAGGGCCAAAGCTACAGTGATGGGGACCGCCTTATGAGGTTGCCCGACGGAGATGGACCGGGCGAGCACATCCACATAGCTGGCAGTCTGCTTCTGTTGAATATCACGGTCATTTCCGACTGGCGCGGACACTAGACAGATTTTGGGCACACTGGCAGGAACGGCCTCTAGTGTTGATGCTAAACCCATCTTTACGCCTGCTTGACGACGGATTGAATCCAGACGTATCAACAAGCCAGGATGCGCTTCAATCTCATCTGGAGTCAAGTTTCCTTCGACACCGAGGTCACTGGCCCGTACAAAGGTACACGGGTTGGCAACATCAATGCAAGTCGCTGCTACCCCTTCAAATGTATCGACGGCGTTGCCGGTGGGGAGTAGTTTTCCAGTCCGAGAGCCAGCTGGTTGCAAGAAATCTAGCTTTACGCGTGCTGCCGTACCTGCAACGCCGTCAATGGCGAATGAGCCACTCGAGGCAGCTTCACCATCAACGACGGGGAAAGTCGCGCGAATGACTTTACCCGTGTTCGTGTTATGGATTCGCACTGACGCCTCTGTGGTCTCAGGAGAAATCTGAACAAGCTTTGAATCAACAGCAAAGGGGCCAACTGCACTGATCATGTTACCACAGTTGCTTGAGTAATCAACATCTGATGTCTTGACCCCCAGCGAAACGAAAGTGTAGTCGACATCAGCATCTGGATGTTGTGATTTGCTGACGACGCACACTTTGGAGAGACTGGAGATGCCTCCACCAAGACCATCAAGCTGACGACCGTAATGGTCAGGACTACCAAGCACGTCCAGAAAAATCGGATCCCATGACTTCCTGTTGCGAGGTAGATCTTCCTGCCGGAAGAAGACTGCTCGGGAGGTGCCTCCTCGGTAGTATGCTGCGGGAAGAGAACGCTGCTTTTTGACCTGTGATTGCTGAAAATGCTGCTGATTTAAGCTATAGGAATGGGATATATTTCGCCTAAAGGTGAATGTCGAAGAGACAAACAATTGTCGCAAGAGACACTGTTCAAAATGTGATACACGCGGTAGCATCTTGAATAGTATAGTAAAGAGTATTGTATGATGAAGCAAAAAAGAGATAATAGCAGGAAAATATGGATAAATCCTTTAAACGACACAGATTGATTGTGGGCTATTTAAAAAAATGCGTAAGTAATGATTCCAACTGCGTCCAACATCGCCAAATTGCCGATTGAGGAGCTTTTTCCTTGTGGTGGAAATAGCTCCGACCGTCGGAGTTGGGTTTCGGGTGCATCCGAAACAAGGATCAGATGATCTCTAATTCTATACCTCTAATTCCGCTGCGTGGCTCGCGACAAGACCGTTCATTCATACACGGACAAGCTATTTAATACCGATTACAACGATTGCTATATTGGCTTTGCCATTGGACATGAGCAGTACACCAAGATCCAAGCTCTGCAAGCAGAGTAATGTGTCTACAGACATCTTGGACATGTTATTCATTTCATAACCTAATTCATTTGGGGACTACATGAGGACTAATTATACTATAGATTTCTTCTAACATGTCAAGATTAGATAACCAACTGTTCAGCTTCTCGTCGGGTGGCTCCGTTTCCATAACTACAGCAGAATCTGAGGTGCTTGACATCTGGGGTGATATCAAGTTGTGGGGTCTGGGCATTTAGGTCAGTGTCAGTGCTCACATAAAGGCATCAAATGATCTTTGTTTTCTGTACAATGCTTTACGGAGTGACTGACTCTCCTTGCCTTTTTTGTCCTGTTGTGCAGCAACGCCCCACCATGATGGCTCGCTACTTCACTTGCTAAATACATCCATGCCATTCGGGATTCTCCGCGAGAGATATAGAACTATAACCTCGCCATTGTGGTTCTCTCATTCGCTCTTTGTGGCTTTGCCAAAGGTATGCTCTCTGGCTCGGGATCACGCCAGTTGCGACGAATTCATATTTATCTAACCCTTCGTTTGATTATAGGTTGGGATGAAGGTTCGGCATCTTCTCCATTACGCAGCCCAAGTCCTTCAAGCGCATGTACCACCACAACGATAACACTGTTTCCAACATTATCTCGTTTGCCAATCTTGGAGCGGGCGTTGGTGCTCTACCCTCCTTCTTGCGTCCTTTTATACGTTCTTCGTTGTATCTGAGACAAGTGACTTGAGTCTGGAGGAGATTAACCGGATCTTTGAGCGACCTCTACCGACTACGCCAGCTGTTGGGTCCTGAGAGATGTACTGATCAAGATGATGTGTGAATATTTATGCCCTTTTACATCACTCAAGCAATACTGATATCCAAAACAGCGCGAAGCAGAGCGCCACACACATCGAGCGTGTTTTAACCTCACTATGCCCACTACAGTTAAACACCTCTTTACCTAAAACCGCGCTATACAGTTAGTGTGAGTTTGATCTACTCTATGGTAATCAACTGGCCGATTATAATCACAATTTTGGACCCCAAAAGGAATGAACCTTCATATCGACTAGGGTTGTGACTTGAAAACACCAGCACATATCTAACGAGCCAGGCAATGCAGATGACACAGACGCCATGCGGCTCCCCATTTAAAAAAAAAAGAATGCGCCGACTGTTTTAGGAACGCTTCCAAATACCTCTATTGTTTATCGAATAATACCAACCCACGCCTGGTCGTTTGCAGACATCTATTTCGCGTTCTCTACACCTCCAACCTGAAGAGTTGAGTCAGCTGCACTATCTTGACTTTGCAATCTCTACAAGATTTAAGGGAGGAAGAATGTGACTTACAGCTCCCATGGCCTTCTTGAGATCACCTGCCAAAGAGGGATGCGTTAGCCATCGTCGCTGAATGTTTCCCATACGGCTTCAACCCTTCAATACTAACCGTAGATGGCGAACTGGCCTGCCGTCAGAGCACCAACCATGAACAGACGAGCACCAATACCGCAGTAAGAGCCACGGAAGCCCAGATCCTTAGCAATCTTGATGAGTCTGCTGGTCGTGCTCTTGCCTGGGAGACCCTTAGTCTTGTTGATCTTAGAAAGCATAGTGTCGGCTGGCTGGGAGACAATCGCGGCGGCGAAACCGGCAATCAAACCGGAACCAAGGTTAATGGCGGTTTGCATGCCGTCGCTCGTCTTCTCCTTGTCGAAGAACTTGTCGTAGGCGAGCTCGGCGACTTTCTCGTACACGACGAACTTCGACATGGTGTATGGGACCCTGAGTTATGTTAGTAATAGAAAACGGATTGAATTCGGCAGTACGCACTGCTTGAAGAGGATGGGACCAAATCCAGAGTAGAAAGCACCGATGCCCTCCTGACGGGCGATCTTTGGTAAAACCGGAGACAAGGCCATTGGCGAAGCCGGGCTCAGACACCATTCGGATACGGGTGGCCTCAAGTGGGCAGAGAGCAATGTCGGCGAAGAACTCAGCAAAACCGGCCGAAACACAGTAGACTACAATACGGTTGTTCTTCGCATTCTCATAGCCGATTACGTTGATAGATTGCTGCTTGAAGAACTCGTAACCACCAAACTTCAACGCCCCCTGCAGGAAGTAACCGGGTGGATGTTGTGGAAGTGTTGTTGATTTTTGTTTTTTAAGAAGGACAAAAATGTTTCGGTCAAAGATCAGGTCTGTCCTGTCGGTCGCATTGTTGGATTCACCGACCAATGAACGATCCCAACTCAGTTTCCATTAGGGGGTTTAACTCGATGTGATAGCCCCATAATATAAGCAGACTAGCAGGGACCGTCGGTATATCCCATGTTCACCCTACCCTGGGGTGGGTACTCTAAGAATAGGTAGATATACTAACCCTAAGAGCCTGACAGATAGATAGGATACTCAGGGTCTTTGTACGATCTGTGGGCCTACAGATCGCCGAAAGGTTGCCTCCGGTACTATGACCGTGTTAATGACCCTAGCTGACGGTGGAAAAGCGGCTTTAACCAAAGGTGACGGAGTATATAGCCTGCCACCCGCCCCCAAACCACTAAATTTTAGGGGTGGGCTCAGGTTTTGGGGCCCTTTACAACCCGCACCCCACCATAGGGTTGGGGGCGAAATGACTAACACTCTCTAGTTAGTTAGTTGGTTAGTTACATGTAACTACTTACTAAGTACTATACGGCCTAGCATCATGTGTATGTCCATTGAATACTTTCACCCTTCTATCCACTCGTGAAGTTGACTCCTTGAGACCGATCGCGGACTTTATCCTCAAACACAACAGAGGCAATGCTAATGAGTTTGCCATTCTCAGAAAAGGCTCGTATAACTTCTCTTTACGGATGAAGTACCGAACAGATGCTACTGTCCTAAAACTCTCTCAACCCGGTGCCGTTTTCTTACTGAAAGAGAAAGTCGTGAATGAGGCTGCGGCGATGCGATTTAGGGGGAATCAGACATCGATACCCGTTCCGTTCATTTCTCTATTTTAGGGTGCGAAGGAGAGCCCCCTCAAACTGAGCCCATTCATAGTGATGGATTATATCAACACGACACAAAAATGTACGATGCTCTCAACACACTAGGATGCGCGAAAGAGGGACGTAGAATTCTGGATCCGAACATCGATGAAGCCAGGCTTGACATGCTCTACGGGCAGCTGGCAGGTATTTTACTTCAGCTTTCCGCTCCCTCGTTGCCTCGGATAGGATCTCATCGTCAAACGGACGACTGTACATGGGAAGTGAAAAAACACCGGGCCTTTTGTCAATGAACATGAATGAACTTGTAGGACTGGGAGGTTTGCCGCGGTAGAACTCTTCGATACAGATACTACATTCAAAACAACTTCTTCATATTTCGATTCCCTTGCCGGCCTCAACATTGGGCATCTGACACATCAAAGAAGTGATACTGTAGAGTCCGCAGGTGACTGTCGGCGAATGTTTGTGGCGCGACAGCATTTTCGGAAACTCGCCAGCGACAAGCGACTCAGCAATCTATTGCTGGATAAAGGGCTTTTCAAACTCTGGTGTGATGATTTACAGCTGGCTAATGTACTACTCCATGAGAATATGCAAATTGTCGGCGTGGTCGATGGGGAGTTCACATACGCAGCACCATGAAGATCACAGCAAAGCTGGCAGGAGTCATGTCAGAAGCGGATACTCTATGAAAGAAGACATCTCCCTGTTCGATGCGGCCTTCCCTAACTTGGCCGCGGATGTCGCCAGCTTAAGTCTAAATGGTCTGATGAGTCCACAAAGCAGAAGAATGTCTAGCTTGTATAGATGGTTAGGGTCCTGGTCCACAGTCGAGGCTGCTGCTCGAGAATGTCTACATATAGAAAGTGCAAGTCTACTATCGATTTACAAACTCCTTTATCATGTCTCCAAGCCCCACCATACAGATGGTAGCCCAGCCAGCTACGCCGATCCGTGGCACAACACCTCGGAAGAGTCCCTTGACTCCCGAAGTGTGCAGAATCTTCTTTAGAGTCGACATCATAGTTGGACGAGATGTTCCGGCCGGGTTCCTCTTTCATTGACTGTATTTTCACTCGAAAAGCCTATTCCAGTTCATTTATTAGCCCTCCCATGTCTGAGCAACAAAAGAAAACACGTGTAGATGACTGACCTTAAATGGGTGGTTCCAGCAGCTCAGCGCACCTCCAATAATTGACACCAGGATCTTCCCGTTGAATCTGAGTTTTTTTTTCTTGCCTTTACCACTTATCCAATGAATACGCTCTTCTGCAACCGAGCAATCCCAATCCGCAATGACCAACCAGTGATCTGGCGTAATACACTGGCATTGATGCCCTTGTTCACCCCTCGAAATCCCTGCTCGCGAAAAATCTTGAAGATCTCAAATATCCCAGGTACCTTAGCACCATTTACAGACAGTTTCCTCCGTGTCACTTCTACCGTCTTCATACGAGTGGCTATTCCCATGGTTAGATAGGCTTGTGCAACCCCTCCTCCAATCCCACCAAGGGTGCCACAAATAGCTGGTGAAGTACTGAGCTTTGCTTTGGCATGATATTTGATTTCAGTAGCTGTGATTATTAGGATCGTCCCTTTTGTAGAGGCTTCCAACCAAGCCTGTCAGTCAATCACTTCGTTAGCATAGTTTATCAAGCTCATAGTGAGTGTCCGGGGTTTACCCAAGGGATTAAGCCTTGGTAAAAGGCGAATGCTCCTCCACGAGCCCATGCCTTCTGAACTGCTGCCCTTAGTGTATCGTGTCTGTTGGCGGCGAGCTGAAGGGCGCAGTGATGTTAGCTATTGCTTTCACTGCTTCTTAATCTTACTTTTGAACACGATTTATACTGACGCACCTTACATGTGCCTTTAAAACTTTGGCTAGGAGTTGTCACTAATCATGATGTTAGGTACTTTATCATGATACGTTAACGATTACGACTTGCCTTAGAATATGTTCATCAATGCTCCGCCCCTAGGTTTCGGAAAGGTACTTTTCTCCTTTTCTCATCTCCCTTTCTTGAGAGGGGAACGGTGGACTTTTCACGTAAACCATCTTTCCCATCCATTATAATTTCATAGTGCTTGGTAGACACCATAGTGCTCGGACAACTTGAATAATTCTTAGGGATATTTTACAGGGGTCATACACCCATCCTTTATGAGAGGACTACCCTCCAATTGGCCTGTCCTCCGATGCACAACTAGACGAACTTATAAGTGACATTTAGTATTCACAGGTAGTGCTTTCGTCTTCCTTGCCGGCACAATGTTGGAAAAGTACGAGGATCCGATCGAAATTAGATATTCTCCGCACTCATCGGCAACCCCGATCGGTCCAACAGAGCAAGCAGACTCATGACAAGATAACGCTGGTAGATGCTTGGATTCCATATCGCTTGATAATCTTTGTGTTTGCTTGATCAGCGTATACAATCTTAAATGCTCATTCATTCCTTGTGTCATAAGCCATATAAAACGTATCAGGCTCTTCGCGTTGCAATGGCCGCTGCATCTCCTATAGTGCCACGTAATAGCTCCATACATAGCTTCATATCTAGCAAGGCGTGCAAAACAGAGTGAGTGTCCCGGAGAATAGCCCAGGTAGCATATTGAGAAACAAAGTCTAACAGCCCTCGAACCTTTTCTCTTGCCACCAGGCGCGCTTTCGATACTCATGTCCATATCTTCGACCCAACTCTGGGTCCACATATGCGCCGGGCCGAGCATACACACTGGAAGATGCTTCCTTCAAACTAATTACCTCTAACGAAAGCCTGTCTCAGGATAGTCAAGGAGGAAGGCTCATTTCCGTCCAACCATCACCATATAAGACCGACTGCGCGGTACTGTTGAAGTGTCTACGAGACTTACAAAGCCGCAACATTTACGCTCGTGTTATTGTCGTCGTCGATCTAGATAATGTAACCGACCGCGTCCTAGAGGAAACGCATCAGCTCGGTGTTCGCGGAGTTCTCCTGAATTTCCAAGTAGATGGTCACGAAGTCGATCTCAATTAATGGACTTTTATATAAAGCTGCACGTCGTATTCGGCACCTCTCTGGTTAAACGATCCAGCTTTATGGTCTCGTTCGGGTGTGGGATGGTAAGTCCTCAGTTCACATAGCTATAAAATTGCGTCTAGAAGGGTTTCTCTAACAATGGCTCCATTAGCTCTATATGACACTATCATCGACCTCCAAAATCTGTTCGCTGCCTACCAAGCCCCGGAGGTTTCATAGAATCTCCAAGTTATCAACCGAACGAAACCCCTCTTTGACATCGATATCCGGGTTCTTCAAGCGCAATGCACCATCTCCCGTATGAGGCCAGTCGCTTCCCCAGATCAACTGATCTGGAACCTTACGATAGGTTTCATATCGCTGGAATTCGACACATTCACTTGAGCTACGGTATAAACCAGACATCTTCACTATGACACGTCTCTGCTTTGCTGAAGATACAATAGAAACAAAGCCATGCTGCGATAAGGGCAATAATTGGAATTCTGGCGGCAACTTCGACTGGCCCAGAGCACCCCCCATGTGGTCAGCGATGATGGTGACGGGAAAAAGATGTTGAGGGACAATCTATATCGTATTTATAGATGAACAAGGTGTGTTTGGTAGGATGAATGCGCCTTTCTTGTCATATATGATATCTTGATTATATGCTCAATAGATAATGTTTCGGCTATTGCCTGTTACGTTTTGTTGAAGAACAAACTTAGAGAACTACATAAAAGTATGCAATAGTATCAAGGGGCTAATTATAAAGTCTAGTGAATAGGATTGTAGAAAAGAAAGGCGTCAAGTGGTATGCTTGTCCCTAGCAGGCACATACATCGGTGGCTCAGTATATGTCTTGTTATCTGGTGTTAGTACGCTTCAAATACTGATTGTCTCGGGAGCCATTACGAGAAACGATTGTCAAGAGAAAATGTATATCACAGTCTTGCGACATTCCGTGGAGTGCCACCGTGGATGATCATCCTAAGCGTGGGGAAAGGCGGGGTCCGAAGCATCCGACGGTACTATATGGGTTATGGATGCATCTGAAAGCAAGAGTAGCTCACCAGCTAATGAGATTTCGAGGATAACTAAACCCAGCTCACATAGCTATCACTAAATTTCAGGTACTTGCTTTGCTTTCTATTTCACGGGTATGCTTGGAAACGCCTTCTTTTCAGAAAGAAAGCTGGGCGAGATTGTGTCATCAACAATGCGGCCTAGGCTTTTCTCACCACATGGCTCGAGGCATTGGCTGAGGCCAAAGTTCCATGCTCACAGAGGGCTTGCCTCGGGTGCTTCACCTAGTATAGCATCTCTAAGCCGATTCGAACAGAATCGGCGTGTTGACTTACAACAATTTACACGCGAAGTCAATGAGATCCGCCGCAAGTAGGTGTTACTCTGCCGTATTATACGTGCTCGAGCCAGTGCCCAAATGAATATTAATATTTCCGTTTACGTACAGCCTTAATCGACCGTTGACTTATGCAGAAAAGGTTCTTTATGCTCATTTGGATGACTCAAGAAATGAGAACATAATAAGAGGAAAGTCTTAGCTGAAATTGCGACCCTTACGAATCGCCTGCCAAGATGCCACTTCACAAATGGCTCTCATCTAGTTCATGTTTTGGGCCTGGAATCTACTGCCGTTCCAACAACAGTGCACTGTGACCATCTAATTGTAAGTCGGGATGGGGAGGCCGAAGATCTTCTCCGGGCTCTCGAGGTGCACCAAGAGGTATATGATTTCATGGAAAGTGCCTGCCAAAAATACAACATGGGATTCTGGAAACCTGGTGCCGGAATTATTCATCGAACTGTACTCGAGAACTACGCCTTTCTCAGTGGGATGATGGTGGGAACCGACTCTCATACCCCCAATGCTGGAGGCATGGGAATGGTTGCGATTGGGGTTGGTGGCGCCGATGCAGTGGATGTCACGGTTGGCTTACCGTTGGAGTTGACCGCACCTCGTGTTCTTACCGGGGAACTTACCAGGTGGGCATCGCCCAAGGACGTATTTAACAAGCTTATCAGTCTGATCTCCATCAAGGGAGGGACTGGCTCCATCATCAAATAATTTGGGCCTGGAACAAAGGGACTGTCGGCGACTGGAATTGCGACAATATGTAATAGGGGCAGAAACGGGTGCTACCACGTCAATAATCTCTTTTTCTTCTCAGATAGCAGCGTATCTTCACGCAAACCAGCGTCCAGATATAGCTCGAGCGGTCGAATCCATCTCCCATGAGTTGCGCGCCGACGATGGTGCAGAGTATGACCGTGTGATAGAGATCGAACTTTCGACCTTGGAGGGTGGGCCAGTCACACCAGATCTTGCCACTCCGCTATCAAGTTTGCATCGGCCGTGAAAGAGAAAGAGTGGTCGAAGCTCACGGCTGGTCTGATCGATTCGTGTACCAACTCCAACTCCTCCTTTGAAGACCTAACGCGTGCCGCTAGTGTTGCCCATCAAGCATTAGATGCTGGCACTAGCCCGAAAATGCCCTTATTGGCGTCCCCTGGCGGTTTGCAGACTCGTAAGGCACTGGAGCAGGCCGGTATTATTGATGTGCTTGAAAAGTTTGGAGCGACAATGCTGACCAACACTTGTGGTCCCTGCTATTGATCCTGGGATCGAACTGATATGGCCAAAGTAAGTCTCCAAAGTATGATATGACCATCACCTCCTGATGACCAGTATAGAGGACACCCAATTCAATCATTACTTCCTACAATCGTAACTTTTCCGGTCCCCTGGACTCTAACCCAGCCACTCATTTTTTTTTTTCTTTCCTTCACCGGAAGTTTCCATGGCTAAAATATTCTTCGATGAGCTCTCTTTCGATCCAAGTGCTCGCACGTTAACGACTCCTGCAGGTGAGGAATTTAGTTTTGCTCCTCCCGTGGGCGATGCACTTCCCAGTTGAGGTAACGAAAATTCAGACTCTGCCTATCTGGCCCCTCCTATTGGGGACCGCAGTGTTATGCAAATTCAAATATCTCCATCGTCTCAGCGTCTGCAGAAACTTGCCCCATTTGAACCTTAGTCCGGGAATGATTTCGAGGATTGCCTCATTCTCATCAAAACCAAGGGCAAGTGCACCACCGATCACATCATCGCTGCCGGCCCCTGGTTTCGTTTTCGAGGTCATCTCGAGAATATTTCGAGAATATTTCGGATAATACCTTGATTGGGGCAGTGAGCACTGAAACGGAGCAGGCCAACTCGATCTACAACTGCTTGACCGGAGAGAATGGGAGTGTACCTGACACTGCCCGGGACTATCAAACCAAAGGTCGTCCTTGGGTAGTGATTGCTGACCATAACTACGGGAAGCTTCCTCCCGTGAGCAAGCCGCTCTTCAGCCTCGATACCTTAGAGGCGTGGCCATTATCGCAAAGGGCTTTGCGCGTATACATGAGGCCAACTTGAGAAAGCAGGGAATGCTGCCATTGACTTTTGTCGATGAGGCGGACTACGACCGGATCCGCTCCTCTGACCTCGTCAGTATCAGGGGGTCTGACGCCTTGTGACGCCTGGAGAAAGGCTCATACTCTTGGTCACTCCCACGGGAGCTCGAAAGAGCCCTGGAAAGCTGGGGTCTCCCATTCGTTTACTCAGGAACACATAGAGTACTTCAAGGCTGACAGTGAACTCAACTTGATGTCGAAGAACATTCTTCCCTAGCCAAACTTGGGGAGACAGCCACCCTAAAGGCCCATGAGCCATAGATACTTCAGAAATAGACAAACAATGGCAATAGAATTTTCGAGTTCTTCCCAGCTTGGATCTCCCTCTTGAAAAGAACTGGGCTCGGCTGTACATCAAAGCAAAAAGAAAAAAGATCTCAATAGCTACGTGTCTCCGCAGGGGCCTATTCCAGGCTTCGTCTAGCTGCTTGCGCCATCGTTTTGAGCTTTTTCTTCATCCGATGGTCGCGTCATCGTTAACATGCGGTAATATACGTTACGAAGCATGCGGGTGCTATTTTGCTCTGGCAAAAAGTGGGTAAAAATTGTATTGAGATTCTTCTTTGCCCATGTTGCTCCGTAGCTTAAAGTGTACGTTCCGTGGTAGTTGGCAAGTTGACAAGGGCAATATTACCTGGAGGTGTTATTAGTAGACAGCCTTACTGCATGGCCACGACAGCAACCCCGCTGAATCTCATAAGAAGCAGTTACAAAATACAGTGATATATGTATATATTTCTATACCCCTCCAGCATTTAGTGAAGATTTGCAGGCAGTGAAAGAATACAAACATAAACAGTTGCATACCCTAGACATTCATAAAGGCATGTTGAATGAGTAGTTACAAAGGAGCAAGGATAAAGAAAAAGAAAAGTTTTCTTGGTGAGAAAAACACCGGTTCTCAGCTTACAGGTGGTTTAATGGTACTTTCCAAACAATGAAATTAAGACAATGTTCTAGAATGGTAAATTCAGAAGAAGATTCACTGTTATTGGGAAATTCCCTAGCCCTAGATACTATGTACATAGCATCCTCAGTGCCCGTACCCCAGTTACTTCTTTTGCCTGCCTAATCTATATCGGTTTCAAAGGCAACTTGCTGAACAGAAAGGTTATAATAAGTCCCCAGGATTCCTGTGGAGTCAATTCTCCCAAATGCCCTGATTCTCACAGACATATCGCTCGATCTGCTGCTTCTCGGTCCCTTTAAAATACCAATACACGTCCAAGCTGGCCTAGTCAGAACCCAAAGGGCAGGGAATCGAAAAAGGAAAGATGTCGGCCTGGTACGCAATGGTCGAAACCAGCATTTTTCGAAATTGCCCTTTACTTACGGGTAAAGACCGATACGACAACGCATTAGCATTTCTCGAGGAAGGCGAATGGCTCGTCAGGCAAGACAAACATTTCGTTCGAAACGACGTATTTACTAGCTCCCAAATTTTGTGGGTTCAGTTGGCGCGAGAGGTGAATGCAAGAGACAAAGAGGCAGTAAAGCGCTATTTTTTGAAATGGATCCAAGACGAACAGATGAGGTTGAAGGCGACTATTAGAGCCAATCTGTAATATCATGATTTTTGATTTTTCTACCAGCAAATCCTCAAAGAGCTTAGTAGAGTAGTAAGCGTAGGGCTGCTTAATTGTGTATAGTATACTATTTACGCTGCTTAAACAGCCGAAGTTGGCCGAAGGCCTTAAGAAAAGTAGAGCAGTTTTGCTGTTTTAGCAGCCAAATACTTAGAAATATAGGGTATTCTCGCTGTTTAAGCAGTTAAATACTTAGAAGTGGACTATTTTTGCTGCTTAAGCAGCCGAATGCTTAGAATAGGGATGTGTTTTTTATTATCTTAATCTAGTTAGTATAGTAGTACAGAACTTATTAAGTATTATTCGTAGAAAGTAGAGATAATACAAGAGTAGTACTATTAGTATTTTAAGAAACATCCGTATTTTACTAAGCAAGTAACTGCTTGAGCCGCGGGAAAACTCTATGATTCTAAGTATTTGACTGCTTAAGCAGTGAAACTATGTACTATTCGAAGCGTTTGGCTGCTTAAGTAGTACAGATAATCTGAAATATAGACATATATTCAGTGATTTTATCACCAGACTCTATTTAGAAGGCGGTTATAGCTGTGGTGAAAGAACAGCCAAATATCTTGATATTGCGGAGTGTCCCTAATAGTAGCCTGTAGGAGAGTGAACAAAACCGGGTTGTAAGAGTCAATATTGTTGCCGACTATGTAACTCGATCCAGGACTGACCGGTCATACAAATGAGGATGCTCAATATTGCGGTTATCCCAGTCTTAAGTTCAAATTTCCTACTGACGCAGAGTTCAATCTTATGCATCTGACATGAGACTCTAGTCTTAAGGAGCATATGCTCATTCTTAGGATCAGGCAGCAGCAAAACGATAGCACTTCTGGCCTCGCCCCGATTGCTCGAACACAAACTTCGCAGCTATCAACCGAGCAGAAAGCTCGTCTGAACAGGCATTATATCAGAATCCGGTACAATGGCCAGTCGCTGGTAGTGCCTGGTTGTCGAGAGCCGGGTCGGAACTGGAATGGAAATGATAGCTTTTGCACCTTAGTAAGTGTGCTTGCCCTAATTAGTTATTGTTGTACCTAACTTGAGGAGTATCAACGTCTCTGTGTAGATCTGAGGATCAAGATGGTCCAATGGAGCTGGCTCTTTGCGTTCTATTTGCACACTATGCCATAGAAGCTCTTAGGGTCCAGATAATGCCGTCCGATTCTTGCATCCTCATCCTCCCAGCACAAATGTATCTTTTTTTTTGAGCAAGCTGTCGAAGGAAGAATAATGCTAGTACTTCAGAAATAGTTTGGGCACGCAATATGTGGGTTTAGGCATTCCCTTTCTCGCTATGTATCTCGAATGTGGTTGTCACCAAGTCATCTGCTTTCTGACGAACAACACATTTCACCTCTAAATTGGAATAAATAGCTAGAAAATAATGTCTTAACACTTGACCAGGTCGAAAAAGAGATCACTCATTTTGATATATGACAGGTCGCGAAAAGGCTCTGATTGTCCCATGTAGAATCAGTCTATGGTTTGACACGTAACTTCGCACATCACTAGCTCATCCGTCTCAGGTGCCGATGCCAGGTTCTAATCGAGTGGCACAGCGCAGCAGAGTTGAGACCGAGTCCTCCTGTAAACAGGCCCAACCTTGTTTGATTGTAACAGTGTGATCCTCGCGGTTATTGGAGAACGCGCGACCAGCATACACATTGTCTTCGACTTCTGGAGCATCTGCGGACGAGTGGTAAGGAGCTGGTTCTGTAGAAAAGACTTTCCGAGGGGCGCCATTCCTGATACGTTTGGGTTGAAAAGCTGCCGATAACTGAAGGATGACAAGCAATGCAGGAAGGGAGGCCCGAGGGTGGTCCTACTCTGTTTGTCTTAAAGAGAGTTTTCTAATACGGCCAACACAGGACCTTCAGTTAGATGGTTTTATAGCGACACGACAAGTATCGTAAATTCTCCCAGACGTGGCTAGTACTTGCGACTTACGAGTACCACCAGCTCATGGAGGGATTCTTAGCATTGTTCTGTAGCACAAACTCGGAAAAAAAAAGTAGCCTGTAAGAGCCCTCCTGATCTAGGCTTGCTGACAAGGTTGGGGAAAAAAAGAACCTCTTCCTGATGCCTTCATTATAGGTCGGAAAGACGAGCCAAGTCGAATGTCAGGGGGTGACCCAAATGCACACTTGACTACCATAGATCTTGCCGAACGACGGCCTAAAATTCAGGACCCACACTGATGCAGTGATAACAATGGCCGACGGTTGGCCCCCTCCATGTCACGTCCGCAAGTACGAGGTCTGCAGTGAGGGATTCTTTGGAAGGAAAAACTGTTGCTCCGCGGTTTGGTTTTTGGGGGCAGGGTTGATAAAACTTGGACGGAAAATTAATCCTCGCCAATCACGAGGACCATTCAGCCGCTGGTGACCCAGTCTTTAACATCCGGATCCATTGGTAATCTTCCATTTCTTCCTGAACGTCCTCTTGAGCGTCTTTCGCAAAACTTTAAGGTATAAAGCAGGCTTATCGTTATTCACTTGGCCCCAGCTCTACTTTCCGTACTGTTTCCACCTCTCTTTTGTATTTCTCTCCCTTGATTTTTCGTGTTCGCGCCTGACGTAGTCACACTGGTTCTCCATCACACTCGAGCATCAGGATCAATCACTTTAAGGTCTGAGGCGTTTTCTCCTCTGTGGTTGCTTCTATTATCTGCTACAATGCTCTGTACGCAAGCGAAACCATAAAATACATACCTGGCGGTGATGCGTCGAGAGCAGGATCGCCAGTCTGATGATCGGCCACTAGACAGTACAGTTAAGAGATTGAGCGTGGGACTGACATCATTCGAACAGAGGATGAGAGGACGAAGCCGAGCCTGATAGTAAGCAACAGACACTTAACCACTAGGTGAATTAGATGCTCATCGCTAACGTTCGTATCAGTCTCATCTGCGGGTGATACCATCAAAGCGCTGACATCCCCTATTCACGCACGTCAACCTGGAAAACTCATATCAATCTCTCATACTGCCATCCTTTTCGACCTTCTTCATCATTGGATGGTCATGTGTAGCACCATGGAATAGTAGAATGGGAACAACATAATACTGATGATTGAAGTCGTTTGCAATCCTCACGATGCATGGGGTTAACAGATTGTGGCCAAGGACACAGTCGTGGAGACGAGCAAAGTTCAAGTTCACGATATCTCTTTGAAAGTTGTCACCCCAGGCATGAGCGCTCATGGTTGCCGGACTGTTGGTGACCACTGACGTTCCTTCACTCAACTCACGATCATTCTTCATTGAGCGTGATCTCCGCCCGATAAACGCCTAGTTTAAAGTACCATCATAAGGACTTAGCCCAGAAAAATTCATGCTTGCAACGCAAGGAAGAAACAAGGCCCACTGGATCTGGACTAGCATGGACTGACCCAAGGCGTTTCCAACGGTGGGTTTTTACACCCCATTATCAGAGCACCTGAGAGTTTATAATCCAAGCCTGACGTGGTCGCACGTCCAAATACACCTGTTTCCTTTCACTCATCTCTAGACAACTGCGGTTCATTCCGATATCCAAAGCTAAGGTTTGATCCTGCGCTCATTATGTCCCGGGACGCTCGTGAGTTTGGCGTATCCCACACCGCTAAAATATGGAAAAAGAAAATGAAGCGAGGCAAAATCACGCAACACCATTCATGATACCCATTGGCCGACGCCACCTTGTTTCCGGGGGTGCTAAGGTCTCTGCTCGTCGTCCGGAGAAAGTCGACCATTGTCTGAAGAGCATCGTTTCTGGCGAGGAAACATGGTCAGCTATTATCTTGTCACTCGGTATGAGTGACTGGGCACCGGGTAGGAGAGTAGATATGGGTGAAGTTGGGTCGGGGGACTCAAACACGATGAGACGAAGGATGATTCATTTGCTGAACTCTACGCTGCACCATGGTTATTCTTGGGGTTAGTCGAATCTAGAAACTTCTCGAGGCTCACAGGGGTCGCACAGCGTCCCCGATCAAGGACTGCAGTGTATGACCTCTCTGTATACACTAGTACCACCGTGATTGATCATTGTCAGCAGCATGGCAGAGTGTCGATACTTCAAGAGTGCTCTGAATGCCTCTGATTTCATCCCGGGACTTGCTTCACCATAGACTTCAGCGCAAATGAGTCAGTGAGCAGAATACATGACCAGCTGGTTCTTGAAGCCATCATTAAATTGCAGAACTTCTGTTGCGAGCTGATTTCTGGTGGCAATAGCATGCATTCAACGCCTTGGGTAAAGATCATGGGGTATGATGGAAAGCTCCCCGTGACCGTGACTACCTTATATAATACAGGGTCCCTGTCAACCGTGAATGGATGTCATGCTTGGATCTAACGAGAAGCTTCTCGATAAAGAACAAGAAGATGAAGAAACATAAAAAATGCTAACACAACATAATTACAGATCGCCAAAGAAGGAGATAAAAAAAAAAAATCCCCCCTCCGAATTAAAAAAATAAAAAAATAAAAAAGGGCAAAGGAAAGAAAAAAGGCAAAATTCCCAAGTATTACGCCCAACTAATTTTTGGTTTTTATATTTTCACTTGTTTTTTTGTTTGCCCCAATTGAACTTCCGTTCCCTTCGTCCTTTTCTGTCCTAAATACAAGGCTGGTACTCGGGAGGTACGTCCACGAGTATCGAAACCTTGGTTACAAGCTCGGAAGCGAGCCGATTCCCGCGCCAGTGAACACGGCAGTGAGCTCCAGCCTACCACAGGCCTTCCTTACACCGATTTTGGGTCCCTCACTTTACGACCACCAGTTTCATAGGTAAGTAATTATGTTTGTTTGTATCTTACCGTGGCTGTCAGAAAATACCGTTATTTCCCGCCTTTGTAAGCCACATTTCAAGCCACTCTTAATGTTCAACATTTGCTCGGGCTTAGTGTGTTAATATCCAGGTTATTCGCACTATCAAAGGGCTGGGACAAAGGGGGGTTGGCAAGATTACCTCTGACAATGTCCGACCCCAACCGCGCTCCACCTTTTCATCACCCATCTTACACCTCTTCTTCCTCATCTGACTATCCAGGAAATGAGGCTGCTTACAGCAACGACTGGGCAATGCCCCAGTACTCTCAGCCGCCGTTTGCACCTCACGTCAACTACGACATGTCAGCTGGGTTTGCGGAAAACCCCGCAGGTGCCTCGGCTATTTTCTCTAATGATCGATCTTTGAACTCCAAGGTAGCAATTCCGCGGTCAGCAAACCCAAGCAACTGGACCAGCAGCGGTAGGGTCAGTCGAGCATGCGAGAACTGTCGTGAACAAAAGGCCAAATGTAGCGGGCATCGCCCGACTTGTCAACGATGTCAGGAAGCCGGCATCCGATGCTCTTATGGCGATCGGAAGCGAGAGAAGATGGCCAAGTGCGTTGTGTGATAACTCACGAGAATTAGTCCGGAATATCTAACGGTGGGTAATAGGCAACTGAGTGATCTGACAAGCCAGGTTCAGATGCTTGAAGCTATGTTGCGAGATGTCTGTCCGAAAGTAGACTCACAAACTGCTCACTGTATTGAGCAGGTTTTGAATGAAGTACGTTCCTGTATCTCCCCTGCTACGCCCATTGACCCCTCTAATCAACAGTTCAAAGAACGGCCTCGGTAATGATCAGACTTTTGATCGCAAGACTTCAATCTCTTTGTCCACTGTCAGAGAAGCGGATAGCCCTGCTGATCCGGATCCGGATCCAGTATCTTCGTTGGGAGCGTTGGACTACATCAACGAAGACTTTAACCGTGATGAAAAGATACAAGCAATGGGTTTCGTCGGAGAACATTCTGAAATAGCATGGCTGTATAGGCTAAGGCGAATGATCGAGCGCTCCAGTCCTATCGCCCCCAGTCCCAGAGAGAGTTGGGATCGTCAGTCGCTTGCTTCTGTGAACTTTTTCCTCGATGATTCGGACATTCCTGTTATAGATAATGTCGACCCAATGCAGCGGCCTTCGCAGACTCTTGCTGATCAGCTCGTGGATAATTATTTTTCAATTATTCACCCATTCTTTCCAATCATAGGCAAGGTGATTTTCTTGAGGCAGTACAAATCGTTCTACTCAACCCCTTTTGTGCGACCGGGGAAGAGATGGCTGGCGGTACTCAATCTGATCTTTGCTATTTCTACGAGATACTGTCACCAGTTGCAGCCTAATTCAAAGGATACACCAGACGATGGGCCCTTGTATTTTTCGAGGGCATGGAAACTCAGTATGAGTGATGTGGCTCTATTGGATCATCCAAATCTACAACAGGTGCAAGTGGAGGGTCTAACATCATTCTACCTATTGTCCGTGGGACAGGTTAACAGGTAAGTCTCAGGCTATTTCAAATCGAGTGTTGTATCTAATTTTCCCTTCTTCTGGGCAGGTCATGGAGAATATGTGGCACCTCGATACGTTCAGCTGTCATTATGGGATTGAATCTACGCAACGAGAGCAACGCGGTTGTCCATACGTCCAAAGAAACTCGCTACCGTGTATGGTGGTCCGTTTACATGCTCGATATTATGCTATCTGTGATGACTGGCCGTCCACCTCACTGCAGCAGCGATTTCTGTACCACACCCCTTCCAGTGCCTTTCAAGGAGGAAGAATTCTCAGATGATAATGTCATTCAAATCATTGCGGATAACGAGACTCGGAGCATTTTTATGGAAACTTTATCCTCACGGAATTCGACAAAGTCACCCAGCGAAACCACACCTCCAGAGATCTCCGGGCATTCAGTATCAAACCAGGGTAAACAGTGTGAGCAAACTGCATTGAATGCCGTGGAATCTCTCACACCGAACACTTCGCTATACTTCCTGTGTCTCGTCGACTTAGGATTGATCATGCGAGAGTCTATTGACACATTATACGCTCCAGGTGCTGCTCGGAAGTCATGGCGTGAGGTAGAGATGGCTATCTCTGCCTTGAATGGCAAAGCAGATGCATGGCTCTCTCGGCTTCCGACAGCATTCCATTTTACTCACGGTCACCAGGCGTTTGAGAGACAGAGGTCATGTCTAGGCTTTCGCTTCTATAGTGCCAAGATTCTGATTACTCAGCCATGTCTTAGCCGCCTCACACGGAAGGCTCCGGGCGCTGAAATACCAGGAAAATTTTGCGATACAATGGCGGTCCTGTGTGTCGATACTGCGGGCCAAATGCTTGATCTCTTACCTGATTCGCCGGAGAGTTCATGGATCTACCATGTCTCACCTTGGTGGTGTGTCCTGCACTATGTCATGCAATCAACCGCAGTGCTACTGACCGAACTTTTACTCCTCGCAAAAGCAGGGACTCTCCAACACAGCAAGGTTCTGAAGAAAGTTTCCAAGGTGTCTCGTTGGCTAGCTGTGATATCAACAAAAGATCCAATGTTTCAGCGGGCTCAACTCGTGTGCAGAGACCTACTTTCCCAGAATGCTATAGAACACGATACTAGAACCTACACAGAGGAATGACAGGAACTGACTATTGTGAAGGTCCCGAGTTCGTATGCTTCCAGGAAAATAGCGTGTATCTGATTGGGATCACTATTGTGTCAGTGCACGCACACAATACGATAGTGCACCGCCAGTCACTCGTTCAATTCCTCCCTTTGAATCGAACACGTCAACCCGAACGGGATAATGAACGCGAAATCACTACAAATCCTTTCTCAACCTGCCAGGGGCCGTCCCAGAGTTGATATCTTTCGGGACTCGCTCAAGTCAGAGATAAATTGCCGCAGTCCGCTTCCGTATACACGGATCTGGCTTCATAGTTCAGTAGATTTGGATTCGTTCACGGGTTGCCCATCTCGATGGGTACTCGACCAAGTTTTCTATCCTTATCAATTCTTTTATCTCAAATTCCCATAATTCGTGCCGCCGTACCCAAGTAACTACCATAGGGTGGTTGGAGAAGACTACCTGCCACCTCGAATCAACCTGAATTGATCAAACAATATCAAGAGGACCCACTGTGCCACTGATAAGTTCCTTTCCCCCCTCCCCCGTTTTTCTTTTTTTTCTTTTTTTTTTGGCCCCTCAGGTATTGGCCTTAGAGTAGGTATAATAGAAATCTATCCTGTACATGATTCTGAGTGGAGTGAAACTCCCTAATCCCCATTGCTCTTGCGAAATTCTCTTTCAATGTTGGTTGTGCGGCTACACCCTACTAAGAATGAAGTCACGTCTCTGAGATATGCTCCACATCAGCTAATGAATGGGGCCAGATGTACTCCACCAGGTACTTCCCCTTTTGTGCTGAGGTAGATAAGTCCATACTTTAGCATAAATTGGAACTTCAGCTGAACTTTAGAGCTGCCTAATATGGTTCACTCCTTTCCTGACCATCGACTCCATCCGTAGGAGTGGGTCGACATCTTCCAGCAAGGCTCGCTGCTATTCGCTGGCGAGCCGGCCCGTGGCGGCGGAAGGTTCCTTCTGGCTGGTAACTCTCAATCAATGTCTCTTCTGGTTGTTGATCTACCATCCTTTGGTTTGATACTAATGACGGGTCATACCATACGATCCACCCTTGAAGCAAATACCAGCCGTTCGTTGGTGTCAGATCGTCAGAGCCTGAAACACTTGCATAGGAGGGTAGAATACACGCTACGTAACCGTTATAGTACCAGTACGACTTAGGGCACCTGCCTTCATAAGAGCTTGATTTTACTTAGTACAACATAGGTGTTCCGTCCTAGATTAGCATAAATGAGGAGGGAGAGGCTAGGCTGCTTTTACTGAGTCTGTCCACTCTGAGATCTGTAGGTCGATCGTCGGCCGATAATCGGGAGCTAATTCTCTCTGACCAAGAACTGTGTATTCTTAGCACTGCAGCTAAATATTTACGCCGTATTATTGTGTACGAAGGTGGCAATTCCTCTCTCCTACTCCGTAGTCAACCGCTTGGTGCATTTAAACTAGGGCTGGTAAGTGACGGGTCTAGGACTTAACTAGTCTAGCTGCGGGAACAATACAATACGGGCAACTATAGCAGTAGTAGTCTAGTAGTACTAGTAAGGAATCGAATGGAGTACGGACATCTAACCCACGCGTGCTCATAGGTACCGATCAATGACAATCAGACCGAAAGTACGCCGGAGTAGAAAGTTCGTTAGAAGTTCCATGGATCCTTTGAGGACCCATTCAGTTTGAGTTAATTAGCCACTATTCCGCCAAGTCTGAAAATTCCATGCCACCTATATCATTTGGTAGACTGTGTACGGGGTAACTGTCCACGTCTACGCTTCTCCCCGAGTCTGCGAAATTAGAAGGGCTACATTGACGCGTTGGCAATGCTCAGATCACGCCTTCCATTGCAATGAATGGTGTTAACTCCGCGGATTGGGGACTAGGTAGCAGTGGGCTTGTATCAAAAAGTGGTACACTGTTAGTAATTACTGTTATTACTAACTATTCTATTATGTACTGCTAGTTAACGATTTACTACCACAGCAAACAGCAAATCCCGATTCCTGTTCAAACCCCGATGCTGAGGACTAAGTATGTGGCTTATGCCGAAAATCCACCTATCTTCTGGGCTATCTTTGGGCGATTGAGATACAGTAGGACCATAGTTGAACTACATAGATAGGCTTCAACAGCCTGTACTTAGTACTACCCTTACTGCAACAGCCAAACCTGCATCGCGATTCCACTACTTAACAGCGTCACCATAAATTCATGCATGTCCTGCCCAGCAATGGTTACCACAACGCTAGGCATTTTAGCTCTAGCATGACATTGAGTATGCGCATATGACAACAAGGGGGCAAAGCTGCAACACGGCAAGGGGGGTTAAATCAGCTTTTTTAAGCCGTGATTATTGTCACCGCTGATTGGCTCAGTGTGGAGTTTTTCCTTGATTCTTTACCCTGCTGTCAGTCTCGCAAACTCCTTGCACCGTGTCGCAGACCTCACACCATCTGCTCACCTTACTCATGTATACTACCTACTCCGCCCCCTTTTGAAGAACCAACCATGCCTTTTGTTCTGTCAGATCGTGTGACAAAAGAGAGGTCAGTGCGGTGTTCAATATCCTAATTGAATCTGTCTGTACCAAGATAAGAAAAGCCTCTTTTCTCAGTAAAGTAAGAGGGCGTCCAGCCTAGAATTGGGAAAGGTATTGCATAGTTACCAGGTACTTTGCATGACTCAGTAGCAAGATTTTGTACGGAACTGCAGGATGAAGCATGCGCCAGTCAACAGTCCCACTACTTCATGATCTATAAATGCCTCAGGCATAAATTTAATCACGTGAGTATTACTTCACCGCCTTCTTGTTAGAGGACATGTGGGGATCTCCGCGGCGATGGGAAGCTGTGCCTTAATTACCTCCGAGTGACATGTTCAACCAATGCCGAGCCATTCATGTTTACCTATTTGGGGTTCGCAGGACGACCAATCTAAAATGCGATGGTGAGGAGAGAATATGTCTCTACGTGGACCCATGAAGCGCTCGCACCTGAGACAGGTGAGCGCTGCCAGTCTAGACACTCTCTCCACCGCTCGTTCCCTAGAAGTATCTCATAACGATACTTCCACTGATCAAGCGTCCACTCCCGAAGAGAGGACTATCCGGTTGTCGTCCACGGGCTTAGATCGACGGCAATGCTCACTATGGGTTCATGACGAGACCTTCTCTAGGGAGGAGATTCTTTTCAATCAGGCCGCGTTCACCGACACGGGTGTGAACGTCGGCGACGTCATTGAGATATTACCGGCTCGGTATCCCGGCGATGGCGCGCATTCTGTCAAGGCAGATCTCGGGTCGAGATCTCTCCGCGATAGCCATGTTGAATCGAGCTCTACGCTTCATGCGGACTCGATATCCAAGTTCAAGACACCGTTACAAAGCCGGTGCCTCTTTGTGGTCAAGCCATTACCGCAAGAAATAAGAGCACGGAATCCCAAACTGGAGCTTTCCGTTACCACCAGTATCGCCAATATATTTGGGTTCAAAAACCGGGCCACGGTCCACATCTCAATTGTAGACCGTGCTCAATGTGCTGCCTCGCATGTTGATATATCCTTCCGTGACCAGTATATGGTCCGATCTGACATGTGGAGGCTGGTCATGTCGGAGCTGGCAGACAAAATCATCTACAAAGGCCAGAAAATTGTATTTATGGGTAGTATCAAGGCAACCGTAAAGAATATCTTCATCCGGGGCAAAAAGGTTCTTTCGGGTTTCTTCTCGCCGCAAACTATCCCCGTGTTCCGCAGCGAATCGGCGAAGTACGTCCTGTTCATCCAGATGTCAAGGGAGATGTGGGATTTTGATTCAGAAGGTACAGGGGACATTCTGTTTAGCAGAGTCATCAATGGGTTTCTCCCTGAGTTGTTCAAACGATGGGCAAGTTCGGATGCAAGACATCTGGTTACCATTGTGTTGTTCACACGGGTTGAATATGATGCGGCCACCATCGCCTCCTCCAACCTTAGTCCGGAGAACCTGACGAGCATGCTCGGTCCTAACCACGTCCCCACGAGGGACTTTTATCGAGTAGTGGTGAATGACATGGCGAGTGGCCATTGGACCACTATTTTAGATGAGTTGAAGAAGGATTTTAGAACGTTCCTGAGGGACGTTTCGATACTCAAAGTGGATGATACCGATACCTCGACGATCAATGGGACCGGCACTTCAAAATCCCAGCCCGCAATCATCGCAGGGCGGCCAAGCACTGCCCTGCGTGGAAACATACTTGAAGCCATTCACCTTGCATCCTCTCATCTATCTTTCGATCATATTGATCGTGATATGGTTCATACTGGTACTTCAATCATAGTCATCACACCAGGAAGCGGTGTTTTTGAAGTATCATATGAATCCTTAGCCTCCACCACAGAGGCACTCACGAATCGCGGCATCGCCATTGATCTTGTCTGTCTTAGTCCCATGCCCCTTCACTCCGTGCCTCTGTTCAAATATCGGGAGCCAGCCCATAGATCTCCCACTGTTTCGTTCGCTGATATCCAGTATGGAGGTTATTCGCCTGAGATGCGACATTCGTTTGCAAGTTTATCAAGTAGGACGCCTCATCTTTCCCCGAAATCAGCTCTCCTCAACTCCTTTACAGGAATGGGCTCTAGAGCACAGTGGTCTGCTCGCTCAAACGAATGGAATTATGGGATCCCTCATTGGCTTGATATCTCATACTGGAACCCTGAAACGTACAGAGAATCTCGTCGTATCTTGAAGAAGGACCCTAATGCGCCTATTCCATTTACCGTCACCAAACAGTCCAAGGTCTTTGTCCCGCGAGTGCGGATGTACGAAATTCAAATGATGGGTGTGATGGAGAGCGAACAATCAAATATATCAATTCCGTATCTTTTAGAAGGGCAGAGCGTCTCGGGAAGAACAAGCTCTGCCCTTGACTCAAGTCCAGGTAGCCTTGTCCCCCCTAAGACAACTTTCAGGCGCAATTCCCCTTTCAGGCACCAACTGAGCGACAGTCTACGGCCGGAACCGTTCCTTCAGAACATGGCAAGCACAAAGGACGCAATGCTTACTGCGCCAAAAAAGACGCCAAAATCCGTGCTTTCCTGGATGGATCATTACGATGAGAATGTGTTTCAGGCCTACCCAAATCGGCGACATCGCCGTAAGCCGTCAAAAGTGAAGAGGCCAAGTGAGCCCGAGGTGAAAGCCTCTAACGCGCATGAACGGCTATCTGCTAGATCAATATCGCGCCTTAGAGAAAATGAAAGTCTTTCCACTCGTTCTGCTTCGCGCAAGTCGGACGCGCCATTTTCAGCACCGAGAAGCCCTGTCTCTACAAAAAGTGCCTCTCCCAAGAAACCAGCCTTGAAAAGTTCTTCTACGATGAAGCTGCCCCGTATATCGCGCACAATCAGTTTCGCTCTTCGCGGCCTGAGCGCTACCCCGCCCAGAGCTCAGGCAAGCACAGAAGTCAATGTGGAACATGCCACAGGCCTACCAACGTCAAACCAAAAGAAGGTATCCGGTCTACTCGCAGAGAGCAGAAGTGTGGAATCTTTGAGTACGTCAGATAGTGCTTCAGTGTCAACTGTAATCGACCTGTCCCCCACTTCAACAACACCCCAGAAGACAACAAAAAACACGGCCATTACGCCATCGATGCCGATATCGATAAAGGCGCCTCCCAAACAAGCGCCCGAAGATCCAGAGCAGCAGGGGCGTCCAGTCATAGCGGAGTCAGTTTCGACTACGAACACGGAGATTCATTTAAACGAGGATGTTCGTCTTCCAAATCAATCAAGAAGGCAAGCACCTAAGTTTGAAGTGACCTTGAGTAACGGATCGCGTGACGGCGCGTCAAGAAGTGCACATAGCAAGGCACTAGCTCCTTGGGTTCGCTCAATTAATCCATGTAACACACCGAAAGAAGTGTTGCGAGATACAAGCTGGTTTGGACGCTGGCAACATGCTTATCCAAGACCCCCTCATGTGGCAGTGGTTAAGTGGAAGAGCTTGAAATCTCCGGCCATTCTACCACTGACAACAGAAGAATTCCCCACACCAAGTGAACTTGCCTCAGATTATCTGCAGACTCCATACCGTGTCTTTCCTAACGATGACCCGGAAGGCTTCGAGGCCCCTAAAACGAGAGGTGTGCTTCTCCGAGAGATGATCTCATTACGGCTTTCCCACGGGTTCCAGATTGTTGTCGGGAAGAATGTAGTTGAAGCGTCAGGGCAGTATTCTCTCCACTCACCAAATGTATTCGATACTCATGGTTTGGAAAAGGACGGGACTACTGTCTTTTTGTCCAAAGGCAACTCAATCCATCGACTTATCTGTATTGATGGTGCAGAGATTGAGGTCACGCGATACACGCATCGGACTTCCTCACTTTTGGCGTTTGAGCAGAAAAGCAACTTGACTCTCTATGCGCCGGCAATGAGAACGATTTTGAGTCCTGAATATGTGGTTAAGGATATCAGATTGGATTCGCCATATGAGGAATATAACTGGAACTACGCTGATAACTACGTTGCCGGGCATCGGGACTACTTGTTCAATCCAGTTCAGCAGCTCCAATTCTGGCGTGTGCGCTACGTACTGATTCCGATGCGTTTGCACGTCAATCCTCGGCGCCATCTGCATTCATTCAACGAAGACAATGAAGAAGAGATACACCTGCTCGGCATCAATCAGCTCACGCATATATGGCAACGCCATAAATACATCCCTCCGGAGGAAAAGCGATTTGAAAGCTCCAACAAAAAGAGGGATCAAAACCCTCTCAACATTATGTACCAGACGCGAAATCCATCTGAGGTTGTTGCGGCTGAACTAGACCGGTTCTTGCTCACGGATCCTGGCCTAGACACGTCCCCTGCACAGCTACTGCCGGAATCAGAGTTGCTCGAACGGTCTAGTATCAGTCTATCATCTTTGGCGCAAGTCATCCAGGGTGACAAGGGAGTAAGGATGATGGATCGAAGGTGGCACTGGCGGCTGCATTATAACTGCTTTATTGGTTTCGAACTTACGACTTGGCTGCTCCAAAACTTTCGCGACATTGACAGCCGGGAGGAAGCGGTTGAATTCGGCAATGAGCTGATGAAACATGGTCTCTTCCAGCATGTAGAAAAGCGGCACAATTTCCGGGATGGTAATTATTTTTATCAGATCTCTAGCGAGTATCGTCTCTCGCGGCCTGAATCCCGTGGTAGCTGGTTCCCTCAAATACGAGCGGACAAATCGGTCCCTTCCACCCCGGCAGGCGAGACCTCAAAGGGCTCCCCGATAAGTGGGCATACCCGCACCGATAGTACAGAGGACACATCGTTGCAGCCTCCAAGCACACCATCGAAATTGAAGAATAAAGCCACCATCATGTTGTCTAAAACAATGAAATACGACGCGGATCCTCGCAAACGCTCTAACAGGGCTGAGGTTATTGATCTTCATTACGATCGTTTGCATAATCCCGACAATTGTTTCCACATTGAGCTCAGCTGGATGAATACCACTCCTAAATTGATTGAAGATACGGTGCTGTCATGGGCTTCGACGGCCGAAAAGTTCGGGCTCAAGCTCGTCCAAGTTCCCATTGCTGAGGCCTGCGCTATTGACAAAACGCAACCTTTCCGGCGGCCATACCGAATACAATTGAAGGTCCCACCTCCGAAGGGCCCCATTCCACTTCAATACAATTCAGGATCCTTCTACCAAAACGGTACGTTGGACCATCTATACTTCCATAAAGCTCTTTTGCGGAAGTTCGACTTCGTCCTAGACTTCGAGGGTAGATCTGCTTATCCTGCAGACGTCGAGGTGTCGTATTCTTGGGGCATGCCAGACTATGTATATTCGCAATACATTCATCGATCGGGTAGTCTTCTAGCCCAAGTCACCGACGAGGGTGACTTTCTACTCCTTGCCAACCGGCTTGTCAGCACACGAAGTGCTGCAAGCCGAGACATGCCGAGACATGAGCGGCTGGACCGACCTGAGCAATATCGAGCACGTGCAGGGACGTACGATCCTGTAGACCGTATTTCTCCACGTCTTTCTCCGATGGTACGACCAGTCCACGAAATCCATAGCCCCCTGAGCCCTCAAGGCAACGCGAGCATTGATTCCGCAAATCTCTACCGAGCCCCCGAATACATTCTCCATGGATTCGAGGAATTCTGCAACGATCCGGCTAGACTTGATCAATTCTATAGTGAGTCGCTCGCGCGTCCGGCGTCAACTAGAGTCGGTCCTGCACCGACAACATTCATGGACGCATCAATACCTTCTCTTGAGTTACCTGCCAGTGTTGTCAGTCATCATATATCACCTCCACCCGGCCTTCCATCAAGGCTATCACAAAGTATAGTTGCTCCCTTGTCCGAGACAAGATCTCTGTCGCGAGATGACAGTAACATACCTAGAAGTCCAAGGAGCGGCAACTTACGACCACTGCTAGGATGAAGTCAACGATGTGCATTATTATATCTGGTTTTTGGCTTGGAAATGTGATTATGAGATTTCATCAAACAGTACTTCAGGGTTTGCGCAGAGTTCAATAATACCTACGGATATAGGCAATCTTATAGTAACTCTTCCCATACATAATATGTAATGTACACTATTGTTTTGAATCTGATCATTGTTTCAATTGCTTCACTGCCTCAGGCTGTTCGGAACCACGTGCCTCCATATTCCAACAGTATAATTCGACTCCACCTCGTTGCGCCAAGAGAGTATGGACCCCAACTCCCTGCTCATTTCATTTATCCGTTCAGGCAAAATAAGATCAATGAACATCCCCCGATTGTCTCGCAGCTAATATATTGTCCCATTATCGTCCAGCATGATTGGGCCAATTGAACTAAAAGTGGTATCAACCCTAACCCCTAGACGACGATGTCCGCTTCTATTTAGGCGACGTCGAGCGCTACCCCGCCTCATATGTCGCCATCAGATGATTGAGCAGAATTAACCGGCCAAGGGAGTGAGTCCTTATAAATGTGCAGATTTCGCCTTCTTTCGAAGGAGAGGTCCGAAACTCCTGCGAGCAGATGCGCTAGTGCTGGACCTCCATCACTGGGCTTGGTTGCTTAGAAGTACACATTGCCTCTTCACTGCGAAACTTATCTATGTCCTTGAGGTCAGAAGAGTTGAGAGATAAGCCGACTCTTCTTTACGGCTCATGTTCTTTCCATTTTCAGCACCATAAAGATGAAGTTCACCGAGGGGATGTGGCGCCTGCGGGTAAGAATGCTTTGCAATTGCCGAGTAGCGGATAACATTAACGGATTCCATAGGAGGGCATTCGAATTGACTGGATGAACAATGTCGAGAGACTACATGTCGAGAACGAGAAAGTCGAGCTGTTATTGAATAAGTTTCAGAGGCACCGTGGTGACACGCTAAATTCGGGTCAGTTCTCTACTTTAGGTTGAATTTGGTTGAAGCAGAACTAAGAAAGTGTCGGATACTAGCGACCGTCACTGCAAGCGTAACGTCCCCTTTGGAAGGTATTATTGGTGTTAAGCTCGTTCATTGGTAGGTGCTTCCGGCTATGCCTTCTTTTTAACAAATGAACGACATGGATGCTTCCACGCCTCGCTCGGCCACTGACAACTTTGAAATACAGGGCAGGACAAGTCGATAACGGCCCCCACTATCAGTTAAATTCGTCAACTGGCCATACTAATATTAGCCATGAGGAAAACATAAAACTGAACTATCGCAGTGGCTCTTTGAACTTGGACATCAATACAGCGCCCAATGAGCTGGACTTCGTCTTCTCTAGTGCCAAAGGAAAGCTCACTGGTCATTCTTGGAGATCCATTGGATATGTGGGAGACCAAACTACAGAGAAGTCCCGATGGGACGATGGAATCTTCTTTGAGCGTCAGGGATACATACTGGCTGCATTGGATCTCGGGGTTGGTGAGAAGCTCTACGGGCTTGGGGAGCGGTTCGGTCCATTTGTCAAAAACGGGCAGACTGTTGACATTTGGAATGAAGATGGAGGCACATCATCTGAACTGACGTACAAAAACATTCCGTTCTATATTAGTTCAAATGGTTACGGCGTCTTTGTCAACAATCCAGGCAAAGTCAGCCTGGAATTGCAGTCAGAGCGGACTACTCGAGTTAACATCTCGATTCCCGGCGAGGAATTAGAATATTTTGTTGTCTATGGAAAGACACCCAAGGAGATCATACGCCGTTATACAGCTCTGACTGGACGTCCTAGCTTGGTTCCATCTTGGAGTTACAATCTGTGGCTCACAACCAGTGTGTATACCAGTTGATTCTACTGTTTCGAAACTGAGCATTCCTCATCTCACTAGGCTTTACGACAAACTACGACGAGCAAACGGTTACCGGTTTCCTCGACGGCTTCCGGGACCGAGATATCCCGTTGGGCGTTTTCCACTTCGATTGTTTCTGGATGAAGTCGTATCAATGGTGCGACTTCGAGTTCGATTCCGAGATGTTCCCCGACGCCGGAGGCTATCTTAAAAGGCTTAAAGACCGTGATCTCCAGATCAGTGTATGGATTAACCCGTACGTTGGACAAGCATCCCCACTTTTCCAGGAAGGCAAGAAGAACGGTTACTTCATCAAGGTGCGATCCCCTCCCCGTATATTCACACCGTTCGACACATTCCAGGAACTTTAAGTACACTTCATTTACCCCATGCTAACAGGCACACAGCGTACGGATGGCTCCGTTTGGCAATGGGATTACTGGCAGGCAGGCATGGCTGTAGTCGACTTCACCAACCCAGCCGCCTGCACCTGGTTCTCCAACCATCTTAAACGACTGATGGACATGGGCGTGGATTCATTCAAAACCGACTTCGCCGAACGAATCCCCTACAAGAACATCCAATACCACGACGGCTCCGACCCAACCCGCATGCACAACTACTACACCCTCCTCTTCAACAAAGTCGTCTACGAAACCATGATCACCCGCTACGGAAAATCCAACAGTCTCCTCTTCGCCCGCAGCACCAGCCCCGGCGGCCAAATCTACCCCGTCCACTGGGGCGGCGACTGCGAAAGCACCTACGAAGCCATGGCCGAGTCCCTCCGCGGCGGCCTCAGCCTCATGCTCTCAGGCTACATCTTCTGGGCCTCAGACATCGGCGGCTTCGAAGGAACCCCGCCCCCAGCCCTCTACAAACGCTGGGTCCAATTCGGGCTCCTCTCCTCCCACTCCCGTCTCCACGGCTCTTCATCTTTCAGAGTCCCCTGGATCTACGGCGAAGATTGCTCCGACGTCCTCCGTGACTCTGTCAAACGTAAGATTCTCCTCACACCTTACCTGCTCGCTGAAGCCTTGACGGGCCATAACGAAGGTACCCCGCTCATGAGACCTATGTTCCTTGAGTTCCCGGATGATCTCAATACCTACCCGCTTGATACGCAGTATATGTTCGGCAGCAACTTGCTCGTTGCCCCCGTTTTCACGGACGTAGGTACCGTCACTTTCTATGTGCCCCGCACCCCTGAGGATTCCCAGGGAAAGTGGATCTCGTGGTTCGATCACAGCAAGACGTATGAGTCGGGCCAGTGGTACACCGAAACGCATGGTTTCGATACTCTCCCGATCTTAGTTAGGCCGGGCTCGGTCATTCCCATTAACCCAAAACTGAAGGCGCCGCAGGATGATGCGCTGAATGGTCTTGAAGTGCTGGTTAACGGATTCCTGGCGGATGAGGTGGCTGTTCAGATTATTGATCCGAGCACGACACACGAGGTTTTGAAAGTTGTAAAGGTTGCCGTGAAAGGTGACGACGTGGTTGCTGATGATGCAAGTGTGAAGGTGGTTCGGGTTGGATATTAGGTTATTTGCTTGAATCCAAACTTATTTCATGAAAGTACTTAGATATATCAGACTGAAGCCGAAATAGACATTCATAGAAACTAGCTTAAATGATCACATCTTCACTCATGTCGATGGTGAATCATGGGCCGTAAATACATGAATAGCAGAACAAACACAACACATGGGTATCATGATGTGCAGAAAAGTCGCAATAAAAAAGATGGCCACAGACTAACTCCTGTTGTCCGATGAACCAGGGAGCTCCACCTGTGTTCGAGGAAGATCGGAAAGATCTGTAAATGGAAAATATGTCAAGAGTAGAAAGGAAAAAAGAGAATAGAAAGCCAACTAGAGCCCATCAACGAAGTAAAAAAACTAGAAAAAAAAAAAAAAAAAAAAAAAAAAAAAGAAAAAAAAAAAAAAAAAAAAAAAAAAAAAAAAAGGGCAGGCTGGAATAGCTAGAAGGCGGACAAGGGAAAAAAGAAAGAAAAGAGAAGAGACTACCAAGCCTCCTCAACATCGAGAAGCCACTTGCGAACCCCTTCTCTCAATGTGTTCTCGAGCCCAGCGAACGTGCGCTTGCGTTCTCTATCCGCAAGACCGAGTTCCCCGTCAACATCCTCCCGACAATGCTCAGCGGTTACACTGCGGACTACTTCCTCAAGGGCGCCGAGGACTAGTTTGCGACATTCGGTGCGGGGGACCTCAAGAGAGGGTATCTGAGCCTCGTCCCGAGTCGCTGTGTCTGGAGTGACTTTATCGTCGCCCCGGCGAGCCCGTGACGGAGATGGGGCCCTAGAGTGAGCCAAAGACGAGGGGCCACTTTGAGCGAGGACACGTTCAAGTGCATCAACTAGCGTACCGTCCAGATCCATGACTGGCTCTTCAACGAAGCGCTCTTCGAAGTCATTATGCTCGTACCCTTCCATAGGAGAGATAGTAGATGTTCTGTTGAAAGTAGAGCCACCAGGAATGTGACGAGGAGTGCCAGGCTGAGAATCAGCGGGTGACATTGGACTTCGCCAAAGGGCATTGCTGACAGCTTTCCGCCTTAAGCGCAGTCGCTTGACCGTAAAGGTCCTGGCATCAGCAATTAGCGTCGTTGCAACATCTACCCATCTCTCTGATCCACCTGCTTCAGGAGAAAAGGCTTGACTTGGAGTAGGTTCAGCCTGCATTGCACGTTTCACATCAGCTTCTAGGCTTAAATAAGGTCGTACGGCTTGAAGCAAGAAGTCTTCATGAAAGCTCCTCAGCCAGCCGGCAACATTGATATTAGGCCCATCGTTTTCCCTAGTTGCGTAGTGAAAGCCAGAGCCACTGCTATGCGTGGATGCCATAGCATCCACACTAGTAACTGATGTCCGCGTCTTCTTCGGTGATGTCATGGTAGAGTCACCCGAGGAAGAAAGAGAAACAAAACCAGGCAGTGGAAGATCGACATCAACGATTCCATCGTCTCCACGCACGGATAGTTTCAAGCAAGACTCCCGATTCTGGTCCACCGTCAAGGAAAGATCCTGCACATCCTCCTCAAGATGTTTAGTATACGAGCAGTGAGGAATGGAGATGTTGCCACTCGTAGCCACTTTAGGGGATTCTTCGGGTATTTCGGTGGAGACCTCTTTTACCATTTGGCTCAGTGTAGGAGGGCCACGTCTCGGCGGACAGGTGTATCCAGAGACCGAGCGCCTGCGAATCTCGGCTGGTGAGACGACCTCACTACTTTCGGTGGATGACTCCTGACGCGAATTCCACAAACCAGAAAACAGACTCCCCCATCGGCCAGCGGTAGAGGGTACGCTATTATTAACACTCATCGCCGAACTCTCACTCCTTTGTAGGTTTTTCAGTAAGTTCTCAGATGCCAGGCTATCAACACCTTCATGCACAGACTGGTCCGACCTTTCCCTCTCCGATCGCCTTTGTGAAGCAAAATGGGGGACCGGAACAGTGCTACCAGGCGTTGCTGTGGATGTTGTTGCCGTGCTAGTGTTCTTACTGCGTGCATCTTTCGCATGAATGGGGACCCCTAATGTCCTAATGGAACGTGCATCTGAGCCTCTCCTATTTATTCCATATTCCATTGGCACCACAGGCTCGACATCATCTGTCGAGCGGTGCGCAGTTTCTGTGGACGACACACTGACGGACCGCTGGTGTTGGTCTTTGTCAGCCAGGTTCAGGCGTTGCGCACGAGAACGTCTTTCGATAGCTCTGCGCAAGGACTCCTGCCGTAGAACGGGCACATTTGGTGGACTTTGTGAAACAGCACGCATTGAGGAAGAGGTGCCAGGTCGGAGGGGTGACGGAAGCGGTTCGAAGCGCTGCTTAGGCGGAAGAAATGCAGACAGCAGGAAAATAAGTCGCCGGGCAGTCATCTTGTCAGGGGAAATTATCACAGTACGATTCGCAAGGATCGGATCCGAATCCTGTTGTTGAGCCTTCTGTTGTACATAGTGTCGACGCCGCCACCATTCGGGGCCTAAGGAGTTGAGCCACTCCGTGTGGTTTCCTAAGAATGCGGTAATAAGGACCAGGAAAAAGAAGCTATGCTCTTTGTCACCGATGTTGCGAACAACCGAACGACCCTCCTCGCGCCAGACACCCCATCGACTTTGTCCGGTCACCACATACGGGGTTTGAAGAGCCGTGCTAATCCGGCGAGTGCTGCGCACGGCCTCTTCCCGAAGTTTTGAATTCACCGCTAGAATATTTGCCGGTAAGTGAATGATAGTTTGGTTTGTTCGTTGCATATTCGGGGGTTTAGCTGGCTTCGGGTGTACTCCAGACAATGAGTCCACCTTTTTCAAGAGGAAGAGGATCTCCTTGCGGGAAAGTCTCTCCAGATGCGACAGGGTACGATTAATGACATCCCAGTGATCCACCAGCAAATCAATACGTTCGTCCAAGCTCGCCGGGGGAGATGCAAGCGACAAACTATCGTCGAGGAACCCAGTACGCCAGCGATAGTCCGAGTCGAGCGAGCATGACATCCCTGGCTTAGGCGAATCAGGGCCTTGCGTACTAAACCGAGAAACCGGGCGGCCAATATTCCGGCCTAGGAGAGGAATTTGGATAGTAATCGCCACGGCGTACATTGGGGTTTTCTTTTCTTTGATCTTTTTGCGCTTAGTGATGTCGGGAAACGGGAAGCCCGACTCTGGAAGGGACTCCTGGTACAAGGAAGCGGCAGCGTCTTGTCTGTCTGGAGAGGTTTCACCCGCCTCCGGCAGATTCACACTAAACATCCTTGTTAAAAGAATGGTGACTTTCGACGGCGGCTTTCCGTCATTTCCACAATTTGTATTCATAAAGGCCGATGAGCTTCCAGTGGTGTATGCTGGGGAAAATGAGTTTCGAGAAGCAGGAGATTCGCTTGCAGTCCTGCCAGGTTCGTCGTCGGCAGAGATGATATGCATTTTCGTAGAGGAACCACGATAGCTAAATGCGCTGCTGCCAAAAATACAGTTCAGTAGACCGGCATCATTCGAATCAGTTGAATGACGTGAGTAGCCAGGATCGTGAGAGCCTGCGGCAGGAGACAACGTGGAGCTGCGACCACGGGCCCGCATGAAAGCACCGGACGACATTGGCGGCGACCTGCGGGCTTCTGCGGCGAAGGAAAGCGGACTCGGCTCCACTGCGGACGACTGCGATAAATAACCTCGTCGAGGCCCTCGGGTAAGAGTCGAAACCGTGCGAGCATGGTGTGCGCCTGGGCTTTCGAACACCTGAGGTTCCAGCCCAAGGCCATAGGGTGCTGATTCTGAACTAGCACGAGTATCCAATAGCACACAAGCATCCCTATCTCCAAGCGCATTCTGAGCAATTATGACACGGAAGTCCTTGATAGGATCCAAGTCCACCCCTCCCCGGTCATCATAGGCACCAGCGGTAGAAGCATTCGGGGAATTGAAGGCCGTATGAAGAGGGTATGCGTGGGTATTCGAGCGTCTGAGAAGGCTTGCATCGGGGAATAGAAGGCCAGAGGTATGTTCCTCTTCGGTAACAGACTCGAGCTGGTGAGCATTCTTAGCAGAATAAGCTGCCGGGTTCAACGTGGAGGCTGCAGTACTCAGTAACCGGCCCAGCATGGTGACAGGTAAGGATTCTTATGCAGAAAAAAGGGAAGGAAGCCAGTCAAATGAAAGAGAGGACCATCCACGAAACACCAGGGTCGTTAAATAATGATTAGAGTAGCAAAGAAAAGAAAAAGAAAAGAAAAAGAAAAGAAAAAGAAAAGAAAAAAGAAAAGGATAAAGAAAAGGATAAAGAAAACAGACAACCGACAACCGACAGCCAGACAGTAAGACTATCTTGAACTGCAGTTCCCCATGATTCAATCACACCAGTAGGCAACCATGGTCGTATGAATTGCTCAAGAGGTTATGTATCAAGTATGAACAGGCGTCCCTCGAGGTATTGTCGAAGGGAGAAGAGGACAGCGATGTCACTATCCAATGGAGGGAGGGGAGGGAGGAGGGGAGAAATGTATCGTTTGCAGCCAGTGGCTGATGATCACCCAAAAAAAGGCAATTGAGGGGTATTCACAGAATTAGATAATGTGGGCGATCAAGGCACGGAACTGGGGGGAGGAGGGGAACAGTCTCCACCAGAGACGAGAAACACCCACGAGGAAGAAGGAAAGTCGCAGAAGTGGGAAAAGAGAAAGAATGGGGGAAAGGGAAAGAGAAGCTAAAGTGAGGGCCAAGGACGGTGATGAAAGGGCGGTGAAGGGGGAAAAACAACCACACATGATCTCAGCCTCCAACGCCGATCACGGGTAATGTGGTATTTGTTGGCCAGAGTCCAGGTTACACGACTTCTTACTTCTTCCTGCTGCATACCTTCCCTGCTATTTCCCTATCGGGGGATACAGAATGGCAAGACATGCAGCAAATCTGATTACCTACATACAGCACAACACATGAGGGGTCGGGTCGAGAGAATTATGACAGACAGGCGATATAATTCTCCATAACCCGAATACTTGCATCGTCTCTTCGATAATAAGAGACAGATAGACAACAAGGAAAGAGGTTACCATAAAGGAAAGGAAATAACGGAGAAATTAATGCTTGTTGTATTCCCCGGGGAGGGGGTCGATCAATCCATACTAGTAAAGTTTACCCTTGGCCCTAGAATTATCTTCGCCTTAATCCATAACACGACCAATCAACTCTTCTGCGTCTTCCGCTTCACTTTGTCCACCAACTTTTTCAGATCCTCCGATCCACCCTCAGTGGATTGACTCTTCTTCTGCTTTTTATTCTTCCTCTGATCATTGCGGCCGACTACTTCCTCCTCCGCGTGATCGTCACGGTTCCGTCGTCGCTTACGTCCTTCTTCCAGCAATGCCTTCATACCGGATGTCGCCTTGAATCGAGGATTGGTAGGATCAATAGCAAATTCGTGGCTCTCGAACAGACGAGTAAAACGCGGGTCGCTGACATCTATTTGGAAATCATCCAGGACCTCCGGTGCCTGCTTGCCTTTTCCCTTGCCCTTACCCTTTTTGCGGGCTTGTTTCTCCGCCTTTTCAATCTCGTTCATGTCAAAGTGCTTAATACCCTTGTTTTCGTCATCCATCATCAACAGCTCCAGCTCGGCTCGCTTAGCGGCGGCGGCAGCTTCCTCGGCAGCACGCTCCGTCCGCTTCTTCCGCTTCTCCTCTTTGCGGCGAGCTGCAACAGATTCCTTACCAGAGGGGTCATTAAAGAATGGATCGTCAAAGCCAAGATCTTCTTCCTGGGGCTTCCCTTCCTCTTCGGCTGCATCCTGCTGTTCATCCGCCCCATCTTCGCTCTTCTTGGTCGCCTTCAATTTCTCCTTTCTCCGCTTCTTCCTCTCACGCTCCTTGCGGATGTATTTCTCTATCGTAGTCTCGTTTGTCTCGGGCTCATTCTCAAAGATGGTGTCTTTGTTAGAGCCACCGGCCAGACCCGAAGTAAAAGTGACCTCCATTTCGCCAACAGGGCCTTCAGACTTAGATGATGGTTTTGGCTCTGTGCTGAGTCCTAGTAGAGCTCGCATTCGCTGTCTCTCGTCTTCTTTCTTGGATATCTTCTTGGAACTGCCGCTGTCTTGTGTAGTATCCACGACTTCCACTCCTCCATCCTCATCCTCATCCTCCGAGCTATCGCTGGCGAGGTAGGCCTTCAAGTCATTCTCGTCAATCTCTTTCCGGCTGCCTCTGAAGGCCCGCGCTTGAGCTTCCTTGCGTGACTTATCCTCCATATCCCAAGTCAGCTTGACTTTGCTGTGCTGCAACGCATCGGTCACGAATTCATTTGGCTGATAACCATCTGGAATACGCTTGCATTCGTCGCGAGGCTTGTCGTCGGAAAAGTCGGTGTCTTCGGGCACAAAGCGGAGGTCGAAGAAGTTCGCGCTCGACAGGTACTCGGCACCGTCGACCAGGTCGTAAACGTGCTTCGCCACGTCTTTGCTCGAGAAGGTTAGGATGGCGTAGAAGTAGCGTAGTCGTTCCAATTGGTACTTTCGTAGTTCTGCAGAATTGAACTCTTCGCCCTTGTCCTCCTTCAGCATCGACTGCTTGATCTTCTCCTCTTCCTCGTCTGAGTCGACATCCTCGTCGTTTTCGTCGAACTCATCATCCTGCTTCGAAGCGAAGATCTCTCTCGGAGGTCCCTCAGTTTCTTCTCTCTCCATGCGCTCCTTGCCAAATTCACTCGGATAAACAGCAACCTTCCGTACCCGTCCGCCAGCAGGAACAAAGCTAGAGAATACGGCCATCAAATCTTCTGCTCGGATATTATCCCAGTCCAGATTCACGACAGCAACCCGCTCCGTCACCTCACCCGTAGGGACACCTGACTGTTGCTTATCCGGAAACTCAAGCTCCTCGTCCTCGCCGAATTCATCATCCTCGTCCTCCTCTTCGTCAGAGCTCTCCTCCTCCGAAGACGAAGACGAGAAACCCCCATCACGCGCAGGATCATAGGAGCTGCTCGCCATATCCGCCTTCTTCAATTCCTTGAGGACGACATCATCGTCATCGACACTGGCATCATCGGGAGCCCCGTCCTCGTTCTCGTCTTCATCCTCCTCGAGTCGGTAGAACCTCTCCAGCTGCTTTTTCGTATCGTCGCGGGAGAGCTTGCGTCCGTATCGGTCGACTGCGGCATTTCGTGAAAAGTCTTTGTCATGCAGCATGTGCGCGAACCGCTTGTCGAGTTTCACATGAGTTTGCCGTTTACTTGGTAGACGGTAGCGAGGATCTACTTGGATGTTGGCGAACCGGGGATCGGCTGTTTTTAGAAAGTAGAATCGTTAGTTCTGGATGTTTTTTTGGTAAGAATGGGACAAGAGCGCATACTGATGACAGAGTCAGCTTGCTTTCTGGCTCCGCCGCTTTTTTTGCTTTTCTTTTGGTCTGGCATTGTGGTTTGGCTTTTTTTACTTATAAGAAGAAAAAGAGGTAGGTATAAAGAGTTCAAAGAAAAAATAATGTAGTGGTTGTATCAATCCACGATTGAAGGCTGTATGTAGCATATGATTTCTTTTGGGTGGTTGATAAAAGTAAAGTGATAAGGATAATTTTCTTTTACGGCGGAACCCCAAAGATTCTTCCGCGTTGGACGTGGTCCGTGCTCTCAAGGACTTAGTAGCAGTACTAACAGCAGATCTTAACTCAACACAACCATGCTCAGCAGGCTGGGCCATCTATGCAAAATAAGATGGCCATGGCATTGTTCATACTTCCAATGTTAATGCATAGAGCGTGTCCTAGCACCCAAATGTGATCCTTCACAGTCCAGACAGTTTTTATATAGGCACTGCCAAACATGTGCTTAACCGTATTTACAACATCCAATGTTCCTTTCAACAACCAAAGTATCTCCTCTCCATCCATCTGGGCTCTTTCTCCTCTTCGATCCGTCCCACGATGACTTTCACCTTCGGATATACCGTGGATAGACGTTTTAACCCAATCTTTCCTGCAGCACATGTCACAAAGACAATCTTGTGCTCCTCTACGCCGTGATCAATCAACACACGGACCGCCATCAAAGCAGCTCCTCCTGTGGACATCTGGGGGTCAAGTAGCATAACCGTGGCATGTTTCTCAATACCTTCAGGCAGTTTTAGATAATGGAGTTCGGGTTCTTCATTCTGCGCATTCGTCTGGATGAGCACGCGACCAGTGATACAATCTGGAATAGTGCGCTTCAGCGCTGTCTCAAGGCAAGATCCACCTCGCAGGATTGCAACAGCAGACACTACACCTTCAGGACTCAAACCCTGGTAGGTAGTCTGCGCTGGTGTTTCTACTCCCGCTGGAACATACGTGGTACAGTCCAAGGCCCTGTTCGTCTGTGATTAGTACTGGTAACTTTTGAGTCTTGTTCTTGATGTGTCCGAGAAAATCTATGTCTGGGGACATTTGACATGTGCTAACTTACTGTTCTATCAGTAGGGAAGCGAGTCGATCAAAATAGAAGACGAAATCCACTTGTTCCGTCTTTGGATTTTGAAGGATTGTGTTCATGCCCACAAATTGTGGTGTCGAAGGCATCACCATGACGTTAGATGACAGCTGTACTTCCGAGGCAATTTGGCGTAGCTGGTCTAGTTCTGCTCTATGCTTCTCGGACTTCTCGTTGAGATTGCGTTGGATGTGTTTTACAACCATGTCTGGAAAAGTTAGTGTCGAACAATAGCAAGCCCATGCTATCTACTTACCGATAGCTGTTTTATTCTGAATGCCCCGAGGGATAATAAGGTCTTTGAAGTTGATATCAGTAAGGACTTCTCAAGGAGTAGACGCTGCTAACTTACCCGAGATAGACCGCTGAGGTTCGACAAATCTCGTGTATGATGGCTTAACATAAGTAAACCACTGCTTGATAATTCCTTCAATATCTCTCCCACGCTCCCGAACGTCTCGCATAACTAGAACCCTCTTCCGTTAGAGAAGTACCTTAGATGATACCAGGGAGATGACCCACTTCTGCGACCCAAGCAGACATCCATATCTGCTTCAACAAAAATCTGGCAGACAACCAATAAGCATTATGGAACACCGTGGGCTGAGCAAGAAAGCCGTACCTTAACATCCAAAAGGTCCAGTATTCTCGGATCGTGCAAGGCAAGAATGCCTTCCAAAATAATCACATGTGGGGAGTAAAGTGTATTTGTCTGCGGTTGGCGCTGGTGGTGTGCAAATGAGTATATGGGAATGTCGGCCTTCTTTCTTTTAATGCATGTTTCGTTAGCCTTGGATCACCCCCTTCTAATCTAGTTTACGACAGGTGGGCCAGCATACCCTTGTTTAAGATCCCTTAAGGTCTGCACAAGGGCATCGAAATCCAAGGCATCTGGGCAATCGAAGTCAAATTCGTTTTGGTGTGCTTTCTTGTGCTGCTCCGGAGTCAAGGTCTTGTAGAATGAATCCTATACACGTAGAATTAGAGGCACAAGCTCACTCGGATATTGTATTAATCTATTTTGTTTAGCAGATAAAAAGAATATTGTTACCATTACAAGGATCACCACCCATGGGAGGTTAAGCGACTTCACAATTTCCATGGCCACGGAAGTCTTGCCGGAGCCCGAGCTACCAGCGATACCGATGATACTCAAATCCTCCCATGGTGGAGAGTATCGCTGTTCCGAGCCCGACGAGAATACGGGGGAGATCGACTCCATGACTATGAGCTCACCAAAGGGAAAGTAAAATATAGTTTACCGGCACGAAGTGTAATACTCTCAAATTATATCTGGTAGCACATTCAAATCCCGGTACCACCAAGCAAGAGCACCCGGGCGTGGACTGATAAGAAGAATAATTAAGCAGTCGGTCACAAGCACCAGTACCCTAAAAGGCTAACCTTTCTAGTTCCCATGCCAAAGTCTTAACCCAATAGAGATTAGGGTGGTCCGTGACCTTTCGCTTGCGGCTGACGCTAAAAACTAGCTAGCCAGACAACGTGACCTAAAACCCGCCGTTTCTTTCCTCTCGCCATTTTCTCTTTTCTCTTCCTTCTTCACTTCTCCTTACTCTCTCTTCCCAGCATGCTCATGGCTCCCGCCTGCGAAGCTCCCCATCTTCACAGACGGCCAATCCAGCAATACCAAGGCACTTGAGAGTTGCCATATACAGTACTTCCGAAACCATGTCTGCTGCTAATTACGTATGCCTCCCAACGTGTTGTGGGTTCGTAATTGCTTGGTTTTAACGGGAAGCAGATGTCTCCCACTTCCTCAACGACAACGCCAACATGGCACCAGTTCGAGCGGAAGGTCGAAGAGGTCAAACCATCCAAGACGTGAGTCTATCCTTTGCCTTATTTGCCTCAATATCGTGCCATTCCAAATGATGTTTTTTCAATCAAGTTGGGAATCTCTCTGAAATCACTTGAGGAGAACAAAGTTTAACTTGTCTTTCTGAAATCGTCACATTTCCTACATGTCTTGATCCATCGTGTTGGGCGCCATACAGCCGCTAACATTTATCTCAAGTGACATTAATTACTTGGTCATGGACTACCTCATCACCAATGGCTACCCAGCCGCTGCGAAGAAATTTGCAGTAGAGGCCAATATCCAACAGAGGACAGATGTCGATGCTATTCAAGAACGGGTAGACATTCGCACTGCCATTCACTCCGGGAATATTCAAGCTGCGATCGAGAAGATCAACGAGCTCAACCCGCAGGTAAGAATTTTCCCACTCCCTTTTCCCCACCGACACCCCTTTGCTAGGATTAGACCAAGTTTCATGCACCACTCGTAAAACCTCTTCGGGGGTTTGACGAAAAACAAACATCTTCAGTCCTCAGTATGATCAGCAAATAATAATTATCATCGCTGTCGCTTGTCATAACTCACATTCTTGAATATGTGCTGACTTTTCTGCGCTAGATCTTGGATGAAAACCCATCTCTGCATTTCGCGTTGCTACGCTTGCAGCTTGTGGAGTTGATTCGCTCATGCACATCTAAACCCGATGGAGACATATCCCCCGCCCTTGAGTTTGCGACATCGCAACTCGCACCCCGGGCACCCACCAACCCTCAGTTTCTGGAAGACCTTGAGAGGACACTGGCGCTTCTGATCTTCCCGACTGAGAACCTTACACCTTCCCTTGCTCCTCTACTACATCCTGACTTGCGTAGAGAGATAGCCACTAGCGTGAACGAAGCCATCCTGCAGAATCAGGGCGCTCGTAAAGAAGCCCGGTTGCGCAATCTCGTCAAGCTGCGTGCTTGGGCGGAACAGAAGGCCCGTGAGGCTAAGAAAGACATTCCCGAGAAGCTAGACTTGGGCCTCTGTGATAATAACGCAAAGGACACCACAAACGCTAGTCGGAACGGCACGCCTAACGATACTTTGATGGTCAATCATGGAGATATTGACCCAATGATCTCTTGACAGGTTCCGTCGGCTAATCCATAAATGTAAATCGATCGTACGATCATTCGTCTCATTACTACCTTTTTTCGGCGTTGTCAACTAGCGAGGTGTTTGGCGCAGATTAACATTGGCCACGACAACTGCTTTAATTCTTGTAGCGAACAATTTTAATACCGACCCACATATTCTAGATCTCAATAGATCTCAATTTGACACTCTTCACTATCAATTCTCTTTGGTATTTGGCTCTGGCCATGTAGCTGTTTTGAAATAAAAGTGTTGGATCCACGACTATCGATGACGTGCGACATGAAACAATATCTTCCCAAACGACGATAAGTGATCATCTGATTGCAGTGTAGATCTTTACGCAGTTGGGGATTTCCAGGGAAAAGCAATTATCTCAGGGTATTCCCCCGTTCTAGATCATAGTGACGCTATGATCTTCGGTGGATGAGAGCCCGTATCTCAACGTCGTCGTCATGCGAGAACAGGGTCTCGCCCCCTTCTCTATCTCTTTGGTTTTCTTTTTTCGCTTTAACATCTACATGTTTTATTTCTAGGGTGGAGGGGTTCGAAGATGGAGCTACGCGGAAACTGAAAAATATATATGGTGTCCGGTGGTATGCGTAGCCACATTAGCTTGGGTTTATATACTCCCATGCACTAGGGTTAGTGCTCACAAGCTTTTGAACTGCAAAACCATTGAAAGGTCAACCACACTCGGCAAGCACTTAAAATGAACAACCGTTGCTTTAAAAAGAATGATGGGTTCAATAGATATAGTTAAAGAGATAAATACAAATAAGTATGTTTCTCCAAAGTATAGCAAAAGTATACAAGCGAGGACCCAGTTGCATTACCCGTGACCATCGCAAATGGTATCTATTGTAAATGCAAAAAGTTCATGAGAAAAACAGGTATATCCCAAACACATTTAAATAAACAAATGGAAAAAAAGAAGAAAAAGCTACAAAACAACCAGCCACCAAAAGAGTTTATTTGTAGTAAGGGTACGAGCCACTAAGGCGGGTGGCTAAATCAGAAGCTCATAAGATCTGGAATGATTTTTGCATTAGTATTGGAACTGTCCGAGGTGGGAAAACATGCAAAGGGAGATAAAAACCAACCTCTTCCAAACAGGGCTCTCTTAGCCCAGTCCATAGCGAGCATACAGCGGGTTCGGAAACTGACACTCTCAGCGAAGTAAACGCTTCGCCACAGGTACATGGCCAGAACACCACCGCTGAAGTTCATTCCTCCGAAATCAAAAACAGCAGCGTTACTAATATAGGCTAGACTACCGAGGTGCTTGTATTTGAACGCCTTGTAGACAGCTTCGTCGAGGTCGCCGTGATCGATCTCGTTGGCTCTCATGCCGGGAAGAGCCGCAGCAATTTTCGAGAGTTTACGGCCCAGATACTCGCCTTGTTGGTTTGCGCGCTGGGCAGTTGCAGGTAGGGAGGTGAGTTTAGTATCGATTTGGTGGAGAAGCTCAGAAAGTTCGCCAAACTCAAGGGTACCGGAATGGTCCTTGTCGTATTGCTCGAAGAGCCTGTCTAGCCGACGCAGGTGGTTAGATGCCTGAGGGAAACGCTTCTTGACCCGATTGGCGACGTCTCTCCATTCGCGGAACGTAAGGTGCAGCTTCTCCGGGTCCTTGCCCTTTTCCCAGGCGATTGTGCGCAGGAAAGAGACGATGTGGTCAGCCACGTTATTCTGGACCGTGGCGCAGTCACCGATGGCATACACATCGCCGAGAGGGGCGCCAATTAGGCGAAGGTGCGTGTCAGTCTCTAAAGCATGCTTGTTGTTCTGTGCATCAAGCTTGGCTGAGAGCTTTTTGCAAATTTCGGCCGGTGCTGCAGCGACAATAAGCCTCGAATAAAGTAGACGAGAAGGATATTTATTCACTCACCGACACCAGTCGACCACAAGCAAAATCCCATAGGTATCTCCCTCACGACGGGCTTTCCATCCTCAATTTGCGAGAATACAACCTTGTCATCGCGAACTTCCTTCACCCGGGAATTCGTCAAGACATCAACATGGTCACGAGCAAAACGAGCCTGCACAAGTTAACATGGAATTGGACAAAAGTACAGGTAAATGAAAGTGACTTACTTCAGCATATTTAGAGAGAGCTTCATCGTAAGTGTTCAGAATATGAGTGCGGCTCTGGATAATGTGGACAGAGATCTCGTTTCTCAAGATCTTGGGGAAAGAGTAGAGCAGGTCCTCATTGAGCAGGTCAAACAATTCGGCCGCGAACTCAACACCAGTAGGGCCACCGCCACAAATAACAAAAGATAGTAGACGTTTACGCTCCTCATCACTGGTCGTCGGTAGACAGGCCAATTCCATATTCTCCAGCACCCGATTCTTGATCTTGCGAGCGTCATCAATAGTCTTCAGGAAGTGACAATTGTCAAGGCCTTTGACACCATGAGCATTCGTTACACAACCTAAATACCCGAGAGGTTAGTAAAGGCCGTGGTGAGTCAAGGGTCACCGGGAGTTTACACATACCGACGCCGATGACAAGCTTGTCGTACGGAACATAGAAGTTTTGCGTTCTCCCACTGGCATCGACCTGGGATATCTCAACTAGCTTTTCAGAGAACTCAACGTCTACAGCCTCGCCTTTCAGAAAATGTCCGTTAACCCGCTGAATGATCCGTCGAACCGGCTCAACGAGTGACCTTAGTCCCAGAGTGCCGACCGTTGCAGAAGGTAACATAGGAGTGAAGAGGAAGTAGTTTGTGGGTGATATAACCGTGACATGGTAGTCGCTAGGATTCAGTTGTTTAAGAAGGGCGATACTGCCCCAGCCTGTACCTAATATCACCAGCCTGGGCTTTCCCTTCTGCTCTGCCATAGTCTCCGAGTCATAATCCCCTACCAGCGCATCTGCAATAGGTAAGTTCTTAGGACCTCCCCGCCGGGGATTCAGGGCCAATTCCGAGACTGGGATGTCTTCGGCACTTGAGCTTTCACGATATGTGGTTGCATCGTAAACGAAGAATGCTACAACTGCGGCACCACTCATGACAATGAAGAATCCACAGTATGCGAAGGTTTTGAAAAAGGCATCCCGGATAGAGGATCTTTGTGGGATTCCAGTTGATCCGGGTACTGTTGATTGGTGTCGAATCAAGTCGTGACTGTTGAAGAACGCACGCGACGCGAAGCATTGTGGTACATGATTCTGACGAAGGGGCAGAGCCCGAAATGTAGTGAGTCTAGTCGACCCTGAAGGCTTAGAAGAATACAACCGATATGATAGAAGCCCAATTTTCCTCAGCGCCGGGGCGTCCGGCCGACTCCGGAGTAACACCGCGCTCATGGCGTGCAAGGTAATCGGCAATGGTCCCCGAGAATGACTGTAATTTGCTCCGCCGACGAGAACAAAGACTGAGATGGTAATGACAAGAGACCGAGAAGGTAATGCCAAGAACGAGCGAATAGCACCCGAGAACTAAGGGGAATGAATGAATAAAATGAAAGAAAGACGGAGGACGGAATAGTTGTTGTTACTTCACCGACGCGGGCTACGTCATGCTGGCACCACAACCAGACTAAGCCTTTTGGGACCCGCTCGGATACTTTGCCGGGTTGGCATCTATTTTTATAAGATCTGTTTAACTAACGGATTGCTTTTTTATACACCCCATCGTGGGACATAAATTCATATATCAATGGAAGAATATACTAACAAGAATATTACATGCTAGTCTTCCAAGCAGTAGTGGTATTTAATGCTCGGAGACTGCGAGTTAGGTAGTAAAATAGTGGTAAACGCATAGTGATAACCTTGGCCTTCGATGATATGCGCCGCCACCAGATGGAAGACCACCCAAATAACATGGATAAAATTGAGATAAGAAAGGACAAAATGAAAAAGATGTCCATTAGCGCCTTGAGAAAAGTAAAACGAGTCATACCTTGGGGAAGTCGAAAACAAACCGTGTATCCCCAACGCCAAACCCGGTCCCATATGCGACGTCTATGCAATAAACAACCAAATTACAAGTACTGGCTACGCCTGGCAGCCGACAATAATGCGTAGATCTTCTTTCTCAATTCCAATCCGACTCGGCATCGGAATCTGTGCTGGCTCTTTTCTTCCCTGATCCGGGCTTTCTGCCTCTGGGTCGCTTTGTGGGATTTTGCCCTGATATGGAGCTCTTCCGTTTCATAGGCCGCGGTCCTCCGGTGGGAATTCCATGAGCTGCTGGATCGTCCATATCAGTAACACCGTCGTCACCTTCCGCGTCCGGGTCTTCTCCGACTTTGAATTCGTCATCAATAGCAAGCAGGGTGGCAAACTCTCGACACTTGCTGATCATATTCTCTTCACTATCCAATGATGCCATGTTCCGATTTATGGCGTCCCAGCATTTGTCGCCAGTTACCCCGTGGACTTTTGTGGCTGACTTGTTCAGCTCCTTAGACGCCGCTTTAGCTTCCTTGTTTCGAACATGGGCGGTAACTCCATACAGTCGGCGAAGGTACGTACGAGCTTCCCAAAGCATCGATAGTGCTGCGGCTGCGGTAGTCAACTGTCGCAGAGCCCCTAAGTCGTACTGCTGCAAGGGCGTTAAGTGAATTGGGGCGTCTGCGGTCGGGATTGCTGCTCCATCCCGTTGCGGCGGCTCTAACTTAGTGGAAAAGAGTTCGGTTTCAATGGCATGTGCTACGACCGTCCCAGAAGAAGCCACAATCCGCTCCATGCAGCCAATTGTCGGGACAAGCTCGGCAAGCTGAGCATAATCAAAGAATGCGAGATTATGAGACACGAACCGGGCCAGTAAGAGATGTTCCGGCGGACTGCCAGCGGTATCGAGCTTTTTTAGCTCAAAGTTGACCTTTGCGCAAAGATTCGAAAGAAACTTCTTCTGATACCGGCTGTTGCTGATCTTGATTATGTCAAACAGCGGTGCCAACTTGGCAACATATGGACGGCTCAGCGCACCATTGGGATCTCCGACAACGTCGCGTTGGTAATAAAAGGCCTCCTGAACGGCTCGCATGTATTCTCTTTCAAACATGGATTCATACTGTTGGTGAAGCATTTTATGTGTATCAAATGCAACCTTAGCGATAGAGGGCACTGTGGATGTCTCCAATGACACTAGGACGCCTGCACATTCTTTCGGATGGACAAGTCCTTGGCGGTTGATGCTTGCAACCAACTCAATGGCAGTTAGAGCGTACGAATCCTGCCGTGATTGTGCAACTCGAAGCATGTTCTGAAGAAAATGTTGGGCAATCAATGCAGCTGCCCCATCGTTATCACTGGCCTTCAATGAGCCGCCTAACCTTGTGGCACTTTCTTGCTCTAAGGCTTCGGCAGAGGGCAGAACAGACTTTTCAGCCTTGCCTTCGTGCATCGCAAAGAAGTCTGCGAATGCCCGCAATACAATATTCTGAAGACTTGGATTATCTTCCTTGAAAACCGTCGACAATATCCGTCTCGATTCATCTCGACTGAATTGAGCAGGCCAAGACTGGCAGATAGAGCCTAGACTCTCCAGAGCCATTACTCGCAAATCAAGAGGCTGTTTTGAAAGAGTAAATGGAATGATAGAATCAACCATCAAACCAGTAACAGACCCGCCTTTCCAAGACGGGAAGGCATTTCTGAAGTGTGGTTCATACTTTTCGAGATCACAATGCCGTCCAACGCAGCCCGCGATCCGAATGTAACTTTTAGCCCTGGCCAAGATAGCCATATTAGCGTTATCGGAGAGGTCAATATTCTTGTAGTGCTGTATCGGTTTGAGCACAGAGATGGTAAGCTTCACGAGCCTGTCGGTGTTTTGCAAAACGCTGTTTATAGTCCAGAGACAGGCCATCACTTCATTTAGCTCTGAGCGAGCGAGCTTGGCCACACTTTTGAAAAGATCATTCTGTACTTCTTTCAAAAGAGTGTTGTGAGAAGAGGAGAGGTAGGGTAAAACGCATCGGTAAATTACCACCACAGACCTGAATAGGAAAAGGTCTTCAGCAGTTGCAAGATGCCCAATGTAAGGATGAAGAGTCTCTAGTTGGTCGGGACGGAATAGCTTCGCATTTGCCTTTGCAAACACAGTTATCGTCTGTAAGAGAGCTTGCTGGAAGTCTTTGCCTGCATCGTTATCTTCCACTAACTTTTCGAACATTGTAGAAACTAATGCTTTGCACACTTTGAAGTTCATAGAGGAGGACTTGGAGCTGGAGGAGAGAATCTTTCTGAGACATCCGCCGAGTGATTCGAGCGCGGTCTCGCTGCGCTGTACCAAGCTACCGATCAGCGTCACCCGTTCTCCTAGGCCAACTTTCAATTTTGGGCCATCTTGTGCTGAATCGATAAGCTCGTAGAAGGGAGCTAGCCAGATCTCCTCGAAAGTTTGACGTGCCAAAGTGGACACACTCTCTTCAAGATCCCCTGTTCGTTGAAGAAAGCTGTCCAAAATCGCCAACTTCAACTCAGTACGCGAGGTCTTGAGATAAATGTCTTTGAGTAGACCAATACAACGTTTCCTCACACCAGCGGTTGTGTCAGCAGCGCAGGCTAATATGCTTCGACAGCCATCTTCTTCAAGCTTCGGTTTCAGGGAGATGCATTTAGCGATCAGAGATAATGCGGAGTCGCGCACCATAGGGGATGCATCAGTAGCGCATCGAAGAATGACGCGCATGACTGATGTGTCCCTATCGAGAAGACTTGGATCCTTCTCAAGCATGTAAATCACACTTTTTAGGCTGCGACTGCGAACTTTGGCCTGGTCACTGGCAATTGAGTTGAGTAGAACCTTCAAAATCGTATCGAAAGCTTTACAAAAGCTTGAGTTCAAAACTGTTAAGATGTATGCGAACTTTCCATGTGCAGCGGATATATTGTTGAAATGCCTAATGAGGGTGTTAGGGTTAAACTAACAACAGACGCTTCATTTAGTTACTTACTTGTGAGTTTCTAGCCATACTGGGTCGGAAAACAGTTGCGCAAAAAGATCGACAAGGCCCTCAGTCATATCATCATAAGTGACGTCCCCTTTCTCGTCTGCGTTATAATAGACTGAGCAGAAAGATTTTGCCCATTCTGCCAGAAAATAACCCCGAGCACTTGTGAGTTGCCAGTCGTCCAAGTGGCGGATTTGAAGGAAATACTCTAGAGTCATCCGGTAGGGGCCTTCCGGGACAACGAGGTCTTGCGGGTGGAGAGCGCGGCTCGAATAGTCTTCGAATAATTGTTTCAGATAGTCGGTCATATCACTGTCAGATTCTTCCATGGTCGGAAGCAAATGCTGGGCAGTCACGATGAGATCAGATATTGCAGATCCCATCCAGCCGAGGAGCTCAAGTGCCATGCTCTTCGCAGTAGCAGGGCTCTTATCTAGGTCAGCTATGCCAACCATGTGAGAAGCCATTATGCGGAGTAGTAACTCTGCGGCAGGCCAGTCTGTCGACCCCAGCACACCGATCAAATCCTCGGTAAACAAATCAAGGATGTTCCGGTATGGCTGGTCGCCGGTTTTAGTGGATGTCATTGCACGTTGAACGATAAACTTGACTATATACTGAGCACTGCGGACCGCATTGTCGTAGAGGCGATTAACCTTTGTTGCCAGCTGCTCCATGGTCAATCCCGATTCATCATCTTCTTCCATTTCCTGTCCATCATCCAGCTGTTCTTCTCCGTTGTCGTCGCCTGAAGATGAAAGCTTCCGCTTGGCTCTGGTTGAACGAGATGTCGGTACATCTAGTGCAGTTGTTTGAACTAGCTGCATGACCAATGCTGTTAGAAGCTGGATGCTTTTGCCATCGGCAAGCTTGAACTGCCTCGCACTTTGCCGCGTTGATGGCAGCTTTTCCAGTGAGATTAAGATCTCGTCCAGAATGAATGGACGCTGAGCGGGGTATTTGGAGAATATTTTCGCAAGGACATCCATGGCCCCGCGCCGAACAGACTCATATTTCTGAAAGCCCACTGCAGAATCTTTGTCCGTATGAGAGTTTTCTACGAATATCAGTTTGCAAGCAAAGAACTCAGTCGCCGTGACTGTTCCTTCGGAGACATCTATCCGTGCAAGGAAATCAGCGAAAAGCGCAAGCGCCTTTTTGCTTTGTTGAATCAACCCCCCGATAACACGTTTCTGAGCAGAAAAGAAGTCAAACTGCCTAGCCTCTTTGCCACCAGGTCGAGCTTCTACAGCAGGGATGACACAATAATCAAAGGCTTGATTAAGCACGTTTGGGATGGCTTCAATCAGATCCTCAGGGCACAGGTCCCGCTCCGTTTGAGAACCCGACATTGTCAGTAATAGCGAGCTCACTGTAAGGAGGGCGTTATGCATATCATCCACCTTCTTCAGCCAATCCTGTGCTTCGGGATCGTTGGATGGATCATCTAATCTTAACTCAGGTGATTGTGCAGCAATGATGGGCTTTTCACAGAGTTTCTGAATCCTGTGCAGATAATCCGATGGGACATCCTGAAGCCTGTTGAATACCACCACCTTTTTGATTGCTTTTTGGAGACGGTTGTGGGCATCCGAAGACAAAAGCAGGCCATTGACTTCAAGAGCTTGTGGAGCTGAGAAGACCGCATTTGGATGTTCAGCTGTTGTCGCAGACGACGTGCCCGGTTCTAGTTGGTCCTCGGCCTCGAAAATCTCATGTAGCAAGTCTTGCAGCTTCACAAGACTAGCATCTGCCTCCTCTTTCTGGTCTTTGAGTCGAATTGGTGCAAGATGATCGTCCCCATCGGGGTTGAGCTTCCTCCGCTTGGAAACGCCACGGTTATCAACGCCGGGCGGTATCGGCTTGACTGGGATCACTACGGATAGGTGGCTCGATGAACGATTCTGTTGGTTGTAGGACGCGGGTGTTGACCTATTCATCGCATGCGCCTTCTGATTCCATGAACTAGCTTTCTGAGAACGCCTTTCATCCTCAGATTGCGATGGCGTGGGATCTGCATATGTCAGTTTGGCGGCAATATCGTTGAATCAAGCTGGCCTTACAGCGAAATGCTATATCTGTTGAGTCCAACACCATTCTCGCAAACGAGCCCAAATCATTGCGGCTGGAGGCATGTTCACTGGATGGAGTCGATAGGGAATGTTGAGTATTAGGGGAGACCACAGGAAATTTGAACTTGCTGAGACAATGAGTTCCATGTCGTAATTCTGAGGTATTGGACACGCTTACAATTCAGTCAACTGGTCACCGTCTAATAATTGTTGCAGATATTCCCGAGATGTCTCTAAACGATTCGACTCATCGCGCCCAGATGAGACTTCACCATTAAGTACGTTCAAGGCAGTACGACCGTTTTGGAGGATATGGTTGATAGAGGTGGTATTAGGAGGTCGGCCAACGTCAGGACGTAGGATGCAGTCTACAAAGAATCATTTATCAGCTAATGGTTCACATATCTTATGAGGGTCTATGTGAAATCACCTAAGCCGAATATGGGTGAACTGGACATGGGCGAGTACTGCAAGGCCTCCTCCACAGACAGTGGCCTATCCCGGCGCTGTGGTAGCCCACTGGAACTGTGAGTCTGCGCCTGAGGATGGCCATTGATGACCACCTGAAGGGCCGGATGCCAGTTGCGGTCCATGGTGAACTGCGGCTTTCTTCAAGGGAAGATTGGAGTTGAGAACCGAGGCGATTTGAGATAAGAGGAAATGACATGCTCCCACTGGAGACATGGCTAGCAAGCAAAAATCCCAAATTCCATCCCCGTCCGATATTCTTTTCTTTTTGGGGATACTTCACAACAAAACCGATGTAATAATTATCATGCCAGGCACGGGCCTCTTGCCGCTGCCGTTTCTGACCGCCTGGCACTAATCATGTACCTCCAATAGGAGGGTCTGTGCACGGGGAAATCTTTCCGACAACCAGCCAGTCACAAAAAAAAAAGTAGCACAATACTAATCACCAACGCGGAGTCGCATTACTAGTTATCTCTTTTCAAACCACATTCTGCTTAAGGGTACAACTGTCAAAATGTCTGCAATTGGCTCCCTCATCTTCTGCAATGACTGCGGAAATTTGTTAGACGAGTCTTCTGGTGACCCTACCAAACTTATTGTCTGCAGTATTTGCGGAGCTCGAAACAAAGGTGTGTATTTGCTTTCACTGTGAGGAGGCTTTTTTGTCAGGCTCACATTAATCTGACTTAACTTTCAGATATTGTCCCGAAAACAATTGTCTCCGAGTCTAAACCGAGCGCTTTCCCATCGACATTAAGAGCGAAAAGATCTGCTGTCCAGAATTTGACCGCTGCCGATAGAAAAACAGAAGCTCTCACACAACATACTTGCGCGAAATGTGGCAGGAAAGAGATGTACTTCACAACGGTGCAATTGCGCAGTGCAGATGAAGGAAGTACGGTTTTCTACACCTGTGTTTGCGGCTACAAGTATGTGATAGACGACTTCCATTCACCATTTGTTGCTTTACGGTGCTAATTTTTGGCCATAGGGAGACACACAACAACTAAACGTCGGAAAAGACATCTATTCTGGTTTTACGGCTGTACATCTATGAAGCGAGTATCAATTAAGCCACCAATATTGTAATCTTTTTAGTCCGCGGAAATCCATCAAGCAGCAGACACGGCAGCTGGGGCTGCCGAATCCGGTACCAACGCATACTCCACCTCCCCGTTCTTCTCAAACTCCGCCATGTCTAAAGCCACAATGATACTGTCTCTCACCACTTGCTCTGGGTCGTTCAAGAACTTTTTCAAGGTGTCCTCCACACCGTCGACATCACCCAAGCTACCTAGAGCCTCAGCAGCCTCGTGTCGTACCATACCCATTTCTTCCTGGTTGCTCAGGCATTCCGTGAGGCTGGGGACAGATGCCGGGTGGCAGAGCTGACCGAACACAAATGCCACTTCATGACGGAATAGGGCAGAGGGATCCTTCAGTCCTTTAGCCAACGCTTCAACAGCCTCGACAGCTGTGGGAAGATCAGGCGGCGAGGCAAGGTCGCGCAGGGCGAACATGGCGCGGTATCTTTGGAACAAGGGAAGCTTTGTATCGAGCAATGTTTGTTCCAGGTCAGAAATAGAAGGCTGGCTAGATGCTATTGGGAGTGGTGGAGCTGGGTCAATCGAGGTAAAATCACTGCATTAGGAAAACAACAATTCAATTAGCAAACTTTCCAAGAACTTTGCGGACATGAGAATATTTGAATATAGTTGTAGTACCTAGGCTTCAGTTTCTCGGCCTTCCTCTCCTCCGAGTTCTCCCACAGAATTCGGTCGACAGCGATATCGCACGTCTCTCTGATGACATCCGCCTCATTCTCATCATCACGCAGAGCCTTCAGGACATCCAAGCTGCTATCAAAGCCCAGAGCCCCAAGACCCTCGGCGGCTTCATGGCGACACATCGCATCTTGACTAGTGTTCTTTACTACATCCAGCAGGTATGACACTGCGTCTATATTCCGAGTCTGGCCCAAGCAATATGCGAGTTCATGCTTCAACAATTCCGAGGTCGATGTGAACCCGGCTGCGATGGCCTCAATCGCGGGAAGTGTCTTCTCCGTTGGCGGCTGCAGGCAGGCAAGGTATTTCAGAGAGAACAGGGCGCGGAATCGGCGAGCGAGCGGCTCGGACTCGTTCACGAGAACCTTCCGAAGAGTGAGGATGGTCTCATCCGCACCCTCCAGATTGTTAGCCGCAGTGGAAGCCATTGTATTTTGAATCTGTAAATTTCCCGGTAAACGATTCAAGAACAGAAAGTATGAAATCACTAGGTATAGAGGTTTTTTTCGATCTTATCTTCACCAGATAATAAATTTTAGGTGGGGTGGCGGGGTTGTCCAGCCGCGGACTAAGCCTGAAAAAAAAAAATGAAAAAAATGAAAAATAGGTACCTTAGGATCTTTGCTTTCTTAGGCCTTAGTATCGGAGTGTGCAGGACTTAATTCTTTGATCCTTTTTAGTCTCCCTTGGAGACATACTACTCATTCATATAGGGCAAGCCTTATGCATACTGACCCCTGTTAGAAGGAGATCATGTCTGGCATGCACGTTGAACGTTGTTTATATGTAAGGCAAAGAAAATTTGTGTTCAACGTATTTGTAGAATCCACAGAGTCGAAAAGTTATGGGAATACTCGTAATTGCTCAATTAGTGTAAGTGTATACCACATCCGACTCCTTGCCTTCAAGAAATGCTGCGTGGGTGCCCTTTGTAGATAATCAAAAATTTGCAAGGTATGTGACATTGAATGTAACCAGCCAGGCGAGTGAATCATACAGGAAATGATACGCATGCACACTACGTCATGCATAATCTGTTTTAATAAAGATATTGCTGAGAAGACCACTTCTTGTGAACGAGCTCCTTTGCTAGAATTGCAATTAAGGCAAATAGTGCCCTTTAAACAAGCTAGTAGGTAGCCCACTAACTATAAACCTTGTGCGTGGAAGCCGGGTTGCTCTCGTAATCATGGGAAGCACCAACTGGGACCAGACCTCCTTGTCCAATTAACCACAAGGACCTGGATAATTGGAGGCCTGATCTTTAGAAAATAGCTTTAGAAGCATTTTAAGGAGCCATATAATACCTGAAAACAATTCCGAAAGAGTAAAAAAAACTGGGGTTATGTACAAGATACACTTGATGGAATCAATTATTTGGTCCTGATGTGTTTGAGCTTCCTGTGTTCGTGAAGGAAGTTGTTCGCGTAAGCCTTAGGAACGAATCTGCGCTCATTCGGCTCCTGAACGAAGTATTCATAGCCCTGCTTCTGCGCGAACATGATGGCGTCCTCCTTGGACTTGAAGTTCAAAGCGGTACCCTGCATACAGTCGGCAGAGGATTGCCATCCCATCAGAGGGTTTTCCCAGCGGTGACCTTTCTGTAGCACATCCCAATCCATTCTCCAGTGGTGCTGATGCCAGGTACCGGATTGTGTGGCGGGCTTCGAAGGGCGGTAGATCCTAGATGGCATGATTAGCGGCTACTCTGGAGGCTCGGAGTTTTCACCTATACCTGACAGTACGAGCCTGAAGATCAGTCGGGGCACCAGAGAGAACAGCGGCAGGGACGGTGTCGCCCGGCTCGCTGCCGTCCATGACACGCTTAGGCACAGGAGAGAATTTCCTGTGTTACTGTCAGCCATGTCGGTACCACCGTTGCATAGAATCCCTTACGAGGTGCCGTGGTCAATGGTGGCATCATAATCCGGCTGGTGACGAGCCATCGCCTCAGCAGGGCTCTCCTGGCGGATCAATGAGCTGTCCTTGGGAGGTACCGCCGGGGCATCAGCAGGGCTGGTTTTGACAGAAGGGTCGCCTCGACCGGTGTTCGTGGACACGAAACGAGCATTGGTAGGCGCGATAAACCTGCCAGCTCGGAGGCAGGCGAGGTTCCCTGCTCTGAAAAGCGACATGATGGCAATAGTGTCCTTCGTTGAGTGGACAGAACAAGATGCAGTGGGAGTGCAATAGCGAAGTGAGGTATGCGGCGAGTTGCCGGTCGTTAAGACAAATCTAAATCCGGTTAGCGCAACTTGAGGCTCCCTCCGTTAGGAACCGCTCATCCGACAACCCGCTTTCTGTTGGCACTTCCCTTCTCTCTGCCTTTAGCCAACATCTCAGTTCACTTGCTCCTATCAAGGTGAGAGGGATACCTATGAGAGACATTCTGTCTATCTTGTCTGCGATTGATGCGAGTTTTAAATTCTAACCTGTCATAGTCACACAAGATGAGCTACATCACTCGCCGAGGTCTTTCGACCTTGATCCCTCCCAAGGTAAGGAAGGACCTGTGAAGAGAACGAGAATTCGGGACTTTTTTTGGTTTATCGATACTAATTGGTGTTTAGATCGCTTCTCCTAACGTGAGATCCCCCTCTCCAACCTTCGTGTTCCTCGACAGCTATGTTAAGGTCCTTCGCCTCGACCAATCTCTTGTTTTTCCCAATGCGACCTTGGGGCCTTCTTAGCATACGGTTTCTCCCGCTCGTTACTGAATTCTACTGACACTTGGAAAGGCCATTGGCGCTGCCAAGGATGCTGCCCGTATGGAGCGCGTTGTGAACTTCTATGCCCGCCTCCCCCGTGGCTCCGCCCCTGAGGTCAAGCCTACTGGTCTTATTGCCCGCTACCAGGCTCGTTACTTCGGCAAGAACCCTTCTGCCGCACGTAAGTACTCCCGACCACTATAAAAGTGTGCAACGGCATTTGCTAAAGTTTTCCAACAGCTTTCGCTCACGCCATCGGTGGCATTCTCCTCTTGGGCTACAGCATGGAGTACTACTTCCACCTCCGTACGTCTTCCATTCTACAAGCCATGTTAATGCACATGGAATTCCTAACAGAGTCTCAGGTCACCACAAGAACCACCCTCACTAAATTGTTTCGCCATTACTTGAAGGGCGCGGAGGACTTGTGTATATACCGCTGACCTAGAATGAAGGCAATGTAGAACCACAGCAGAACTTACGCTGTCTCAAAAACCTAATTCCCCTCTGCTTTCAGAACAGTTGGGAATCATATGATATGTAGTATGACTAAAATATTATGAATCATATTTAGTAACATGTTGGTTTTATGAGATGATCTATATTGAGTCATGTTATATTGCATTCTTTTTCTTTTTTTAAATCTTCAGTAAGATATAAAGAGCTTGATCATGTGAAAGTGAATCAATCAAATCCCTATTTGAGAACTCTTGCATAGCATCAAAATCACTCCACTCAGTCTGACTCCAATGCGTGTCGGAAGAAAACAAAAGATTTGATAAGTGAATGTGAAGGCGTGCATCCGGCCGCAATAGGTGAGTTCCAGCCACAAAGATTTGCTTGACTTCACTGTCCATCGGGCCCACGCTAACCGGAAACAGCCACCCTTAGTCTCAACCTGAACCGCCCATCCGTTCATGACTGCTGCCATCACCCGATCATCAACCTAAGAAGCACTACCTCACTATTGAACTTCCCTTTGGGGACTAACTGGGCAACTGGCTCTCACTCTTCCGCTGAACTTTGCCCGCCTGCCCGACCTTGTTTTTACGAGCTTCGTCTCCAGTCCTTCGCCCTGGGACATTCTCCGCTGTACACCTGGTCGTTTGGAGCTTTTCACGGCTCAGACAGTTGAGCTAGTAGTTCGACCGTGGCGATTCTCGATACCTGACAATAGGTACTACTCAGACCGTTTCTTCAAATCTAGCCATGAGTTCAACCTTATAGTCGCCACTTGTTTCAGTGTTTACAGTTTCAGAACGCTTGTCTAACAGATGTTGCAACTTGTTGGTCTCACAGACTCGAGAATTGTTATGGCAGAGCAGACCGACCACGATGTGGTAAATCAAACCCTGTCGGGCGGCGAGCCTTCGCCTTCCGACGTTCCTGCGAGCACCAACGACAAGAAATCTGCTGGAGGGGACGTGGGGGAGATCAAACATACCGCAACAACAACAATAACAACACAACCCGAAACGAGGACGGACGCTGAACAAGGCACACAGAGTACGGGTGCCTCCGAGACGATTGCCGAAAAGAATCATATTGGGAGGGACATGGAACAATCATCGACTGTGAGTCGTGATGACTCGAGTATCATGGGGCTCCCTGCTGAATTAGATATAGGATACTTCAAAACAAGGCCCCGGGCCAGTGGCGACACGAGCGTTGGAGTTGAATGGTGTAGCTTCTGGTTCCGATGTTGGAGAGGACACGGCCTCTCAGGGCGGGTCGGAATCTGATGCCAGTCGAACGGAGAGCAGACTTCACTCGCGTGCAGGTTCGGCAAAAAGGCCAACTTCATTTAAGCCAGTTTCTTTCGCAAAGTTTACGGTTCCAAAAGCTCCAGGAACACCTCCGACGGCTAAAGTTGCCGAGAAAGGTATTTGTCTTTACATGCTAGCACGCAAGATACGAGTCTAATAGGCCCCTTAGCTCCATTGTCTTCAACTACGCCCTTGGGCGCGCCGCCGCAAAGCTCACGACCACGTTTGGTCGCTAAGTCTACTAGCAGTTTACGTGACTCATTATCGAAAACTGGCACGAGTGCGGCGAGGCCAGGTGGAAGTGGACCTGATCCAAATCAAGTTTGGAACAAGAATCGACGTAAGGCAGTGTTGTTGTCAGACTCTAGAAGTCTGCGCTAACCATGGTTTATATACAGCGGTTCAACAGATTCCACCGAAGCACTTGACCGACGAAGAACTCAAGCAACAGTATGGTATTCATATGACATCCCGAATCCAAGAGGATGGCGGCGGAACGGAGGCAAAATGGGCCGATATTGATGACGATGAGGACGACTGGGCTCCGGAAACAATCGAATGGACCGATGGGACAAAGACAAATCTTTCTCAGGTGGAACATACTGCGGCAACTAAGCAGGAGAACAAGATATTGGCAGAGCCCAAGGATGATTTTCCACCGCCACGGTCTGAACAAGCGCCTATCATCAGAGAAACCGCCAAGTTTATCCCGAAGCCCACGACTTCGGTAGGACCGAACCCTACCGTTCTCAGGTTAGGAGCAAATGCAGAAAGACAAGCGAAGAGCGCAAGCATTTCTTCCAAAGGCATAAATGATAAGTCACCGTTACTATCTACGAGTCCCGCTCCGCCGCCTGCCAAGTCACCGTGGGCTCCACTGCCACCAGTTGAGAGAGCATCGCCTGTCATGCATCCTGTGCAGGTTCAACCCCTAGTACAGACTTCGGCTAGAGAACCGCATACGAATGACCATTATGGTGGAGCTATGCACCCCAAGGAAATTGCGGCAGATGACTTCAACCGATCGTGGAGGGACATGCAGTCTGGTACCCGTGAGCTTTACAATTCCCGGTCGGGTCGCTATGAGCCTGTGTCCGAGACGAGGAAAGGGTCTTGGCGTACTGAACAAAGCTTTCGTACCCCGGCTGTATTGCAAAGGCCAACCCAAGGTGAACAGGTAGGACCTGCGGAGCCTTCGCCCGCGTTTCAGACACATAGGTCAAGCGGACAGGATGGCATCCACTGGACGCGGCGGCGAACTTCATCTAATGTCAGCGGCGGAAGTGGTAGCTTCGCACGTCGGATGTCGATTAGTCGGCCCGATGCAGCCCAACGGCCGTTTGAAACTAGAAGAGGTTCACAGGTGAATGGTATGGTCGAACCTCCGTTGCCAAGCCGGATGCCCTCGAAAGAGCCATCTTTACGAGAACCTTCGCCTTCTCGCCATGGTCCCGATCATTCCTGGTCTCCGCGTGATGCCGCGGTTGTACATGAAATGCCTCCTAGCGCACCTGGTGGCACAAGTCAGCCATATGTGCCTTATGCTGCTAACCAAACTGCAGCACCACAAGCGCCTCAGGAAGATCCAGTTGTCATGCAAGAACGTATTATGAAAGCAAAGAGAATGGAAGCTCGCCAGCGAAGGCTAGAGCAAGAGGAGAAGGAGGAAGCTGCCAAACGAGAAAGAATTCGTCAGAAGCTCGAGGCGCTTGGTCCGCCTCCGGAAAAGTCCAGGATGCAGCGTAAGGAGAGCCTTGATGGTAGTAATCATGAGGCCGCTACCTCCCCTGCCGTTACTCATACATCACTGTCGCCTCCCAAACCACCAGTTCCGGAACCAACAGGGGAGCCGAAGCAGTACGGGATGATGAAGGTTCATCATCCAGACACTGTGAGAAAGTTAGTGGAGAGGGAAAGAGCTGCCGAGAAGTCCTCATCGACGGCCAATGCTCGACGCACGTCTTCGCCTCCTCGTGAACCCAAGCCTGAAACTACCACAGTAAATGGATTCCAACAACCTAGTGATCCTTCAACACAAGGACCTGAGAAGCTTCCAGAGAACAAGATTGATGAGCAAACAACCCAGTGGAGGGATGGTCTCAATGCTCCTAGCTCGTATTCGCCGTGGTCCCCTAACGCCAAGCTAGTCGGCACGTCTCCTTCCATGGCTAATCCTTGGAAGCCTCTAAGCATTGACAAGACTTTAGGCAATGGTATATTTGACCAAAGTCTTGGAGGTTTCCCAGCAAGGGATCTGTCCCTGCGCAGTCACCTTGGTTTGGACCAGCCGCCTGTGGCTCCAGGCTCACAACCGTTTTCGGCACCTTCGCGTTCCCCCCAAGAAAGTGCAACGATATCCCCCCTAGCGTCTCCCGATGTTAGACACGCATCATACGAGTCTATAAACCCTATCGCCCGCCCTGGACCTATCGGCCCCCCTCGATCACAGCAGCACCAGTGGCAGCACCATGACAACCGTGTTGCTGGGACTGCCGCTTGGAATAACTACCATACAGTTGCTGCTAAGCGTGAAGCAGAAGACAGTGAAAAGCTTCGCAATGATATGAACACGATCCGGGAGGGTCCATCTTCTTTACAGGTAACTTTCAACGAAACCTGGCGACAGGTACGGACCGGAGAGCAAGCCGGACAGAGACAAGTTGTCGGAATATCTAGAGCAGCAGACAGCAGTGCACCGATCCCACCAAATCCTTTACCCGGCTTGGATCATCCTGTTGGTCCTCTTCCATTTACGGAGACCAATTCTCGCCCTCTTGGCAGCGTTCCGGTTCGCAGTTCACGGTTTTTCCCACAGGCAACCGAGCAGTACAAGAAGCCATCTTTTGAGGAAGGCGATTCTATTCGAAGCCCCTCACCACCTCCGCCAGAAGATATGTCGACCCACCCGGTGTTCACAGGCAATTCCAGCAAGCCCTTGGTACACCTTCCTGCGCCAAAACCCATCGTCAAGCTACCCCCGAAAATCATTGCTCCACCACAACCTCCTCCCACCTTTGCTTCGATGGCTGCTGCACCGCCTCGTCACTCAGTCTCTACTGCTAAATCGTGGCAGGAGAAGATTAACACCCTCTTTGGCAAGAAGACGGTGCCTGAGAAGAAGACTGCTCTGGCGGTCACTTCTTCATCTAAAGAGCCTTTGGATGTATTGCATATTGCCGCAGTTTCAGTATCGCTTCCTCAATATGGCGAGCTGCCAATAGGTGACGGCGAGATAGCCGCTAATCAGGTCGAAGAAGCCGAAGAGATCTTCGAGGACCGTGAAGTAGGCTCTTTGCCTGTTGTCCGAGTACCAACCATGGCTCCTCCGGCGGCTTGGCACGCGGCGCCGTCACCTTCGCAGTCGCGACTACGAGCTAAGAATCTGAAGCTGATGCAGGTACATACGGTTGAACCTTTCTCAATCGGTTTCCATGATAAAGACAACTCTGGAAATCTTCGGGTCTCAGTCCGCTTCCCAGGTGCGATTATTGCGAAAACGGTGGTCCTTCCGAGAAAACCAGAAAGCCATCCCCCCCGAACACGTGGAACGTCGAGCTATAAGCCTCGGAAGAACACGAAGCCCCGTGAGGCACCTGGAGGTTCAAATACCAAGAAACCATCTTCCCAACAAAGCAATGAAGCAAGTTCTCCGCGGCATCAGTCTCGCAACGCTTCCTGGGGTCCACGTACATATAGCGGGTCTCGCTAATCGCAGCGAGGAGGTTCATGCGGAATATTGTCCCGTTCTTTGAGTTCTATTCCAGCCTTGAATTGGCTTTTGCCTGGTTTCCGATATTCGTTGAGCGTCTTTTTTCGGTCTTGATGAGCTACGCCTGTAGGGGGATCGACGGGTCTGGTTTTGCCTTGAATTTCTAGTGCTCCTATTAATGTCCTTATCTTTTCTTACCGTACATTATTTCCTTCTTCTACCTTGTCAGTACTGGCCTCGAAGTAACATTGCCATACTGAGCGGGATGAAGGTTCACACTTGACCTGCGCATACGAACCACCTGTCCTGTGACTTGTCCTCCGCCCATTTGAAAACCTCCAGATGTTTGAGGATACAAGTCTCCTACGTTCGTCTCATTTTCCTACCTCCCACCATGTTTTCTTTCTCACTCGTGTCCTATGATCAGGCTCTGTGCTGTTTGATATGCACCGACTCACCGTTTTACTTTTTCACTTGTCCCCAACATCCTGTTCCGAGCTCCTACTATATCTATACATCCCATCCCAGGAAATATGGCGCCTCATGCCTAGGTATTCCTTTATTTTCGAGACCAGAAGCTAAGATTAGGATGGGGATAGAGGTGCGAAGCCATGTCTTGAGCCTCAATATGCGTGTATCTAGCTTTGTGCTAAGCAAGGTCTGCATTCGACTTCTCGTCTATTTCTCCAGGTAATTCCTCGCTCGGAATTGTAGAAGATATACTCTTTAGTTTTATTAAGTTTTTCTTGTTCTAGACATGACTGTTACTTGACACTGGACAAAGAGAAATTAGACATCAATTGATTTTAAGCATGTAGAATTGTTTAGATACATCAACGCCATCTAATCCCCGCGAAGTTGAAGCCCTGAACCCACGATAAAAGCCTGTCGAACGCCAAAAAACAAACCATGCCCACGCTAATGATATCATACAAGTACCGAATGGAGTAATTTATGTGCAAGTTTAGGGCAAAAGAAAAACACAACTTTGGCTTGTAAGAAGCCACTTTTTTGATCAAGGGTCCATGCTCATTACCAATTCCATGTTCGACTGGATGCTGTGAAAACAGGAGGCTTCCATTGCAAGCGTGCAGGGTCAATTCTGCGTGACCCTTTAATTTTTTCTTTCTCAAGACGCTTATTGTGTTGTTCGACGACTTGTTCAGTGAGAACAATGACCCAGTTTCCTTTCTGTGATAATATGTTAGTGTCTTCTTCCTAGTGTAGATCCAATGCAAAAAATGACTTACGTGGTATCTGAGCATGTTGAACACAACCAGTGTCTCGTGCACATCCTTCTCAGTCATCGCCGTGAGCACAGCAAGCTCGTTCTCACTCATGGCCTCCCGTCCGGGTTCTATGAGTAGTTCCACGAGCGTTTCCCGCCAGTATTGTCGATAACTTAGAAGACCCAAGTCACTTAGCGGCTTCTCTGGAGAACCGAGCTTGCCTTCCCTCTTGCTGAGCTCATAGCTGAAAGAGATGAGCAGTCGTCCATATCCATGTCGCTGGTACTGCGGTAACGTCAAGATACAAGCTAGATTGTAACCTTCTGCGGAATCTTTTTCCTTGGAGAAGTAGCCCACTAAATGGCAGCCGGTCTCATCTCGCGTGGCCATGCAGTAGAAAAGGAAAGGGTCGACGTCGTAGTAAAGTGTCTTGTGGTCAAGGAAGAGTTTGCTGAGAAGGCAAAGATTGCGGCACCAGGTGCGCTGGCGTCGACCGTCCACTTCAAAGAAGGAGATATGGTCATCACGATAGATCTCGTTTCCGGGTGGATGCACAAGGGTGCATTTCGCACGGTGGCGCTCAAAAGCGCGTTTATTGTCGAAATAACTCAAACAGAACTCATCAATGTAGACCATATCGACATCTGAGAACGAGGCAGGATAGGGAGAGAAGTACCAGGGTTCAATGTCGAACTTGCCCATTTGCAGGCGGTTCAAGTTACGGACACGGTGGATTTCCGTTGGATTCTGGGTCATACTTCCGCTTGTGCGCAGCCTTTCGATTTCCTCTTCGCGTGACATTTTACTCTGTTCTTTCTCTTCACCGGTCTCCGTGAAGCTGACGCCGATCATATCAACATCGTCGGATTCAGGCTTGGGGGTCACGTCTGCGGAGACGGCCTCCGAATCCAAGATAGACAAGTTTGCAGGCGTTTCATCACGGTTTTCCTTCCCGCCTGCTTTGGACGGGCGTTGGGCTTTGCCGATATTTGCATTCTTGCCCGTTAGGAGATCTGGTGTTGCTGAAATCTCACGGCTTCCGGCTCTGGCACGCTTCTGTGCGTTCTTGCTTGGTGCCTTGTTACTAGGACCGGTCTTTTTCTTTTCTGGCTTCTCGGGTTGCGGCCATTCAACCTCATGAGATAGGTCAATTCTCGCGGAGTCAATCCACTCTGGAATGATATAAGCAAAATGGCGTAAATGACGATGTTATTGACAAACTTACCATCAAGACGTTTGTTAAAGTCAACATAATGGACGCTACGGTTTTGTCAGCATTGAAAGCCAAAGATTGCAAGTATCAAGACACTTACTAGAAGCTCGGGCCATCTTTACGCTGCCTAATAGACAATATCTCTGCTTTCCTCAGTTCTCCATCCTATAATCTCAAATCTGTCAGCAAACTCGGTATATAGATGATATCTGGTCACGTGATCGTATAAAATTTTGAAGGAATTGTAGCACAACCAACCTTTTGAACCATAGCCTTAACACCGATCCTATCACATTGATTAGCCGACGCGACCGATAAAATCGATGCTAAAGACACCATAACCGAATTCCCTAGGGATTTTCCGCGACTTACCGGACGGTATTCAGAGTGGCGAACCCTTTTTCGACGGGGTCCGGCGTCGCCGTTGCCTCCCCATGGGAATCTCTGACGCCCATCGTGTTCGGGGATCGATTATCAGTCAGTCTAGCAGAGTTCTACCGATGGAAATACCGTAGTGGAGGATATGCGCGATGCAAACGAAGGGGGGCGATACTGGAAGGGATGGGAAGATTGCCCGTTGCGATGATCGGAAGAGACCGCCTTTGATCTTTTGGCCTAAGGTTCCAACCTTTCGTCATCCGTTTTTGGTAGCTCTTAACAGACCCGTAGACAATGCTATGTATCTCTGGTGGTGACCTAAGTGACCATTGGGGGTATACAACTGCTTTATATATTCTTTCATGCTTTCTCATTTTGCTTGTGTTGTGTGCTCTGAGAATATAGCCTTGAATCAACGATAACACTAGAATATCCAGCAAAACCCATACACGCCATGTATGAAGGACAAGCAATAGATGTAGAATAAGGCATGATTGGATTACACTTTGAAGTACAGAATCAAGGCATTAACCTCGCAGCCTCTTAATGCCATCCGTTAACCATTCCTCCTGTTCCAGTAATAAGTCCGTCGAGCTCCTCCTTTCTGGTTCGGTAGACCTCTTGAGCTTCACGCTCTCTTCTCATGACAAAAGCCACATCATCCCGCAGCTTCTCGAGCCTCCTAGAAATGGCTCCCTCCTCAGAGATCTGTAGGTTATGGAATGCATCCAGGTCGTCCTTCGACTTCTCCAAAGCAGCGCTAGCTTCGAGTATCTTGGTCCGTAGCGTCTTCGCACGATTCTGATATCCACCGTAATGTAGCGCAAGCTTTTTCTCAAGCTTGTTCCCTCCATCTGCTGTGGCGAGTAGGGAGGCTTGCACATTGTCAAACGCACTGATCATACGTTGTTCTTGTTGATACTCGTCCTCCTCGTCATCAGCATAATTGGAAAGACCAGGCAAAGTATTCGAATGTGCTGTTGTCCACTGAGCGTCAAAGTCCTCTGTCCATTCCGGTTGATTTTCAGAAGCAGCAGCTTCAATGGTAACAGCTGCACGAGCTGCCTCCATCAATGTGTCATCATATCGTTCCATCTTTCGTGCTTTGCCTTCTACCTTAGCGCCAGAGACTGGGAATTCACGGGCATCATGGGCAATAAGAAGAGCGGCCTCTTTGGAGATCATGCCGGCGATCGGATCCGTCACTTGCGACGCCCGTTGGAACAACGCGTCTATATCTAGGATGCTTGGACGGGGTAGGGATCGCTGGTACACTTGTGATTGACGCTTCAGTTCAGCCTGAGCTGCCTTTTCCCGTGCCTCTCTTTCCCTTCTGTCGCGCTCCGCCATGTCCTCTTCCAAGTATTCCTCCTTGGTGGTTGGCTCTGAGGATTCTGAAGGAAGTTCTTCCAGTTCCCATTCGGTTTCTTTCGGTTTTGGAAGCGCGGAAAGCTTGCTGCGAATGCTGTGCCGCAAAGAGTTCTCGTGCATCTTAATCTCCCTCGGAGTGCTTCCAATAAGCTGGCCACCTTCCATCTGGTTCAGAGCGAAGTGATCACGGGGGGTGCGTAAAGGTGTCGCGCCGGGGCCAACACCTCCTTGAATAGGTGTTGCGCCAACGCCGTTGGCCTGTCGGAAGGGTGTGGCCATTGGGTTTGGTGTGACTATCGCCTGGCGTCGGGGTGCGATACCGTCGAAACCGGTAGAAGACCCTCCCTCATACAAAGGAGTATTCTCTCCTCCCAGCAGTGATGATTGGGTTTCAGTAAGGGCTCTGATATTCTTAATCTCATTGGCAATGTGATCTTCCTCCGGAGGAGCGCGAGGGGTCCTGATCGGTGTCCCGCCCACAATTGCGGAATAATTCCCAAGCAATCCTCGTGTCGTTTCTTCTTCTCCAGCCATCTTGCTAGCCCTGTCCCCTGCCATACCCATCTTGATGATATCCTCCATTTCACTTTCACTAACCTGTGGACTCGGCAAGACAAGGGCCCTTCGTTTGCTACTCTGCTCCGCTTCGCGGATCCTTTGCATTTGACCAGCTCTAGCCGCCGCAGCAAAGGCGGCGGAGTTGCCATTCTTATCATTCTTCCTCTTCTTCCGCTCCGCCTCGTCGTCCTGGTCTCCTTTGCGCTTGTTGGCAAGCTGTTGCTTACGGGGGTCGAACATTTCCCGCTGCCGCTCATTCCTAGCTTCCTCCTCGATTGTATCGTAGAAACCAGGTGCCGCTGGTTTTTCGAACGGGATATCGGCATTGTAGTCCATTTCACCCTTCTTCCGGGTGACTACCTTGATATTGATGCCAGCGTTTTTGAGTTCACGGCGCTTCTGAAGCACAGCAAGTCTCCGCGATTCTTCCAACTGTCGTTCTCTAGCCTTGCGCTTGGCTTTCTTTCCCTGTGTGTTCGCCAAACGAGCTCGAGCTTCACTCAGCATCTCCTTCTCATCCTCGTCAAGGTCAATCGTATCCGGACGAGCGGGCTTCGATTCAGGATCGGGATCGAGTTCACCGGGCCTATTCGAAGTTAGCCATCTAGGAAACAAACTGCGACTAGGATTAAGGATTAAGATTTAACATACCGTAACCGCCTCACATCGTCCGCACTGGGTGCAGCAGTCTCTCCGCCCTCAGGACCCCCCAGGCCCAGCTCATCGTTCTCACGAGCTTCCGCTTCGTCCAGCAACTTCTGGTAGCGCTCAAGACACTGCGTGGCCGTGCGTCCAACGATCGGGGCAATCGTACGCCACTGAGTGGGCATCAACTTGGCCAAATGCAGCAACTTTTCATCCTCCTCCCTCGACCACTCGACCTTCCGGATGCCGGGGTCCAGCCATTCAACCCATCGTGCCTTGCATTGCTTAGGGGTTTTCCTTGCTAACAGTGAAGATACTCGCGCCCACTGGTTGAGGCCATACTTGGATACCTGCGGAATACATCTATCAGTACCGATCCGATCGCATCACAGCATTGTACTTTGTATTTGGTCAGGCGCTCGATAAAACTTACGGCCGCTCGAAGCACCTCATCCTCGATGTTCGTCCTAGACATATGTGAGTGTTTGGCCAAAAAATATCGCAAAATCGCAAAGGTTCTTACCAGACACCTCCTTTGACCACCGGCATGGCTGTTAAGATTCAGCGGCCGTTTTCAAGCCGATCAACGCCAATTACAATTCAAGGTGTGGGAACAAAATAAATGGGGGATTAGATTGAACCCCAAAGCTAGTGGCTGCAGTGGTCAATGTCGACAATGAACCAACGCGGACAGAAAAGCACGTCGCTGAGAAGTCAGTCTTGATCGGCGTTCGAATTGCCCGCGATAACCGCGACGGGCTTTAGCGCGGCAGACGCACTAGCATTCAATTTAATCGCCCCGCCATACCGTATTAGGTAAGCGGGTCCAGATTTTTGATCGCAAAATAATTCAGACTATCTACCAGCCCAGAAGGAGAAAAAAAGAACAGACATCCAACCTTACAGTTTAGTATCGCTATCTGGCTGACAAGGTTTCAAAAATGTCTCCTTCCAACGATGCCCCCAAACAATTCAGCCAGCCTTCCCGTAAAGGCAAGAAGGCGTGGCGTAAAAATGTGGATGTGACGGAGGTTCAGGAAGGCCTCCGACTGTTGAAAGATGAAGAAATCAAAGGGTAAATACGGCCGTTTTGTTCAGAAAAAAATTCCTACATAATATGTTATACGTACTGATCTCATTTTGCAGTGGTGTTGTAGCAGAAAAACCATCCGAAGAACTGTTCACCTTCGATACCACCGGTTCATCAGAAATCCGCAAAGCCATCGAGAAGCAACACAAACCACTGAAGTCGCAAGAAATCCTTGCCCAACGGTCGGTCATCCCGGGAGTAGACACTCGCAAACGCCAAAGTTCGAAGGTAACAGATGGAGTTATTGAGCCAAAGAGTAAAAAGCATAAGAGCGACTGGGTTACCCGGAAGGATTGGCTGCGCTTAAAACAGGTGGCTAAAGAGGGCAACCCTATTCAGAAGGTTCAGACAGGTGAATTCTACGATCCTTGGGCTGATGTTGAAGATCCAACGCCTGTGGATGACCCACAATTCGATTTCCTGCCAAAGCCGAAGCAGAAAGTTGCACCTGCAACGATAAAGCACACTCCAATCTCACTTGCTGCAAATGGAAAGCCAATCCCTGCTATCCGCAAGCCGGAGGCTGGCACAAGTTATAATCCAACCTTTGAGGAATGGGATCGTCTCATACAGGAACAAGGAGAGAAGGAGGTGGAGGCAGAGAAGAAACGCCTAGAGGAAGAACGCAAGGAGCAAGAAAGACAGCGTTTGATAGCTGAGGCCCAAAACGACGATGGGGAAGTAATGTCGGATGATGAAAGTGCCTGGGAAGGGTTTGAAAGCGAATACGAGACCCCGGATTGGCTGAAGAAGAAACGTCCAGAGAGAAAGACGAAAACACAGAGGAACAAGATCAAGCGTCGTAAGGAAGCTGAGCGGCAAGCGAAATGGGAGGAACAGATGAAGAAGAAGGAAGAGCAAGTTGAGCAGGCAAGGGCCATTGCCGAGAAAGTCAAGCAGCAAGAGCTAGAGCGCGCTCAGGAATCAGAAGACTCTGATGGGGAAGGTGATGACACTGTTCTGCGGCGAAAGCCCTTGGGAGGAAAGACACGGTATGTCTCCCTATCATTTGCTCGTATATTGTTCGGTAACTGACTTCAAACCAGTGTCCCCGAGAAACGACTCGAAGTTGTCCTACCAGATGAACTACAAGATTCACTGCGCTTGCTTAAACCAGAAGGCAATCTACTCGACGACCGATTCCGGACGTTGATCGTTCAAGGAAAGCTGGAGTCTCGAAAGCCAGTGACACAGGCCAAGAAGGCGAAGAGAAAGGCGACGGTGAAGTGGGGCCACAAGGACTTCAAGGTCCCAGGAATGTAAATAAATTCCCTTTGCGTTTTGATGTCGATTTCTCTCTACATAGACCTCTACTGTATAATGAGCCGGTTTTAAATACAAAAGTTCTTATGCTTTCCATTGACAAATCCTACGTTGAACAGAAATAGTGAGCTGTAGCCTTCTTCAAGCTATATTAGTAGAATTTTTACCTAACAATTTCGTGGTCACGAGAGTATGGACATTTATATTTATACATGGGTAATAAACCATAGAGGTCGAGACTCGCGAGTGGGCCGTCCGAAAATTTAACTTTAGCGCATTTTATCGGATCTATCGTTGATTTCTCTCCGCATCAATAATTATTTTTCTTTTCTCCTCACTTGCCATAACCAAAACACCATGCAATAATTCCCACTCTACCATTGGAATGGACTTGAAAACACTTTCCAGCAATTGGAAGAAACTCCAGGAGACGCTGAAAAAAGATCCTGTCTCCAACACTTCTACGAAACGCAAGACGTCGGACCGCGAAGGTGGAAATGGTGTGGTGAAGAAACGGAAAACGGAGACGGTAGAAGGGAAATCCAAATACGAGCAATCTCGTTTACTGATAAAAAGGAAAAAAAGGATGGGAATGGCCGAAGGCGCTTCGGGCGGAGGCAAAGATGGTGCCCAAGAGACCGTTGTGAAATCCATAACCCGAAAGACTTCCACTGCTTCGCTTGCGCCGCAGCCTGAAGTGACAGTTGCCAAGGTTAATGAGGGCCGGTCACCGACGTCAGTACCTCTTTTATCTTTTTGTCGTGCTCTTCGCTTAAGATTTTTGCTAATATTCTTTTAGTGCGGAACTAGGTAAATATGTTGCGATGGACTGCGAGATGGTGGGAGTCGGCCCCAACCCCGATCACGACTCTGCTCTTGCGCGCATCAGTATTGTCAACTTTAACGGCGAACAAGTGTACGACTCCTTTGTACGGCCGAAGGAAATGGTCACGGATTGGCGGACACATGTAAGCGGCATAGCCCCGAAACACATGGTGGGGGCGCGGTCTCTCGAGCAAGTTCAGAAAGACGTTGCAGAGATCCTTGATGGCCGGATACTTGTAGGCCACGCTATAAGGAATGACCTGGATGCTCTTCTTCTGAGCCATTCTAAGCGCGACATTAGAGATACCAGCAAACACCCCCCTTATCGGAAGATCGCTGGCGGCGGTTCTCCCCGCTTGAAAATGTTGGCTTCGGAATTCCTAGGGCTGGATATTCAGAGCGGAGCACATTCTAGTGTGGAGGATGCTAGGGCTACAATGCTTTTGTACCGGCGGGATAAGGATGAATTTGAAAAGGAGCACCTAAGGAAATGGCCCGTACGAGTGGTGGTTGACCAAGATAAAGGAGACGACCAGCAGAAGAAGAAGAAGAAGAAGAAGAAGAAGACTCGCAAGAGGTGATTTAGATTGGTCACAGTCAAACCTGTTTTATAATATACCCAAGACGCATACATTTTGAAGCTATCTATTTTGATACCTTTAGATATAGATTTACGGATTGCATACTGTTACTCCACAAACATGTAGAATTGAGCTCTATCATAGATAATTCTCCTTCAATTGGCATATTCTAATTTAACGATTTAGGAAAATGAAATGCATTCCTATTGTCGTTCCGCTAATATTTTCGAAGCCGGAAATTTCCGCTCTCGTTGGCCTTCAAATCACTTTATGCTGAGAACGCGTCGCGCGCACTAAATTAACTCCGCCGACGATCCATCTTCACAACATCATACAACGGCGCAAGAGCTTCAATCTTTTCATTAATATCCAGTCCAATTACTTCATCCTTTTACACTAGTCATTGCAATTTAAAGGCACCATGTTCACCATTCAAACCCAGCAACAGTCCTTGGCATCAGAAAATACGAGCTCAACAAACAATGTTACCCCCAATATTCTCCCTTGTCGAATCAATCATGATGGCCCCGTTGGGCCACTGAATCGTTACTGGAAAGTCGAATCTGATGAAAAAGGTGAGCGTTCCCACTAGTCTTCTAGACCCCTATGTTCATTGAGATAGACAAAACCTTACAAATTACGCATTTCCGGGGCCGCAAATTGCGTGGCCGCCGCGTTGCAATCCCGGAGGGATACGAAGGTAAGAATTGACTTAGGTGTGACTGCTATGATTCCTGCAACGTCTCTAATAACCCGATATAGGTGTTGTTGCGCTCCCAACAGAGCGTGTAATGCCATCCACTCAAAACGGCGTGAGCTCCGCAAATGAGGATGCCGAACAAGAAGAGCCTGTCAAAATCCTAGAAAAGCAGGCCACCTTTGATGATTATATGGTGTGGGGCCATGAACTGGCACCTGCAGCCGATGACTCCTTTGTCAAAGGAGTTGAAGAGTGGCTCAAATTGGCCGAAGCGGTGGGTTATCACCCTCTTTTCTTTTCCCGTGAGTGATCGAAGACTGACTTGGAGCAGATGCATTGCCAGCCCAGCAGTGAAAAGTCCTCATGAATCCGGCTATCTGATGAGCTGTGAACATCCTATGCGACGAAACCGTTCTGCTATAAATAAGCCTCCCTCATAAGAGTGCCTACAGGATACACCACTATCAAGAATCCGTGACGCCGCCCGACAAGACGCGGTCTTGGTTCTCGAACCATTGGCTACACACGGATATCTTCACTTCAGTCATTTAGGTCGAAGGAGTCCGGCAAACGTCTATCCGTGGTGAAATGAGCGCAGGATTGCTTATGAGCCCGGGACCATTTCCGATCCGGACAGCAGAGATATACGGGCAATACTAACTGGACCTCTCATATGCCGACCCCATAATTTTGCTTTCATCTTCATCCAGTCTCTACGCATTTGAATACATGTCAGCGGCTCAGCCTTGGGTCGCTCTTTTAGCGCGTCAATTGCCTTGCCTTGATCATGCGTCTTATACGATTTCGTTGCTAAGAAGCTACACATAATGTCTACAAAAAAATGATATTCTCAATATATCAAGCAGATGGGTATGCTTTGATGAATTTTATTATTCTGGTTTATCTTACACTATTCATCCCTCATGTGATCTACGTACAGGCCATATATAGATAGAAAGGGAAAGTCATCAATAACGTCGATAAGCCCTGACCGCCCAACAATTCTGCCAGACACAGATCAAAAGATATGGGGTAAATCTGATCAAATCAATCCTCATCTTTCGGAAGTCTCGTCATACAAATACCATCATGCAAGCTAGCAACGAAGCCAAACTAGTGCCCGAGGCACTAATCTCGAAATTCGAGATCAGCAAACTACTCCGGCAAGGTCTGAACCCCCCACATTATTGTAACATATTCCACCACAAAACCCCACTAACATACGAGTATAGATCAAAGTGGCCGACGCATCGCCCTACTGGGAACAATCGAAGGAAAACTAGGCCTCCTCATAGCCGAACGAGCCGCCTTCGCAACTGAATCCCTCAAAGTTCTAAAAGCATTCCACTCAGCAATTACCCGCGTAAACAACCTAGGCGACAACGACATCTACCGCTGGTACCTGGCATCTTTAGGCACAGACGGTGAAGGCCAGCAATCTGCCGATCTCAAACTAAACCTTATATGGCCATGTACCGAGCAGCATATCAAGAAATATTCCGATCAGGTCCTACGCATGGTGACCGAGACGCCGGAGATCTACCGCAATTACATCCGGCCGTATATGAGTGCCAAGCGGGAGGAGGGCCGGTTGAACTGGGTGTTTAATATCCTTGAAGGCCGTACGGAACAAGAAGATGTCATTCTTCGGGATAAGGGTCACGGCCCTGAAGATGGGTTCTTGATGCTTCCCGACCTTAACTGGGATCGGAAAACGATGAGCTCGTTGCATCTGTTGGCTCTTGTTGAGCGGAGAGATATTTGGAGCTTGCGGGATCTGAAGAAGAAACACATTCCTTGGTTGCGGTATCTGCGGCAGCGGTTACTGGAGGGCACGGTGAATATGTATCCGGATCTGGAGCAGGATCAGCTCAAGCTTTATGTGCACTGTAAGTGGTGTTTTAATGGCTTCGATGTAGCGGGGCATTCTTTGACAATGATCAGATCAACCGACGTATTACCACTTTCATGTCCACATTGTTAATGTCATGCTTGAAGCTGGCGCTACGCAGGCTACGGGTAAAGCTTTTGGATTGGAGAACATCATCTCCCAGTTGGAGACTATTTCCGGAGACGGGGAAACAAGTATGGCCGATGTCAGCTTGAGCTATTTCCTGGGTGAGGCCAGTGAGCTGTGGACTGGTATCTACGAACCGCTTAAACGGGGAGTGAAGCAGTTGCAGAACTGAAGCTCTATTCCAGCTATAAACAAGTAGAAGTATAGATATATGTATGGTTGTGAATGAGATAAGCTATGACAGAGATCAAATTTCCAACCAGGTCATCTGATAAGAAGGCGGAAGAAGTCATGTTATTTTATCTAATAAATTTACACTAACCCCGCAGACCAACTCCAACCCCCTCACCAACTAGCAACATCATTTCACCAACTCCACTGCATCCCTCGACTTCAAACCAAAATATTTACTTTTCCAACCACAATATCCGTAAAATCACATTATTCCCAACAAATACCCAGCAACAGAAAAAACAATGACAGACCATGTCGACGTCCCCGAAACCAACAAGGCCTTCGTGCCGCTCGGTACAACCTCCCCTCCCCCACCTTCAAGAGAGAAGACCAAAAAACTGCACAACAACTAACATAAGAACCCCAGAAAACAACCCCGAAGTAATGTCCCACCTAGTCCATCAACTAGGCCTCCCCCCAACCATAGGCTTCACGGACGTATTCTCAATCGACGAGCCTGACCTCCTAGCCTTCGTCCCGCGACCCTCCTACGCCCTCCTCCTCGTCTTCCCCGTTTCCCGCACCTACGAGTCCTCCCGCATAACAGAAGACAGCAAACTCACCGAGTACGAAGGCTCTGGCCCCTCAGAACCAGTCATGTGGTTCAAACAAACGATCCGAAACGCCTGCGGTCTGATCGGACTGCTGCACACTGTCTCCAACGGTGAAGCACGGACACAGGTTCTTCCCGGATCGGATCTGGATGCGCTTCTGCAGGATGCGGAGCCGCTTGGTCCTGTTGCGAGGGCCAATCTGTTGTATGAGAGTAAGGCGTTGGAGAGTGCCCATGCGGATGCGGCGAAGCTGGGCGATACGGCGGCGCCGCAGGCGGAGGATTCGGTAGACCTGCATTTTGTGGCGTTTGTGAAGGGGGTTGATGGGCGGCTGTGGGAGTTGGATGGGAGGAGGAAGGGGCCTCTGGAACGGGGGGTTTTGGGGGAGGGGGAGGATGCGTTGAGTGAGAAGGCGCTTGAGTTGGGGGTTAGGAGGTTCTTGAAGACGGAGGCTGAGGGTGGGAACCCGGATTTGAGGTTTAGTCTTGTTAGTTTGGGGCCGCTTTTTGATTGATTGGTTGATTTGCGGGTTCATCGAGTTTTTGTGAATTCCTTCCTTTATGTATGCATATTTATTTGAATAGGTGTTTGGAGTTCCATATAAACTGGGCTTGCATATGCTATGTTAGCTGGTGTTGAGACAATAATCTAGATCGGGTGGTAGACTGGCAGTAGCATAAGTATGTATGGATGGACAACACAAGTTCACCCAGTATCTACAACAGAGAATTGATATGCTAGTTCGTGTATCTATATACACGTTATACATCATTTCCATTGACCCACCATTCCTCCGAGTTAAACTTCAAAGCTTCATCTCCACAAGCCCACCACCCAGCGGTCAGATTGCGCGCAAACACCTCCAAAGCAGAATAGGCCACAATATCTCCCCACTGACCGGAAGGAGAAGTGCCGCCAAAGAATATCTTCTCAAAGATCTCCCTCAAATTCGGCTTTCGAGAATGCACATCCGGAACAGCGGCAATGAACCTCCTAGTGACGACACCATCTCCCCCTTTCCCTATAGGATCGGTCTGCAGTCGAGGATGTTGCTTCATTCCAATTACAAGTACTTCATAGGGTTTCCGCCAAAGGCCATCCAGCGGCGTGATAGGATCCCCATTTGTAGTAGTCTTGATCCAAACCCATTCCTCACAGACGGAAAGGCCCACGCCTTGGATAGCATCATAGGCCGTTTTCCGCGCCTTTGCGGAGTTGGTTATCCATATGGCGGCTATGGATCTGTGGGTCTGTTTTTCGACTAGCTTCTGAGTCGATATAACATCATTCTCATTGTCGGTCGGAGGGATATAGTGACTATTCTGCAAATGTACTCTGAGTATATCTCGAATATGCTGCGTAAGTAAATCACCCTCGAGGTAGGACTGCGTATGATAATGGCCGCTGCGTCGGACAGACCTATTCAGCCAGGGCGGATCAAGGAGGATCAGGTCGAATTTCCGGTCTCGAGGAAGACCCGGTATTGGATCTGTAGAATTACTTGGTTTCATGGATGACTGTGATACAGGCAAGTTGCATAGTAAGAAACTTGATAGCGGCGGTATATCATACGTATGATAATGGCGTTCGGCATACTCGGACCCGGTTGCGTTGTCGAGCTTTTCCGATTCACAGCGAACTTCCACAGTCGCATGGCGAAGGGAAGTATTTCTGACCACGAGATTGCACAGACTCGACATGGAGCCGAAGAGATTCACCCCAGGGGAAAGGATCAAAGGTGGGTTACCCGGCTCAGGGTCTCGAGGCGCACCTCGCACCTCAGTAGACTTCTCACGGGTAACCGAGTCCACATAGTCATCGACAGGAAATCGACAGCTTTCGTCCCTGTTGGGCTCCTTTGCTTTCCTACTTCTTTTCCCTAAAGCCACCGCCCCTTGGTCACGATGAGCAGGTTCCCCCTGCGCACAATTCTGTGCCAAATCCTTCCGCCCAAAACACCACTCAGCGCCAGCGCCCAGGCTCTCCCGGATCTCACGCAGAGCATCTCTCACCAAAGGCGCAATGGTATCATAAAAAGCCCGCTCTGACACGGGAATCCTCTGTAGCACTTTTGCCTTTGCGGCATGGCTTTTAGGCTCTGTAGATACAGGGTAAGGGTCCTTCAGGGGGGTTGAAGATAAGAGATACCTTGTATTGGTGGACTTGTGTATTCTAGAGATACTTTTGATGGGGTCTAGCTCTGAAGAACCTGGTGATGGTCTTTGTTGGCTTGATGAAAGGTCTTGTGCGAGAGCAATGGATGTGGGAATATCGAGAAGAAATGTTGTGTTCTGAGAGTTTTGGCAGAGAATTGAGGATCTTGTCATTGTTGGTAGTCTTCTGGGGAAATTGGACATGCGGAGATGGAGATGAGGGTTTGCACAGATCAATGGTGATTGAGTTTAACAGCTGTCATGGCTTCCATCTCACGAAAAGTTCTCCAAGCCTTTACCTATGCGTACTCATCAACAGAGACTATATTGAGTTCCCCATGAGTGTCGAATTGTATGTTCTCGAGTAGAGTAGAACTATAAGAGAGAACATATACCATTGAAAGAAAAACACCATGTCCCTGCAGGTATGCTTAGTCATCTGAGCCCTATCTAACTAACCAACCAATATCTATCCAACATCTATTGATCTATGGCATCGAACAGTGATAAACATGACAGCAGTCATAACAATCAAAAACTCTATCGTTGTCGGGAATTTATTAATATCTGAACCGCATCTCCCTTGGCGGCAGCAGGGCGTAATACTGGGCAAAGGGCAATAGTGAAGAAGGTTTCTAGCAGAAATTTCAAACGGCCTCTACTATAATTTCTAAATAACTATATAAGGACAATTTCTTCTAGTCTAAATGGTCTATCTCTTGATTCAGTCATTCCGCCCTATCCCTGTGCTTTGAACGTTCACCATGAAGAATATCATTTTCTCTACTATAGTTATTCATCTCCTTTTCTCTCTCAACCATGTGGCTGCACAAAATCAGCCGACGCCGCCGCGAATAAACCCAGGGCCAGAATGGGAAATTTCACCACCGGCGCCGCTGCCGCCAATATGAGAAGAGCCAGGGCGACAACCACAAGGTCCACCATGGCTACGACCAGTAGAGCCACGGTCCCAACACCAAGACTACTATAATCCCAGACCAAATCCAAATTTACAACCGCTGCCGGAAAAGCAAAGGCCACAATCCTCAAAGTCAAGACCAAATCCAAGCTTAACAGCACAGCCAGCGCCACTACCCTATAATCTAGGACCAGATCCAAGCTTCTCAAGGCAAAATAGCTATCGCGCCGAAAGCCACCACATAAAAACAAGATAGTGCCATCAGAGAACACACGCGTTGCAACAATCCACGCAGTTAGCCAATCATATCACAAGACAATCATCACGAATTGGGGTGACTGACTTTATCCAGAAATGCGCTTTTCACCCCGCAGTTAGCAAACCTAAGCACACACGTAATAGACCTGAGAGGCATGCGTGCATAACCAAGAGCAAGATCCATGAGCAATGGTTTAGAGGAGCTAGGAGAATGGGAATTGCTTGTCGTCCAGAAATTTCGGTAAGAGGACCGCTGAGATTATATCATAATGAGTTTACTATTTCTAACAGTGCACAGCGAAAAATGGATGCACAATTGAGCTATTTAAGACGCCCTTTCAGGGTAGTTTAGAGCGGCAACATGCGGTCATGAGCTTGACAAATCAGTAAAAAAGTGGGAAAGGAAGGAGAATATCTTGTTTTGAAACTATTACGTGGATAATTATGTCTCATATGATGTAAGAAGAAGAAGAAGAAGAAAGAAGGAAACCTCTCCAATCTAAATCTTTGGGGCTGAGCTATGTGAGCTTGTAAAGTCTAGCAGATATTATCATTCTCTTAAGTTCAACAGGGCGCACCGAGAGGGTTCCACCATATCGGGCGTACTTAAAAATGAAACTATGTTAACTATCGGACCTCGATTTCACCAAATAGGGGCTGGAGCTGAGGTCTTAGATCTTGCTTTCGCATAGACATAACGCTAGAAGTCGCTCGTCATTGTCTTATTGGGCGGAATTTCATATATCTCCGAGAGATACGAGATATATAAAAAATCATAGTGACACAATTGTAAGTTTGACTCGGCTATGTTTCCTAAGGATACTTTGAAGTAATGCAGAACTCTCCCTACCTACTTAGAAAATGAAGCACGGCGGAGACAGCAGAGTAAGTGCCGTAGCTGAAGGTATGCAGTCCGAATTCAAACTATAACTCCTATTTAGTACCTCGATCGCTTCAGCAAGCCTATTTTTGGAGGCATGACATAAGTGGGAATTGTGGCTAGCTACGAGGTAGGCTGAATCGCAAAATGCTCAACGCCTGATTTCGTGTGGTTATTGTCTTTTCAGAACGAGAGAGAGAGAGACAGGGTGCGAGTAGAAGGAAATCAAACCCCTCATAGAAAGACATTCCCTTGGACGGACATCGACCAGTAACTACATACACCGGCTGCGCACACCCTGGACAGTTTGTGCATCATGCTCTTCAGCCGCACTCGGCCATTACCGACTGATATCTTTCCTTTTCTTCTTTTTCTTTTTTTGGTTTTAACCCACTCCACCTCAGAACATGTCGGAGGAAGTACTAGTCAGTGAAAGGCTCACTAGGCTGTGATAGAGCGAAGGTGACTGACATATTGTGTATGTACCGATCCGATGCATGCATCAGAAGAGCCATTATTCCCCAGACACGCATGGTAATGGATGTCCGGAAAAGAGGAAGCTTAAGATGACTATAAGTCTCATACTTCCGTTGAATACAATGATCCAGAAGTATATTGAGCATTTCAAGCTAACTCGAAGACTTATAGTACAAGTTACCAGGTATACTTTTTTTTGAAATAGGAGGGAAGCCTACACATTCCACAAACATGATCATAAAAGCCATCCACGCTCATGCCAAACAGTGATTTATGATTGGCGGCCTTGTATATATCGCTACATAGAGCTGAACAGTCCCCACTGGCTTCTATAGATCATTATCCAAAGCATCTTATAGCTCATATATACGTGGTACTTACAGGGGCCTCACGATGAACGGGCTATGGTATCAGCTCAGCCAGGTTTTCTAATCCGATACAACCATTTGTTCGTTAAACTGCGGACTACGCATCTCTTATGCTACTGTTGCCTCTAGCTAGCCTATATAAACCCTCTCCCGGACCCCCAAGAAGTGTGTCTTTTCAGTATATCAAGTCCTCTAGTACTTCTCACTTAGATACATTCACTCTCGTGATTCATCCTCCAGTTTCCAAAAGTCTTCAAAATGAGAATGCAAGGCGTGTTCACCTCCCTGTTGGTCACAGGGGCCCTCTCCGAGTCCTCAGTCAAGCAATACGAGGAATTATGCCATACGAAGGACGGCACAATCGAAGAGATCTCTCCTAGTTATAAGGTCTTGTACAAGTGTGGCCAAGTGGGAAACCACAACGGGGAGCCCGTGACCAGCATCGCGACTGCCAAGGCTTGCGCAGAGCTTTGCAAGGCAACCCTCGGATGCACCGGGAGTTCATGGGCTTCCAAGCAGAAGTCATGTGTGCTGAGCGGCAGCCGGAAAGGTACGGCCCGCGAGTACACCCTGTACATGGAAAACGTTGTCGGGAGCGACCACTTCCATAAGGGAGAAGAAGATCCCTTTAGTAAGGGATCGAGCGAGACTGGTTCCTGTGAGGGGCTCATCGAGAAGTTTGCGGCCAAGTTGAATGAATGCAAGTGCAAGAATACTAACAATAGTGGTGGTAGTACTGGAGGGAATTCTGACAGAAGGTGTAAGTCACTCGCTTCATATACAGACACTTCTCTTTGGTGTTCGTTTATTCTCCTTCAGGGCTGTTCTGGTGGGCAGAAGAATGGTACATAGTCAATGAGATATTACGGATTCGGGGTGATGGCGGTATCACTAACAACACTTCACCACTATTATGTGAAGCATTCGGAGTTTACTTACAAAAGCTAGTGGACGATGTTGGCGGGCGTGACGTTAAGCCTCCTTTCACAGTGAACTCTGTCAGGGAATGCATTGATGCCTGTGCCAGTTATAAGGACAATGAATGCAAGCGCGCAATTTGGACGAACAACGCAGACGGAAATTTCCAGAGACCCTGCTGGCTCAGGGGGTGGAACGGTGTCGCAAAGGTTCCTACTAAGGTGGGAGGATACAGCAGTGCCCATGTGCAGGAGTAAGGCCTTTGGGTAAGGAAGATCCTCACCTTTGATGCAGGACATTTCCGGACTGGGTATTCAAGAAGAAAGTGACCATTTGATGCCATGTACTTTGGTCGGTAACTCTCATTCCGGACATCGGCTGAGACATGGGGTACTATATAGCATGCTTGCTTGTGAATCAGTTGAAGTGCCATATTGGTGTTGGAGAACATATCAATGAACTCGAAGGGTTGTTTATAAGCCGGCGATTAAACCAATCTTTAGAACTCTTATCTCTCGGTAAACAGGTAACCGTGGGAGTGCCAACTCTCGGTAGCAAACAAAAGAAAAACCTAGGGCTGGGGTAAAGAATAAGTCTTCTATTTCAGAAATAGGTGAATTCCTAAGGTGATACAGGCGCTGCTAGGCAAACAATTCACAAAAGCTTCGTATCGGAACTATCAAGGAAATTCGTCACATCACCCTTAGTCTAAATCCACTGCAAGATCCAGACCACAAGAAATACAGGACTATAGAAAATGATAGCAAAAGACAACAACAATTCTTCCTGTATCCAACACACAGTTAAGGTTGAAGAGACACAGTTTGAGGATCGGTGGTTCGCACCACTTGATGCTTTATTGACAAAATGTGACACCACCATATGCTCTTTAAAAGGAAAAATAAAAATAAAATAGAAGATAAAAAAAAAAAGGCACTTTTTTCTCTGTCGTCTCTCCTTTCCCCCTCTTCCAAGACGATCCAGCGTCAGTCTAGGTGAGATAAGGGTCATTTCGTGCATATAACCATACTACTCTGTATCCGGAAAAGTAGTGAGAAATGAAATGAAAAAAAAGATGTTAACTTTATACATAAAGTTGAAACAAAGCGAGATTAAAAGGTTATATGCGAACCTCAGCGCTAGTAGCAACCCAAATTAGCTTCCATGCAAGTGAGGCCACGGATAGGCTCGGATTGACTTACACGTCCACGTCGTCCTCCAGCGGGCTGTCCTTGGGCAGGCTGCTGAAAATTATATTGAGGGGGATACTGGTACATCTGAGCCGCACCCATGACAGGGCTGAACTGCTGGGGACCAAAGCCGGGCTGGTTAAGCATAGAGCCAGAAGGGCTCATCTGTGTAGCGCCGGACAAAGTATTAGCCTGAGCCTGCATGGTTCGAAGGTTGTCCACCGAAGGCGCTCCACCTGGATACCCAAAGTTGGCACTACCTAAATTCGGGTAGATTCCACCAGGCGAAACGCCTCGGGATTGCGCAGCCAGATAAGCCTGGTACTGCGCCTGTTGAAGTGGCAACAACGGGTCTTGACCAAAGCCAGAACCATTGACCCCTGCGACCCCGTTCAAGGGATTGATACCCCCCGCAGAGCCAAGGCCATTCATTCCATTGATGGAATAAGGGTCAAATGAGGACTGCTGATCGGGTGCAATAGACCGAGGATTATCCAAATTTTGGGCAAGCATGGCCGGAACGTATTGTCCATTGTACTGCCTGTCTATTGATGACTGAGAAGGATAATTGGAAGGCGCAGGCCGAGAGGCGGGACGCTGCTGTTGCTTCTCTGAGTTGGACCCATGATCCCGTCCATGATGACCGTCTCGGGCGCCTCCTCGAGAAGAAAGGCCGACTTCATCCATCAGTCGCTTGTACCCTTGGCTTGGTGTGGCCTTCAGCTTGGTGAGCACTTTCGATACATTCTTTACAACCTCTGCACGCATGGATTCGTCGAAAAAGGGTGTAGTCAAAACCTTGAAGATCAAGGTCGCTCCCGAGGTTTGGTCGCTCAAAATCTTCTCCAAGACCTCGTCACCAGGGCTAAAGAACAACGCCTTCAACACGATTTCACGGGCATCGGGCTCGTTGCGTTGATTAATGACCTTAAGAACTGTCAAGTAGGCAACTTTGTGGGTGCAAAGATGCACCAAATGCGGCACGAGCCTTGGAGCAAGCACAGTTCGGCGGCGAGGGAAAGTACAGGTGTCGAGGAACCATGTGAGTAACAGCGCACCATTTGCATTTGTAGCAAGCTGTACACTGTGAAGGGAGATTGCAGCAGCAAGCATGCGCTGCTGATCCTTGGTGGCGTGGTGACTCTCGAGGCAGGCTCTCATAGCCCGAGCCCCGAATCGTCCTTGAGAAACCTCCCACATCCGGCTAAGCATGGTTTCGAAAATAAAGTCATTAAACGAGGCGCCAAAGCGTAGGCAACACTGTAGAACGTAGTTTCCGTACTGATCAAGGAAGAGAGGAACGGTATATGGCCGAAGTGCATCCACTATCATCATCTTCTGAGCCGGAGTCTGAGCGACGTCGATTATCTTCTGAGCAGCCCAGGTTCCGTTCTTATGGACACCAATCTCAGCGATGTGTGGGGCGATCTGGACAAGCATTTGCTCTTTGATTGGTTCCGAGCAGAATTCGAAGAGCTTTTGAACGACGGTGTTACCCAGATAGTCAGAGGCGAGTTCTGCAATCTCTGGTAGCATCGAGATCGCAGTCTCCTCAATTTCCTGGACCGAGCATGCGCCATTATCGATCCTCTTGCGGATGTCACGAAGACGTGGAGCATCAAACATCCGGGTTTGACTAGGCTCGGGGATTGGAGGAATCTCATCCTCAAATGCCTGGAAAGCAATCGCCTTTTGGATACTGGCAGTGATATTGAGCGTGTCTTCATCAGTAGCGCCGAATTCCTTTACTATCTGCACCATCTCCGGCTGAAGGTCAGAAAGGGGAGGTAGCTGCGGAACAGCAGCTCCAGAGTCGGGGCTCTCCATCCCATCAGTGGCGCTCGACTTCGCATTGTGATCTGGGGTTGGAGAAGACTGGCTGCCATTGGGCCCAGGCGTCCCCGATGCAGAAGTGCCAGGAACTTTGGCGTATCCAATTCGGACAGGGCCTGCGCCAGGGAAAATCTCCGTGCCGTTGAGTATGGATTTGGCTTGAACAGCACTCTCAACACGCTCGAAATTGACGAATCCGCAGTTCTTGTGCGTCAGCACCCGAGTGGATTCAATCTTGCCATATCTGCTGAAAATAGCCGCTAAAGAAGTGATGGTTGTGGAAACCGGAATGCTGCCAATCCAGAGGGCGCGAGTCGGACCATCCTGATTATTCTCATCAACGACGTCGCCTTGTCGCATGCCCAGACTAGGACCGCCGCCTCCACCCAAATGCATCATCTGCACTGCCTCGGACAGTTCGTCATACTCTCCACTCTCTGCAATATGCAGATCAGCTGCGCTAAAGCTGTTCTCGAGACGCGAAGGGGTGGCAAGGTAGTTGCGAATTGAGGATCGCTGGGGAGGAGCCTCCAGGATTCCTGCAGTCCTGGCCCGCGGCCGGTTGACTGAAGCGTGATTGGCAAATGCCTGGACGGCCAGGTTGTGTTGATGAATCTGGGCTTGAGTAGCAGCCAGCTGGGCAGCGGTTGCAGCTGCTGAAGGTGTGACAGTACCAGAGGGAATTTGGGAGTAGCGGTTCTCATACTCGAGGTCTTCATCATCTGCATACTTTTCCTTGGCGTTCACAGAGTACGACCGAAACCTGTTGTTGTTCTTCATCATGGCCAGTTCCGCCAGCAGCGGTGGTAGTGAAGACGCTTGCTGTTGTTGTTGTTGCTGCTGTTGCTGCTGGAGAAGCACATCCACTGAGGGTCGCACAAGAGTGGCTCGTGCTTGTTGCGGGGTCTCAGCAAGTCCCAGATAGTCCAGCGTTTTGACATCGGTGTCCGCGAGTCCATCTCTCGAAAAAGATGAATGACTAGGAGACGTAGGTCCCTCAGAAGACCGGATGCTCGTTAGAGTAGTCGCCCGATCGCGCCCCGTAGCCCAGCTAGTAGAAAACAAGGACGGTCCAAACGGGCTCGACGACCCCAAGTAGTTTGCCCTCTGTGGCATTGAACCAGCTCGGAGACGCGACAAAGAGGCCGTGCCCCTTCCGGGGGCAACAGGAGCAGCAGTCACGCCAGTGTCTATTCCGGAGACGCCGGAGGGGCGGAAAGGGCTAGTCGATGGCGTGGGTCGGGAAGTTTGAGACATGAAGGGTTGTTGAAGGCTTGCCTCGTTGAGCGCACCGACGGGCGAGAATCTCGAGGGAACCGTGCCAGCTCTAGCTCTCCGGGCAGGGCTATTGATCGAACCGTTGGAGGGTACCAAGTCAGGGAAACCCTCTTGACTCGGAGACTCGGGGATATTTTCGCGCAGCGGGGTAGAATGGCCACTAGTAGGAGGGCCCCAGATACTTGGCGAGACGCCTTCCTCTGCTTGAATCTCTCGTGCTCTGGTAAAGGAAGTGGGTCAGTCCATGTCATAAAACCATCAGGCAGTGACGGATTTGCTACACACCTTTTCGAGTAAAGGCGAGCTCCAAGCTCATGTGAAGGGGATCCAGCCCCTAGCCTCGCATTTCCGATTGACCCTGCAGCGCCATTTAGACCGCTTGGCCCAAAGGGTGACTTGACAGCAGCAGCTGAGGACAAATCGCTCGGGGAGCTGCGTCCCGTAGATGTCCCGGACATCGGTTGGGTGGTGGGAATATAATTGAGGTTCATATGACCCTCGGGTCGTGATACAGGTAACATTATAGATTAATTCCCTCCGCCTTAGAAAAGGCAGGCACCAGAGTTCCCAAAATATAGTTTGCCTGTGGCGTAATAGAGGTCTAGATGACGGGTCGAAGAATAAAAATCGGGCTTAGTCGAAAATGTTGACAAAAACCATGTGTTGACTGTACAATTCCTCGAGAACACCAATTGAGAGCACCCGAGAAGTTCTCGTACTCACCACTCGATCTGAGAGGATAGCTGTGGCACTCCAGTCAACCAGTATTCGACCGGTGTGTGAAAGGTGTTCGTGGCGGGGTCGACCGGAGGGCTTGGTGAGAGGAATACGTAAGCTAAAACAGAGACGACTGATACCCAAAAAGGCGAGAGAGGCAATATCAATGCTGCGCAGGAATCTGTCCGTTACGCATCGACGTTGACCACGGGAAGACGACGATGATCTTAACTAGTGTTGAGATCTGACGGTCACGATCCACCGAGCAAGAAGATCTTCGTAGTAATAATTATCGCTAGGCGACAAGGCCCACCTGAGAAGACCGTAGGGGACGCAAGCAAGCCGTCTGCAGTAGATGGTCGAGTATGTGAGGAGGTGGAAGAAAAGTAACGGTTCGCAGATGTGCGGATCCGAAAGGGCCAAGTTGAGTTCAACGGGTGGCTGGAAAATGAACTGCGCGGTGTCCCGGCTGAAGCGTCAAAGATATAGTGACAATGTGGAAAAGAACCGGGCGAAGAGACAATACTAATAGAAGAGAAGAAAACAATATTCTAACTGTAAGAGGAGAGGGTGGGGGGTGAAGAAAATATTATGTTTTGGGAGGGGAGGGAGAAAAAGGAAATCGTAAGGAAAACCGACGAGGATGAAAATAAAGAAGACAGACAGTCGTGGTAAGCGTAAGGTACGGTTTCGGAGGGAGGCTACTGAATAGGTTGAAGGGGAAAATCGAGTTAGAAAGAGACTTCGACGGGTGCGAAAGGGAAGGCGGTTTGGCCTTCTGCCGGATCCCCGGGCAGGGAAATGTCATATTGCTATTCCTATGGTTGGTCACCTGCTTCCCAGTCAGTGGGGATTCTGGAAGGTCATTCATTCAATTCATTCGCATTAAGGCAAGACTAACTATCTACTAGAATACCTTAAAGCATAAGTGCATCGTATACACTTATTTATAGTATATTCTATTCTTTCTCTACAAACCTCTAGTGGTTTTCTTGAGAGTCATACTATCTTAGTGATGTACCGAGTTGTATCAAAGCTTTAGCCTTTCGTCATGTACCTACCTGGCATTCATTCCCGGATGCCCATGAACGAGTCTCACGGTTGATCTCCAGGTACTGTACCTAATTTGCCGAACCAAACTCTTAGATAATACTTCAAAATAACGCGTGTTGTTGGTTATGATACTCCTTCATTTTTTTCTCCTTCTTTACAGTTCTTGCCTGGGGCCCTGGCTTTGTTTTTGCTCTCTCATCGATTTACCTTTTGCTAGGTTGATCTCATCCATGGTCCAGGAACTCTTCGGAAATGTTTCAGATACGCGCACTCTAGTCATGTGGTGTCTAGGCTAGGGAGTGTTGTGCACTTGATAGGCTGTTTACAGCGAGACAGCTGAACTTCTATTTAACTTGACCGGGTGCATCGATTTGTGCCCCTGGTTACTGAGCCTCTTCATGGCATGATTGATATATACGTGGATAAAGTTCAAGTTCCGTAGTTTGTGTCCATGGACCGAGTCCCTGGAAACTGTAATGCACGCCAACAATGACTTCGAGATGGCTGAGTAAGGTGTGACTTAATTTGTAGCAGTTAGTTCCATTGGATTGACAGCTCTGAAACATGCTAAACCCCGCATTCCACCAACCCGTCTCCTGTTTGACATGGAATCTTGCTGCTAGGTAACATGGTGGAGAGAGTACAAATGCTGTGACCATTGATGGTGAAACCCCGCTCCTGGAGTTCAGTGGTGTGATACGGTGGATGAGCGACATTTAATGGTATTTGGGGGTTTTGTGGTGGTGGTTGGTTAACCTTCACACCCTGTTTGCATACGTAGGCGGATATATACTTTTTGACAAGTACACCTCATATCACTACTCGGCAGGAGAATAAGTACACCCCCCAATCATCAAGGAATCTAGGCACTACCAGAGCCCCCAATTCCGCACCACAGAACCGTCACTAATTGAACAGGCCCCAATATGGCCAGGATACCCATGATGGGACCCTCTGCCCCTGCCCGGTACATGCCAGCATTGATAGCGGGCCCGGCACGGAGCAGGGGAGGCAGGAGGACCACCACAGCAATGGCATACAGCAACGCAGACAGATAAACAAGAAAAATGCTCACCTTAAGTGTACTATTTCGATGATACATCATATATAGTTCCAAAAAAAAGACAGAAAGAACAAGAGGGATTTGGGTTGAGTCATTACAGTACGGTTAGCTCTAATAAAATGAGAAAATGCACTCATGATACAAAAAATGAGTGCTCGCGACAAGACTGAGATTCGAACTCAGGCCCCCGAAGGGATTGCATGACTATCCTGTTAAAGATTAGCAGTGCAACGCGTTAACCACTCCGCCATCTTGCCAAGTGGGCAAAATTTGAGAAAAGTTTAAATATAAAGACAAATAATATGGTATCCTTTACTTTTGTCGGGACAAGCGCCTGCTGATAGTTAGTAGCACAAATATCAGAAGTTTTCGAACAATCTAGACAAGGTCAGGTTAGGTTGACTAACTCGAACAGGGCCGCACTTGCAGGCCAAGCCAACTTCATATTCTAGAAACCAATCCTATCTATTCATAATATAGTTTCAAATAGACCGCATCATGTCCCGTTCTACATCAGGTACACATCCCACGGGTACTTTTTGTAGTGAGCTCTGACTGGTCTGTGTCCTAGTAAAGGGGTGTTGATACGTACGTCCTCAAATGTGCTTTTTATAACTTCCCGATCAATTACAGATATATATGGAGTCCTGTACGTCCAGTATATCAATTGTAGATGTCCCAACCCCCGGATTTTCAGCCATTGCCATGAATATGCACCCTCTAATGTCTCCGATATCAAAGATATTCTTGCAGTGTGATAGCCGCAACCTCTCAACTAATTTCGATATCAACTCAATGATCCCAGCTAGGACTCAAGAAATGTCATCGCCGGGCACCTTTTCTCTCGCCAGTTAAACCTGTACATCTCTCTTTAGATACAAACAGCAAACGGACTATGATAGTCTGAATAGTCTGAAATACAACCTGGCGTCTAGAACGAGCTGATTATGAGAGACTGCTGGTATACGCAGCTTCCAAGAAAGGGAGAGAGTAAAAAAGTTTATCAAGAAGGCAGCGACAAGACTGAGATTCGAACTCAGGCCCCCGAAGGGATTGCATTACTATCACTGTATAGGGATTAGCAGTGCAACGCGTTAACCACTCCGCCATCTTGCCTCCTGATTGGTTAGTTTAAAATTGCTTTCATAATGAGAAAATGTTGTCTTTAGAACCACTTGTAAAACCTCCTCTCTAAAGTCAAGTGCTTCATCTACAATACTCCTTATCATCATTGCGCCACAGACTATGTATTGGCACTAAGTAACAAATGCCGTGTCTACATTCTCAAAGCAGGCCTCCAGTTACGCTACTCATCCCAATGGAACAGCAGCCGTCCGCCTTTTCACTTCACCTTTAATTCGTTCAACTCTTAGGTCAAACTCCCTCTCTCTTCCCGTTTCTCATATGCCCTCATAGTTCTACACAGCCAACGACCCTAGCCCTTTCGACAATCGACTTAAATAAACCCTCGATTTCGGATAATTTTACGCTCCACGCTGGGTCCCGTCGCCCTCCCACTCCCCGGACGTGTATCCGTGCCCAGCCCTTCCATGAAATTTATCTCAGCCTACACCAATAATACAACAATATTGCGTACCCCAGAGATACATTCAACATGGCGGACGATAGTATGGGCCAATCTTCCGCAGAAGATGAGGCGCCGGTGCAATCACTCATCCATGGACGGTCAAAGCGAAGCACTGCAGGACTCCACATGTCTGCACTCCTCGATGCCGAAGCGGACGATGAACTTGCTCTTTTATTCGAAGAAGTCGAAGATGATAATGAGTTCTCTGTAGCGGCAGGAGAGGACGGTGGCGAAGAAGATGATATGGGACTAGACTCATCTTCCGATGACGACGACGACCAAGGGCCCAATGTCCGGCCTGATGATTTCGAGGGGGAAACTCAAATACAAAAGGATGAGAAGGCGGAAAAGAAGAAGCGAAGGGCTCAGCAAGATCTTAGATTCAAAATAGCGAGTAAGAAGGTCAAGATCGATCCCACCACCGTGACCGCGGTACCCGCCCCTCGACCGAAGAAAAAATCGGAGCGCATCTCATGGATTCCTACGCCCGAGGAGGGGCCTACGCGATCATCCTCCCGTCGTCAGACAATGCAGAATAAGGAGCTTACGCATGCGCGTCTTAAGGATAGTGAAGAGAAGCGCATTCGGCTTATAGCGACAATGGAGGAAGCAGCTAAGAGGAAAGCACATCTGAAGCCCAAGGAGATGACACAGGCCGAGCGTCTTGCAGAGGCCGAAAGGGTCGAACGACACAACAGCAAAAGTCTCAATCGATGGGAGGAGATGGAGAAAAGGAAGGCAGAAGAAAGGAAAGCTAAGATTGAGGCTCTTCAGAACCGTCGCCTGGAAGGCCCTGTCATGTCTTATTGGAGCGGCATAGCTACCTGGACCGATGGCCGCTTAACGCGCCTTGGTAAGGTCGACGTCACAGCGAAGCCAGAGAAAGAGGACAATACGCGTAAGAAAAGCAAGAAGCTGGACAAGGATGGAAAGGCTACAACAGAGCAAAAGATCACTGACAATTCCACTCCCGTGGATGCCATGGCGCAGCCCGTGCCCCAAACGACTTCTGAAAGTGCTACAGGTCCAGTTGTACCTGCCGAGGGGGATGCTCCAAAGGAAAAACAAGATGCTCCCACAATTGAAAAAACGGACGCTGCACCTGTGCAAGAACGCGGCGCAAAACCCGAAAGTACAACTGATAATGCCACCGATGCCTCTACAGCCTCGACACCTCCAATTGCCCAGCCAGTTAAATCCCCAGCCGATGACACACAAGGTGCTGAGACAGCTGTAGACACAGGGACACCAAAGGGTTCAACGGAGCCGCCAGAGATGACACCTGAGGGCAAAAATACAGAGGAAGCTCCAGAGGACGAACAAGCATCAGAAAATCGCGTGGAGGGGAAATCAGAAGAAACCCCGAAAGATCCAGCTCCGGATACACAAGACATGCAGATCTCGAGTGATGTCTCCACTCCGAAACTAGAGGAACAGGGAAATCAGAACCAGTCGCCTTCAGAAGGGAATGCCGACACTATAATGAAAGAACCAGATGCTGAATCCACAACAGCTCAACCTACCTCCGAGATAGCTATAGCGCCTCAGGCAGTTTCTCCTACCGCTATCCCGGATGCTGCTATAGTGTCTGCGCCACCTGATCAACAAGGCGAGACAGCCGCAGCCACGCAACAGGAACAAGTGGCCCCCGAGTCACAAACAGATCAGCCAGCTACCACGAGTGAGGAGATGCCCCAACCGGAAGTCCCACAACATCTGCCAGTCATTGAACAAACGGGGAGAACGCTCACCGTGCTGGAGAATTTCGATGACAAGACCGCCCAGAGCCGCGAGTTCAGCATATACTTTAATGCCAAGAAACCGCCAAGGCTTACCAGTATGTAGAACCACACTTTCTAATCACTTATATGTCTCGCGATTCGCTAACGTCCTGCTTAGAGATCTCTTCCTCCCTCTGTGTCATTACATCCCTACCCTCGCGTTACCGAGACCCCGAGACATCTCTCCCCTTTGCGAATGCTTACGCATATCAAGAAATCCGGAATACGGTCGCCCAGAAATACACCTGGAGCTCTATGTTGGGTTGCTATGTGGGTCCTGCCGGGGTTGCTGCGAAAGGAGTCCCCGAGCGCTTTCTAAATGCTCAGGCCCCACCACCACCACCACCAGAGCCGGTGAGTGAGAAGAAAGAGAGCAATGGCGATATTGGGCCCGCTGCTACAGGCAAGGGTAAAGTGAGTGAGGTGAAAACCTCATCTGATATTCCCAATACTCCTACCCCAGCAGTTGCCACACCTACACCAGCCGCAGCTGCCGAAGCCAGTGCGAGCGATCCAATGGAAATTGATAAGCCATAGACAAGCACTTTCGATAGGGCACATTATGCAGGAGGCTATGTTCATTCATTCAACTACTTGTACTATATTATGATACCCAGGGTAGAACAAAAGATTTCTACTAGTCATTGTCTTTCTGTGACTAACCATGCATCGTTTCAAGTACCTGGTGACTAGTGAATGCTTTGATTTGTATTGTCTAGCTGGTCCAGTACATATATCTACGATGGTGTTATACCAGCGGGTTTCCCACCTTGGCAATGTAGCCAACTTAGTAGGTTTTAAGGCCATGTCTGACAGGGTTGGACAGATAGCAGATATCTGAAAAAATGAAGTCTAAGAAGGCAAAAAGAAGACGCGACAAGACTGAGATTCGAACTCAGGCCCCCGAAGGGATTGCATGACTATCCTGTCAGGGATTAGCAGTGCAACGCGTTAACCACTCCGCCATCTTGCCAATGGTGGAGTAAAGTTGGAGTATTACGGCTTGGTACAAGTTAATAATGCTTCTGGGACAACTCTTCCCATCATATGGAAAAATCGATGGAGTAGTCACTTTTGTTCCCTCACTAGAAGAATCTCGAGAACCTAGTCAATGATAGAAAGGATACCTTCAGGGTTATATGGGGTTCTGTATGGTTTGATGGATGTTCTGAATTGGTCGTTATGGGCCGGGATGCATTATCCCTTAAAGAGGACTACTTAACGTATTCTACATACCTATGAAAGTCTCCTGCCAGCCTATGAACCTGGCAGTAGGTTCCAACAAGGTAGCGTGGATTTCCATGTCTCATACAAGTCAGGAATAGTTCGCAAGTCATGGGCTCTGGGTCCCGGAACGGCAAGTCTTAACTTACTCGATTCAAACCCCATTGAACACCTCAGGAGTTTGCTGAAGAATGTAAAGGAGCTCTTGATACTCTATTCAGAGCTATTCCTAGGCGATAGGTTAGCAGCAGTCTAGACGTACTTTGTAAGAACGTAGCACTCAAGCTGCTTGGAGAGCTATACTTCAGGATGTCATTGATGGCCGAGTATAAAAGATCTAGAAATTAGAGTTCTACGCTAGCCTAATTTGTGACTAGAATAGCTGCGCTTATCAAGTGACCAGTACAGAATCCTATTCTTATCCCATTATACATATAAGTGTGATGGAAAACGAACAATAACCTGAAAAGTGAGTCAAGTACATACATACATGGGCCATATGCCGTACACGTTATGTTTGTTGCAAGGTATCCATGCGCAGTCGCATCTTTGCCAATCCCTTGTGTTGGTCACCAGTATCAACAAACCAGATATATACCACAACATCAACCCCCATCAGAAGTTGTTTGCTTTCGTATTTCAATCTACGCACACTACATACACTATTCTCTCATAGCCGTCTGCCATGAACCCATCTCAAGAAAAGAATACCAAGCTTATCGCAATAGCTGCGTTGTTGGCTAACATTCCTTGGTGCGAGCAGTATGAACGTATGGTTTCAGGGATGCTCCAAGCCCTGCACAATGTAATAGCTATACATGCGGGGACCATATATCATTTCCCCCTAACTTTTCTATCTCTCTTCTTATATACAGGTCCAAGTCCGTAAAACTTATACCTTCCAGATATGATCCACTCGTCCCAGAGCTTGTGCAAGGCCGATTTCGAGCCCGTAAGCTGATGTCAAAATATAATGCGCCAATTCCTGAAGATATCTCGCTCGAAGCCCTAACACTCCAGCGGGGGGAATTATTAAGCCAGATATTTGGTGCGGTTGGCAAGGCTGCCTATGTCGGGCCCCCCCTTATGATTGATTATGGGTGCAATATAAAGGTTGGGGACAATTTTTACGCTAACTTCAAGTGAGAATACTCTATTGAAGGTCTTTTCTGAAGGTGCTTATATACTAAATATAAAATATCCGCAGTACAACAATACTTGATTGCTCCCTTGTTATCATTGGTGATCGTGTTGCCTTTGGCCCCAATGTCAGCATCGTACCCGCAACGCATGAGACGAGGTCGAATTTGCGAGGGAGGTCAACATAGGCGATGACTGTTGGATTGGGGCTGGCGTTCTGATTTTGGCGGGAGTGAAAATTGGTGAAGGTTGCACGATTGGTGCGAGATCTGTTGTTACCAAGGATATACACCCTTTCAGTGTTGCTGTAGGATGCCCTGCCCGTGTCACTAGGCAGGTTGAACCTGGCCACCCACTGAAGTGAAGGATCAGTGTTAGTCGTGCATTATCAACGTGCATTATCACCCGTCAGAGGAAATGGCTGTCTTCGCGGATTGCAATGGCATTTTCAATGAAGAAGTTAGGGCAATACCTAGCCTCTATATGAGCAAATAAAAACAACAAAGAGAAATATTATCTGTAGCACCTGTAGTCCGCAATCAGAATGATACTCTAGACAGCAGTATAGACACGGCAGAAATTATTGGATTGTTCCTCAAAGAAGAGCCACGGGAAGCTGAAGATTATGCAAGCCGTAGGCAACTGATGATTGACTTGCTACTCGGCGAGGCGGCAAGCACTCCATTGCCTGGTCATTCTTCCACTTCTCGCGCAGGAACCTGACGCTGAGTGTCAGGATATCTGAGTTCCACAGTTCATAAATATTGGCTAGTCTTGCAGCAATTATACGCTGCTGCGCATGCACTGTTGTACAGAGACCTACTATCACTAGTGGCCAGCAAAGAATGCAATTTGCAGATAGCTGGGCGGTAACAATTCCAGCCATGTTATAAAAGTCGTTACTAGGGTCTGGATGGAAGAAGAGCGGCTTGAAATCGTAGGATCAATGACACTCTTTACATAGAGAAGACACCCGATGCGGTAGAGCTCAGTTGTAACAGCATCACTGCGCTGTTCTATGTCGATATCTTCTAAATCTAGGGGACGAAGCTCGCTATACCAACCGTGTAACTGGCGCTCCATCACAGTAAGCTTTGACTTGATGGTCCTATCCAGAGGCATGCTTGGCGTTACTGTATGTGAGACCAGGGCAGACACGTGGAAGATAATAAGGAATAATTGGTGCGAGGTGCCTATGATCTCTCCCGCTTGGAAATAGCTGAGAGGAAAAGATTCAAAGATCCGTAAGCCCTGACATAATGCGAGATGCGAACCGTGCGAGAATGCTGTTAAGGAGAATATATAGCAGAACAGTTCAGACAGAAAACATCTCAATTCTGAATTCGGAGGGGTGGTCTGAAGTCGTTGACATAGTAGAGTAGCAGCAGCATTTAGATGGGGAAGTAATCGATTAATGGCTGAAAAATTTTGTATCTATTCAAGAAAAAAGTTTTGCATTAGAGTATGTTGGCCGTCAAATCCAGATATCTGTGGCTTACCTCATGTAGGCAAACGAGCAGCACAGCTAATAGTGTGTAGTCTAGACATACAAATAATTAGTATTTCTCTTAAGTATATCCAATGGAGCTCGTACCAGAGATATAGGCGCGTTGAGTAGATACTATCGAGACCTCAGCAATTGCATCATGGATACCCGCGATCGCCTGGCCGTAATATTCTACCGCAGCGCCCTTCAATTCTATATCAGACGAATGATATTTAATAAGATCTGCAGCCGCCACCGTCAGTATACAATTGAGAACCACTGAACTCTCCATTGCTGCTGGAATCAGATGGTGCAAAAATCTCGTCTGACGGCCTCCTGTGCGAGTGGATAGCCAACGAGGGCTGTAGTCGGTGAAATGAGCTAGAAGGCGGCTGGCCATGCGTGTATCTGGGACGGTGAAAACAGTAACCATTGCTGCGATCTGAGGTGGTAATGTCTTATCAAGCAGTGGTAACTGGCGACGTCGTGGGCGTTGCTGCTTCCGTTCAGGCTTCTCTGCTGAAGGCCACTCGCATTCAAGGCCATTACGCCGGCAGCCATCACAAACTGGATGCTGCTCATTGCATTTTTTCTTGCGGCTTCTACACATGAAGCACCCATTTTTAGATCGCCGTGGTTTCTTGTCTGTCTGCGTAGGAATTATATCTAATTCTATGCCCGAAGTGTCGCTCTGAGAAGAAGTGCAGATATTGTCGAGAGCATTGGTGCTCTTGAACTGTGATAAAATCGCTGTTATGCCTAGAACTTGATGATTCAAAACTTGGTCAAGCTATTTTTGGCACAGTCATAGGTGCCGCGGCGTGGGTGAATTCATGATGACTGATGGAGAAATGTCAAATAATCTCATGTCGGTAGTTGGGCCGAAACGAAGCTATGCAACATAACATAATAGTTACATTCGCCACCTACGCTATCAACTACCGAATTGCAAATTGTCGGCGGTCGCGCCAAGTGTTTTAACTGATGTATGCGGATATTGAATCTTGTAACTATGTATTTATTTAGTATAGTTTGTCCTACAGGTGACTACTAACGGGCAGACGATGAATTAGATGGCGGTCTTGAGCAGCAAAAAAATTCAAAGCTTTTCTAAAGACTTCCCAACTTATTTGAGATTCCAAACGCTTTAGCCACACTTATATTTAATGGTTACTTGTTCTGTCGCTTGACAATATTAAGTGAGTATTAGTATGTATTACCTTAACACCTTCCATAAAACTCCACAGACAAGCCAGAGATCCACCGGACAGACCGCCTTGAAACTGGGGCTGCTACATTGGGGTTGATGGGCTCCTATCGCATCATGGGTCCCACTCTCACCGAGTGGCTGGAAAGAACACTGTTCTTGATGTTCTCAGGACCCCTCTATATGAAGAGAACCTGTCCATTTTTTTGACTCTTAAGTTCTCAACTGATAAGCTGACTCCCCCACTAGCGCTAATCGCTGATCCCTCTCGTAACCACCCCCAAGCTCGCACGGATCGCTGTCATTGGTTTAATCGTTTGCGCCGCGAGGGCGCGTGCAGTGTCTCTTCAAATCCGCTATCGGAAAGCTATATCAGACACACGCGTTTCCACAATTGACTTTCACGATGACCGACACTGTTACCGAAACCCCTGCCATGGACGAATTTGCCCAGACTCGTGGCGGCGACGATCTATTCGACGATGAGATTATCCCTGTAGCCGCAGAGGCGGAGGTCCCACCGGAAGTCCAGACACTAGAGGAGAACGTCGCGACGCTGACATTGGAAACCCAAACCCAAACATCACCCCCCGGTACTGATACTCCCCCTCGGTCGCGTGGAGGCGAGAGGCGAGGACGTGGTAGGGGCAAAGGACGCGGCAGGCGAGGATCGCAGAGTTCGGCTTCAAGGCGGGGCGATGGAGGTTCAAGAGCGAAGTCTTCCGAGGATACCACCCAAAACGATAAAAGTAACGAGGAGTCTACCCCCGATGCGTCAAGTGAGGCGACGGAACAACCAAAGAAGGATGCCGTAACCTCGGATTCCAAACCCTCTGCTGAGGCTAATGGCCCACGGGTGCCAGCTGTGCGCGGGGATCGGAGTGCTACCGGTGGTATCAAGAAGGTATTTCACATTCTCTTTCATTGTGTGGTGTGTGCAAATGCTGACACTTTCTTTAGCCCAAGCTCACCGAGGAAGAGCTCTCTCAGCGCATTGCCGCCGCGAAAGAGAATGCTGCTAAAAAGGCCGCCGCCCATGCCCGTGCTGAAGCTGATCAAGCCTCATTCCTTGAACGAGAAAAGGTTGCAGAGGCAAAACGACGCGAAGAACGCCAGAATCGCCGTGTAATGGATAACGAACGAGAGCGCAACCGGCAGCGGAAACTTCAAGCTTTGAACGGAAGGGAGTGGGACTCGCAGAAGCAGGAGGAAGATTATAACCCTCGTGGCGGTAGAGGCCAGTACCGACGAGGGATGCATGGCGGTGTCTCTGGGTACACTCGGCGAGACTTTGGAGTTTCACAACCCAGCGATGAGGTGGACGCCGATCACTATGACAGCCACCGAGGCCGGAGTCGTGGCGGGAGAGGTGGCCGTGGACGGAACGGACGTGGACCACGACCAGATCATTCGAAACCTGAGGCTGTAACAAACGAATCAAGTACCGCCGAGCACAAACCTGGGCCAGTACCGGTCGTCAATAATGATGCTGACTTCCCCGCTCTGCCTGGCAGCAACGCGGAAGAGAGTACAACTGCAACCGATTCTACCGCTGCTAAGCTGGAGGACGTCCTATTGCCGGTGTCTGCAAGCGGAGCTACATGGGCGGAACAAGTAGAGAATAATTGAACGCCAACAGTTATGAAGAGTTGTTTCCTAAAATATTTCTTGAAAGACTATTACTATTACATGCACGACTATTCCCCAAACTATTATTTTGGTGTTTCAATGTCATATTGGCACCTTGCCAAAGTGATTATGAATCGTTTGTGCCTTCATTGGTTTATGTCAAACACTCGCCCTCTAGTATGGCCTTACTATGTAATGCATGTACATATAGTACACTATCAGACTATCCATGATGTTCATCATTCAATTTGTACCATGTACCTTCTAAACATGCCCTAACTACCCAATGCGGTATCATTCAATCATTAAGCTGACTCAGCAAGTGGCGGCCAATCAGAAGCACAGTGTGCGGTCATGATGATACTATCAGTGATATCATCGCTATTTACAACAGATGTCCATGGATATGCTTTAACAACTCTGCAAATATAAAGAACGACCCTTGTCAACTATGTACTGCCTCAGTAACACACTAACGAGCACGGCATCCACACAACTTTCTAGGTGAGCACAGCACCCCAAAACCCTCATCCGATATACTTCCTAGACCCCTTCCCGTCCCCCAGAGCAGAACTATATATACTTCCAACCTGTATCAGTCCAAGCCCACTAATCAACCTCCTTTCCCTCCAGAAACCACCCAGAACCACACCAACAAATAACCCCCAAACAAACAAAATGTCTGGAGAACACACCCACACCAACCAACACCCCGTAGCCGGCATCCGAGGCGGCGCCAGCGCCGAACCAACCCCAGCTAACAACGTCGGCGGCGGCCGAGGCTGGGGCGACGCCGGCTTCTTTAAGGGCGGAACAAAAGACGAAGGAACTGGTCATATCTCTGTATGTTTCTAATCTACACTAGCATCATCCGCTGTGATTCTCAAAAGGTGGAGTGGGAATTAACTGGACATCAAACTAGGACAAAATCAAAACATCATATTCCTCCGCAGGCGAATTCTCGAGTCTAAGGGATCAGAAGACTCACGCGGAGGGCAATTTCATGGATAGAGTGAACCGAGAGGGTGGGGTTCGGGATGGGACCTGTGCGACTGAAGACCATAGTTTTATGGAGAAGAAGCCTGGGGCGCCGGATACGCTGCCTGGGTGGGAGAAGGCGAAGGATACCGTGAGTAATATGTAAGTTTCCCTCTCTCTTCGTGTAGTTTGGGGAGTGTAGGTGCTGATTTGGGTGGTAGGTTTGGATGAATATTGATAGATCTGGATGAAGGTCAATGAGTGATGCTAGGGGTTTGTTATAATTACTGGGATCGGTGTTATGATGGTTTGTATTATATTATTGTGCAACGATACATGATTTAGAAGTTATATGAGAGATGTAAGAGGTATAGTTTTTGTGCATTAATGGCTCTATGTGCTACAAGGCTATTCGACCTTTGAGCCCTTCCCATTCATCCGATCTCGCAGAGCGACTGCTTTGCCCACTAGGCGGGCCTTTAATGTCTGTGAATTGAGCGCGGCTGCCTCTTCGGCTGAGACGAAGCGACGGACCAAGAGGTTGAAGATGCTCCCAAACGCAAGTGCAATGACCGTGCTGGTAAGGATAATCACATTATACGGCATGCTGAAATCTGGTGTGGGTAGCGGCAAAAGAAGACTGGTCGTGCGGATGTAGATCGGGTTCTCATGTCCGCCAAGCTTGATCACCGCCGGCGCAACGTTGAAACCACGATTAGCGTCTGGCGGGTACTCAGTGTACCGCAAGATTGCCTTCTCGAAATCATACGTGAGTGTCACGCTAGAAGCAGCAGGAACTGACAAAGCTAGCTCTAGCTGTGTGCCGCGTTCTCTGTCAATCGCTGGCCGGTAGAACGTCTCTTTGATGAGCTGCGAGGTGGGAACCTGTCGACGAAGCCCATCACGCCCGGTTATTGTCGCCTGTAGTGTGTGCACATACGGTCGTAGGAACCATGGTAGAGTCTCAAAGTAAATGAAGTCGACTGCGTTAGTATTGGACGGGTTATCAAAGATGATCCGCATGCCGCCCCGTTCGAAGCCGTGACCAACAATTGTTCGCTCCACGCGCAAAACTGGTTCATCTAGAGGGACATGGGTCGTGGCTTCCTGCTCAGGCAAGACTAGGTCAAATGCGCTGGAGGGCTGTAGCGTGTAACAGCGAGTAAAGCCATCCGACTTCCTAGTCTCAATCGCACCCTCAGAGATAACCACCTCCCGTTCGTCAGGTACACGCAAGCAGATAGTTTCTTCTGAGCTTTGGGTGTCACCCAAGGCGCAAACGCCGCTGAGAGTGCGCCCGAAAATTTCGCTTAGACTCCAGCCCCCTTCAGAGGTTTTCTCCAAAGGATAACACGTATCCTCCGAGTTGTATGGCTTGGACGTATCACATACAAGCTGATCATTTGGAACTGGTCGTGGGATTGGGTTGTCTAAAACATGTCAGGAACCTTCATCATGGGACTAAAAAGATGGCTGTGCTCACCTCGTGGCCGTTTCGACCTCTCAAGATCGAGCGCAATATCCACAGTTTGCTCAATTTGCACGAGACAATCGTCTGGTCGAGTACAGACAGGACGTACATCAATCGACATGCTCTGCCACGATGCATCAAACAGCTTGTGTCCATCAAGCAGGCTAGCAATACCGGCCTTGCCCTTGCATGGTAGAAGTTTAAGGAAAGGTGTAAGATTCTCCGTGCAGACAACCTCGCCAGGAAGCGTTCCATGCAGAAGATGTAGGCTGCTCGAAGCTGGATGATCTCCAGCGGAAGTGAATGATGCGACTGGTCGAGTAGTCCGAGTAGAATCAATGAAGTTGAGCGAGGCACAGAACAAACCAGACAAAGATTGGGTTAGCGTAATCCATTTCGCAAACGCTCTGAATATACGTTAGCGCATGCATCTCTATAAATCAAGATTTCCCGGGCGGTATCGCACATACTCTTGATCATCTGCTGCGTCAATCCATGCCCACAATTCAACACCTGTATTTCCTTCCTTAGTCCCGTTCCAGAGGCGCGAGCCCCAGCTTTCAGCATCCCATCTCCCAGTTGTGAACCGAAGGTGTAGCTCCTTAGTGTGGGCGTGTTGTAAGATCTGGCCTAGCGCACGGGGAAAGTGACGATAATTCCGTTCATCAAAAGAATCCTTCGAGGTATTGCTTCGGAAATTGAAGGATGCTAGCAAAGACGACTGCGGGAGTGGCTGTAGGACGAGGCTCTCATGATAGTCCGACGTCGCGTAGGTGAGCGAGGACAACGCGACAAGGAGAAACAGAGAAAGAAAAGAGAGGACAGTCATTCCGTCATGCTTGCCAATGAAAAACTTATTATAATATTATCTCAGTTTCTGTCCAACCCGGAATCAAGCCATGCACGGGTTGTAGCTTGTTAGATCTTCGAACCGAAGGAGACAGATGGTACCTAGTTTAGCGTTTAGGCCCAACGATGTGTGCTATATGACAGCGTTGAGAGAGGAGGATACTTGACGCCGGGATCTCGAAACCGGGACGACGCTGGTATTGATTGGAAGAGCAATCTTACTTTAGTTCATGATCAATAAGTATGCCATAGCTTTGATGCTCCATGGGGTATGTAGAGCAAGCGGACTAATACCCGGACACTTACCGAAAAGGGGAGTCGATAACCCTGGTAAGCGCAACCGCGTTTAGCGCCACTCCGCAAAGGCGCAGAATAATCGTCTCTCGATCGCAACAGCTATCAAATACGCATAGTCCCCCACATTGTTCTCTTCTCGCACGAAATTCCTCTTATCGGAGTCATTGCATCATGGCGGCGGAACAGAGAAAGCTGCTTGAGCAGCTCATGGGAGGTAAGCTCCCTAACAAAAACACATAGCTTAATTCCTAGCTAACAGAAATCTTCTCCCAGCGGACCAACTCATGGGCATCGGCGCTCACTCTCGCAATGCTCAGCTCTCCATTACCGATGCCAAAGTCTGCCGCTCATACCTCGTCGGAACGTGTCCGCATGATCTCTTCACCAATACCAAGCAAGACCTTGGCCCTTGCCCCAAGGTGCATAGTGAAGGACTAAAGACGGAGTACGAGACAGCTTCGGCTGCTGAAAAGGCGAAATGGGGATTTGATTTTGACTACATGAGAGACATGCAGAAGTATATTGAGGATTGTGACCGGAGGATCGATTCCGCACAGCGACGGTTGGAGAAGACTCCGGACGAAATCCGACAGACCAACAATCTGGTAAGGGCGACTTCCCGATTGGTAACGTGGCTATGATGCTGACTTTGAATAGCTAAAACAAATCTCCGATTATGCTAAAACGATCAATGGGGGCCTGCTCGAAATTGCCGTCTTAGGCGAGACGGGCTCTGTCGCGCAGGCATACAACGAATTGCACAAGATGCGCACGGCCAAACACCAGAAGGAAACGTGCGAACGCGAATTGAAGAACTTGCAGGATACCTCTGGTCCGTCGGGCCATCAGAAGCTACAGGTCTGCGATGTTTGCGGTGCTTACCTGAGTCGTCTCGATAACGACCGTCGGTTGGCCGATCATTTCTTCGGTAAAATGCATATGGGGTATTCGGATATGCGCAAGACGTTTAAGAAACTTAGCGAGGAGCTTAAGGGGAGGGCGCCGCCTGTTCGTCATCACGAAGAAGAAGACGGTGGCTGGGGTGGACGCTCAGGAGGTGGAAGAGGCCCTAGGTATGGTGGTGGCGGTTACAAGAAGCGTGGTGGGCGGTGGTGATTACCGTGACCATCTGGAATCCTTATTTTCTATTGCTTCTACTCCGTGATGTGTCTGGACATGCATAGCGCAGGCGTTATCTTTCTACTAGGATGTTATGAATTGCCCCATGTGTTAATAGGATAAAATACTAGTTCTTGAGAATCCGAAACTGGGCCATATCTCTTGCATTTTGCATTGATTAATGATGTATCTGCTTGCTAAGCACAAGTTGCTGTTGCTACGTAATGACCGATATGAAAATGAACTGTCACCCATGGTTGAAAGGAGTATATAGGCCCGCATGTAAAATCACCCGTAAAATACCAATTCTGAATTGAGTAGAGGTAAAAGTGTTCATCGCTGTGCTGAAAATCCGTTGCGAAAAAGAAAAAAAGAAAAAGAAAAAGAAAACGAAAAGAAAAATGAAGATATCCCATGGTCACCCAATGTCCCATTTTTCCCTTCCCAGTAAGAGGAGCAGCCGTACAACACAGACACCATGTCCAAAGTGAAACTGAAAAAAGAACCGATGATTACTATACATTGTATTAGAGCCATCTACTTCGCATTTTACTGAAAATTATGGCCATTCGTCGTAGCCTGAACTAACTCCTGCATCAATAGCTCGTAATTCAAGGCTGTCTCCGGCCGTCGCATCAGGATGTCACGGACAACGCCGAGCTGGGAAACATCCGCGTTTGGCGCCTGTTGTAAGAGCTGCTGGATGGCTGGGGAGCTAGCCTGAGAGCCTAGTACCTGGACGGCAGCTGCAAGACCGGTAACTGGTGCCTGGTTTTGCGGCGCTGGGGGTTGGTACGGTGAGAATTGGGAAGCATGGCGGAGCTGGGGCTGCTGGGGCTGCTGGCCGTAGGGAGAATGTCCTAATGGCGTTCCGTCAAAGTTTGAAGGTGCTGGTGTGATTTGAGACACCGGCCGAAATTGTGGTTGTTGAGGTGTCATTGCGCCGACGGGTGCTGGACTTGCAGAAGCCATGGGCTCTTGACTTGGCTGTACCGAAGGCGGATTCGATTCACCAGTCTTAACGGCGAAAACGACGAGAAGAACACGCGCTGGAGTCGGGTCGTCCAAGGTATTATTCTCCAAGAGTTCGATAAACTCGGGTTTTTCAGTCGATCCAGCTTCGATGGGAATAAGATAAGTATCCTTGACGGCTGACAGCGGGTGTTTCCCTATCACACCGTATCTCTTGCGATCCTGGAAATAGTTGAAGAGCTTGTCGAAGCCTGCTTGCTCTTTCGGTAACTCAGGTCTGGTAATACTAATGACAGCGACATCCGTGGAGTTGCTGAAACGAAGGTTACAGAGATAGTCACTGGCCAGCTGGATGTCGATTCTTCCGTCCACTAATAAAGTCGAAGGTATAAGCTGACCCCAGGGGATCCTTCCACTGAGATCGGCACCTCCAACATGCTTGGCCGAAGAGGAGAACTCGGCAATCGGGGTCATGACGACCTTGCCGCGCCATACTGTTCCTTCGTCATGGTAGTCCTTTGGCGAGTAGGGAGGCGAATCTGGTTCATCATCCTTCAAGAGCTGATCGATCTCTGCATCGGCCTGAGCCTTTCCAGTCGGTAGTGGCTGTCGGATATGGGTTGCCACCTCTGGGAACACCTGCTCATGTCCAGTTCCGCCAGGAGAGTGAGCCCTAGGTGGGAAGTGCTGGCCGTGAGTGATCCCGTCCTTTGATTTGCCATCGGGTGTCTGCTGTGTACCGGGTTTCCTAGCAGTATCGCCTTCGGCAGACTGCTGAGGACCAGGGCTCTGGCTGGAAGGACTGCCATCTGCATCAACCAAGCTCCGACGGGGAGCAGCTGAGAACACAGGCTCGCTGGCAACATTCTGATTATCATCTTCAACCAGTTCCTCGCCTTTATGAGTCCGTCTGATCCGTGGCCCTTGGTCTTGCACAATGATATGCTGCCTTTCAGCTTCGCGCTTGATCTCGGCATCCTTCTGTTGCAGTTCTTCACTTGCCATGTCTTGAGAGCTCATCTTAGAGAGGGCATCTGGGAGTAAACTACCTACGAGTAGACGATCCCGTAGAGAAGGGTTCTTCTTTACGTTGAACAAAACCGTCCGCAATTGTGCTTTATACGGCTCTGTGGGCTCTCCAGACCCTCCACAGAAATTCTGATACATTGCATTCTCGATTGAGAGAGCGAGTTGCCGTGCGACCTCCGCTGGCTTCCCCTTCGACAAGCTGAACGATCCTCGCTTCTGGGCTTCAGAAACCTGATCTACAAATAACTTGACTAGTGCACTGGCTGCACTTCTTCGAGAAGGATTCGTGATCTCTTCCACAGACTTTACACCCTCAACCACTGCTGTTTCTGCGGTAGAGTTTTGGCGCGAAGCCTGTTCCTCAACTTCATCCTTTACTTGGGTTGGCCCCGCAGCAGAGGTCACAGTATCTGCTGGCGGAGAGACTTTCTGTTGTTTCGATTTCGGTGTCTGAACCAAGGAAAGGTTAGTGATCAGAGTCAAGTGCATAAAACAACGATATAGAACACTTACAGGTTCAGGCGTCGACGCTTCCTGGTGCTCATCGAACTTGCGCTTCTGAGCACTTGTCGGACGGGCATCGGGGATGTCACCATTCTCCTCGGTGACTGGTGTCGCCGACGGAGGTGCTGGGGCAGCGGGAGGCGCTGGGAGAACAGGAGCAGGAGCAGGAGCAGGAGCAGGAGTAGAGGTAGGAGCAGAGGTAGGAGCAGGAGTAGGGGTAGGAGCAGAGGTAGGAGCAGGGGCAGGAGCAGGAGCAGGAGCAGGGGTAGGGACAGAAACAGATGCGGAGGCAGAGGTAGAGACAGGGGGAGGAGCAGGGGTGGAAGAAGCTGCTGTACGTGATGGTGTGCTCGCCTCAGTTTTGGGCTCGGGTTTGGGTTCGCTTGGCCTGCCTCTTCTGCCGCCCTTCTTACCCTTTCTCCGGCGCGATGCTTTTTTCTCCTCAGCTTCTTTGCGCCTCTTTTCAGCCGCCTCCTCCCAAGGCTTTTCGCCACGCGCAATCTTATCTAGGAGAACTTTATGATTTTCGGGCTTGCATATCTCACAGAAGTACTCATCAGGCTCCTCGCCTTTTGCGAATGTAAGACCCATGCAGTCATTGTGTTGCCAGGCTGAGCACTGATCGCAGCAAATCATGTCCCGTTCAACATCTTCCTCCTCCTCATACTCTCCGCATATACATCGGATGATCTCTTCTTCTTCACTGGGGGCAGGGGTTGGTTCGACGGAGGGTTTCGGTGCCTTTTCCTTCGGTTGCGCTTTCGACTTGGGCTTTTTCGCAGGTGTCTCCGGGATCAAATCGAGGTTCTTGTGCTGACCCTTGGTCGAGCGACCAGAGCGTCGCGGTTCTTCTGGAGTCGCAGTTAGCTTGCTATTCACACCGAGTTGGGAATCTGCGTTCAGTTTGCCACTCCACTTCTATGTGGACTGACATACTCTCCGCCGATCTCATGGTTACTATAGCTTACCGGCCATGATAACGATATATAATGATAAGAGGGTAAAGATTTCTACGGTGCGATGTAGAGTAACCAGGGACAAGCGCCACCAAAATCTCGATCTACGGCATCTGAGGGTTCAAGTAATACGCAGGAGCTGACACTGGACAGTGGCACTGTAGCTCGGTCCACACAGGTATTACTCTATCTTCTCAATTTGTTCCAAAGGTTTATTTAAGACACAACGCGTTGCGACAGCATGTAATACCAGTCTCGGGCGTTCTGACTTGATGGGTCCTCTTCTCGCGCGCAGCGTGAATGCTTGGCGGGAGCGGGGTCGCGTGAGCGCTGTTTTGATGTTGGCTGAAGCTTTATAGATATGTCCTGTAATCAGACGATGCCAAATTGGCAACCGAGCGACCGAGTAGTGACTTCAGATGAAGTTGGCGCCAGTAAAGTTGGACACGGAGGTGATGGGGTGGATGAGGGAATGATGGGAGAAAGAGGAGAATTGACTTGAGGAATGGAAATGGAGTCGCGGTCGGCAGGTGAGTCAGCAGGCACGTGAATTGGGATTGATGCGGCTCGGCGGGGAGGTTCTTTGGGGGATCTTGGCACGCGACGCCTTGAACTTGGAACAGGGTTCCCTTTTCGTCGCGTTTCGTTCATTGAAAGCTTCTCCGTATCCCCACATCACTTACATCACGCATTTTCATGATCGCCCTGCATTTAACACTAGCCTAGTCCAGCTAATATCTCTTCACAAATCAACGAAACTCTAATTAATAAAGGAAGAAGAAGCTCAACCAAAAGAAAAAAAGTTCTTTATCATTACTATGGCGGATGTTCGATCGTTACTTCGAAATGAACTGGCTTCCCGCAAGGGCTCAAGTCAGACAGGCAGACCTGCAACAACAACAACAACAACAAACCGTGTGACGAAGAAGCGGAAGGTAGATCCGGAGGATGACTTGATGCGCAAGAAACTGAGACACGCGGTCGCAAACGCAGATCCGCCCACAGCGAACATCCGTGCCGTACAGCCACCGAGTGCTCAGTCCCTTGATGAAGACATAGAACTCCCGGAACAAGATACTGCTGGTCCAGAAACTCCATCAGATACAGAATCCGAACAGGTGATAGTTCAAGCTAATGCGCAACCATCGGAACCCCCAGTGGCGAATAATACGACCGAACAACTTCAAGCTATTGATGAAGATGAATGGGCTGCTTTTGAGCGGGAGGTAGCGGCGCCATCTCGTGTACCCCAAGCGCCCGCTGTAATCGCGGCCGAGGCGACGATATCAGCGGCACCTATTTCTGCCGAACAACTTGCAGCGCAGCAAGAGAAAGAAAAGGAATCGATAGCCCGTGGTCGTGAGGCCGAGGCCGAAGGTGAACGCGAGGATGCAGCACGATTATTGGAAGATGAGTTTGATGAGATGGAACAACTAGAGGAACGGGTCAGGCGGTTGAAGCACAAACGCGAAGAGTTAAGGCATAAGAGGGTTAGAGAGGATACAGAAGAAGCTCCCTCAGTGGATGGCCCAGCTTTCGCCGTGACCGTGACAGAAGAACATAAAAGGGACCGGGACCAGGAACCACAAGAAGATGATGACGATGACGATGACGATGACGATGACGACGATGATGACTGGGACAACTGGAGATTCAGGAACAGACCGTGAAAGAATCAGAATGGGAGAACGGACAGGTGTCATTTCATTCAAAGGGATGTCTCGAACTTTCATAATTACATTGATACCCCATGAGCTATACGAAGTCGCAGAAAAGTGTTGTTTATCACTCTAATGTGTCAGAAAATACAGACTGGACCCCAAGGTTACGTCTGGCTGTTTTGTATCTATTAGATACCTACTTGTTACCGTGTTACATGTCGGACCAATAATTTGTTTGGAGAAATGGAACGAAATGACCTGGCTACATGACCGTGACAGTTAGCGGCTGCTGTTGGCCAGGCAATGGCAATGGAATGAATCTGTACTACTACAAACCATGTGCAATTATTTTACCACACTATACATCACTTTCCCTCATGGGTTTCCCATCTTTTGGGGACTCACGTTCTGCCTCTAGGTGGCTCCGTAGCCCTGCCTTGCCTACCCTCATGGCCTCTTCAACTTCCGCCTCTCCCTCCCTTAAAAGATGCCTACTGCGGGTAAGATCACTCCGTTGCTTCCGTTTGTCCTCCTGCACTTGCTTTTCCCGTTCTGCCAAAGCCTTTTCGCGTTTTTCGCGCTCCATCTTCTTCCTCTCTGCCTCTTCCCGTTGTTCCGCGGACATATGTTCGTCCTGCTCTGGCGCCGGAGGTAATGTGGATATGTAGGTTTCAATAAGGGGGTCGCGGACCTTGGGAGGAAGGGAAATATATCTAAGATCGGTGACGAGAATTGGGGGGAGAGCTTCCAAATTCGACGAGCGGTTCAGCTCACGCAACGGAACGGACTTTAGCAAGACGGAGAGGTCGGACTTGCGAGTGCTCTCCGGCAGTTTCAAACGCGGCATTAGATCACGATAGAGTTTCTCGCGGTCTTTGTCTGACAACTGAGAGTCTTTCATCTCAGGCTCCTTGCGGTACTTGCGCTTGAATTCTGGCCAGTAGAGCTTGGGGGTCGCATGTGCCTCAAGGAAAGCCAAGTATTTGATGCGCGGGTCCTTTTTCTCTTGCTTCCGTTTCTGTTCTTTGAGCTTTTGAATTCGATCACGGCTCCAAATCGACCAAGCTTCCCGACGCGCTTTCATGTTCGGGAAGACGGTGTAACGAGAATCTTCTATAATTTGCCCTTCTTCAATAATGTTCTCCCATGTCGTAAATGGGTTGATGCGATAATCATCGAGAAGGTCACTGAATAGGGCAGTTGCATCTTCTTCTGTGAGAGGAAGCCCTTCAGCACCTTCTTCCCAGCCGTCTTCACCTGGCTCACCGTATTCGCCAGGATCGAGCCCATAATCTTCTCCCATCGTGGCAAGCTGGTACTCGATATCCTCTTCTGTAAATTCGAGTGGCTGCTCTTGATTATCATCTCCCTTCATGCGTGGCCGTTTGGATGGATGGCTCCCTTGCTCCTCTCCCTCGCTATCAGTAACCTCCACTTCCTCATACTCGTCGCTTTCTTCGCCCGCATCTGCAGCAGGAGTAACCTCCTTCTGCACATTATCCTGCCCACCGGACGGTTCGGTCTCCCCTTTAAGGACTGGCTGCTCATCCTCAATGTCTTCGCCACGTACCTCTCTTTCTTTTCTCTCTCTTTCTAACCGATCATACTCGACAACTCCTATCAACACCTCCGGTGGGATTTTCCAAAAGCTTTCATTTGTTTCGGGGTTGTGGACGAATCTTCTTCCCAACTTAGTTTTAACGAGCATCCATGGTGCACAACCGGGTAGGATATGTTTTGATTTTGGTCTGTCTTCCGGTCCTCTACTCCTGCGGTCGTGGTAACCCCTTCCTCCGCGGAAACTGCCACGAGATTGGCTATGATAAGGCGTTCCTTGAGATGATGTGCCGAACCCATACCCCTGGGGAGCATAAGGTGTCGAGGAAAACGGGGGTAGTGTATCTGGAGTAAGGTAAGGAGCGTTGTAAGTGGTATCTGGTACCGACGGGGCCGGTTGAGGTGGAGCTGAAGCCTGGGGTCTGGTATAGGTGGATTGTTTTGTCTGCGAGTTATAATAGTACAAATGGCCTGCATCCTGTCAGATTACTAAATATTTTATGAAACTAATGGGGCGACATACCTGAAGGCGCTTTATGCTCTGTCCATCCTGGTGGTAATGGAGGCGGGGCGGTATAGGTGGATTTGAGCATTGTAGTCGCGATGCTCAGACAGTACAGATCTAATATCTTTTTCAGTCTAGACTCTAGAGCCTCCAGATATTCTTATCCATAGATGGGTTGGATAAACTGTTCTTGCGGCGGAAACCGCGTGCAGTTTTGCGGCAGTCAAGAGCTTCGCATGGAAAAGGCGTGGGCCCGAGCTTGGCAAATGATCAAAGCTGGTGGACGCGCAGGGCGAGTTGCCTGGTCACTGACTGACACTCGGAGCTCACCCCAACCCACCTTACACAGCTTATCCAGAGCCCATTCCTCATCACAACCCCCTTTCCGTCACTCTCACTCATCTACGAAGTTTACTTTCTTTCTTTTTTAGTCGCTCTGCTTATACGTTAGATTCGATATGTCACGAAGATACGATTCCAGGGTGCGCTCATTCCGTAATCCTATTAGCCCGGAAGCTCTAGCTAACCGATGACGCTGTTCGATAGACTACCATCTTCTCCCCCGAAGGTCGCCTTTACCAGGTCGAATATGCACTTGAAGCAATTTCGCACGCCGGTACGGCTTTAGGAATACTGGCCAAAGATGGAATCGTTCTTGCAGCGGAGAAGAAGGTGACTAGCAAGCTGCTAGAGCAGGACACTTCTGCGGAGAAACTTTACACCCTCAACGAGTACGGATGATATTCTTTGCCGACGCCTCGTTATGTCTGTATCGAAACGCTAATCTTTCGGACAGTAACATGATATGTGCCGTTGCAGGTATGACTGCAGATGCAAACATCCTAATCAACTACGCCCGACAAGCCGCCCAACGGTATCTTCTTACCTACAACGAGGAAATCCCTTGCGAGCAACTGGTTCGTCGACTGTGCGATCTGAAACAGGGCTACACCCAGCATGGCGGTCTCCGTCCGTTCGGTGTCTCGTTCATCTACGCAGGTTACGATCCTCTTCGGGAGTTCCAGCTGTACCAGAGCAACCCCAGTGGTAACTATGGCGGTTGGAAAGCTACTAGTGTAGGAGCAAACAATGCAAGCGCTCAGAGTCTACTCAAGCAAGATTACAAGGAGGATTGTGACCTGAAGGAGGCTTGTGCTATGGCTGTCAAGGTTCTGAGCAAGACTATGGACTCAACAAAGCTAAGCAGTGAGAAGAGTAAGTAGCCGTGCATGATCTTCTGCGACCAATCTCACCCTCTCTACCGCCATCCAGCGAAATTTACTAATTAACATGTCTCTTTGCAGTCGAATTCGCAACCGTGGGAAAGACTCAGGAAGGGAAGATTTACCACCATCTGTGGAATGCTGACGAGATTAATGCTCTACTGAAGCAGCATGGGTTGGCTAAAGTTGATGACGAGCCGGAGGCTGGTGATATCAAATAAAATATGAGAGAATGCCCTCCTTGTTCAATTACTCGATCAAGATAATCCCATATTGTTTCGTTTGCCTACCAGAAAAAAAGCCACAGCTCCGGCCCTATACTTCTTCAAGCCATAAGGCCGTGGAAGCAGATGTTACTGAAACATTCCCCGAAACCATAGAAAATGGGCATAGAAGTATTTACCGCCGTATCTGATGCGTAGCTAACGTTGTCTACCGGTGACGTGGCAGGCCGGCGACGTCAATTTGCGCAACAAACGCCCGGACTCTGATGATTGCTCTCGTATTCTCCATGCCGATTCGATCATACCCGCTGCAGAATTATTAAGATCAATGGTCCACGTAGTTTTCGAAGGCCCAGTTGCATCTGGCGCTTGAATAAAGCTCAATGTATGGAGGTGTGTTGTTTAAGTCCCTTATATATAAGCAATCCCCAGGTTCTATCTTCCACTCGCACAGTATTACAACAGAGCCTTCGAAAGAGAACACTATTTACCACATGCGCCATTGACTTTGTTCCAACAATTTGAGACTTTGCTTTGCGTATGTATGGCTTTCGCGGTTACTGAAAGCTGCCTCAACTCAATAAATCATGTGGTAAATACTCGGCCACGGCACCAAGGTCGATGGGATAATTCCAGCAATGTTTGAAATGTAAGTGAGACAGAACCCATAACTGATTCGAATGCATGTTCGTCTTCTCCGGGACTTTGACAATCTCAGAGGCTCAAGAGACGAAGGGGACTCGATCGAACTAACCCGATCTGGAACAAACCACGTGAGTTCATACTAGGACGCGGGGCTTCACTTTCATACTAGAAACAAAGAGCCTCTCTTCAATTCGGTGACAGTCATATCCAGAGGTTATCGCAATAAGTATAATTTATTATACTAACTCAGTATCTAAAGAGTGCATATTGTCTTTCTTTCATTATTACGTTACTCAATGTCTCTTCCACTTATTGCAATTGCTTATATATGGGGCATACTTTATTACCTATGCTTATCGGCGAAGCGCTCACCAAGAATATAGGCGCTTATTGAGTGGAACTGGTCATTGAGGATTGCCACACGAGATCCAAGATTTGTGGAATTTGGGGCAGTTCATTGGGTCTCATATTCGATCAACAACAGGTTTACATCGAAATTTGACCTTTTCCTCCAATCATCAGATGGGTCTGTTTTCATTTTGATGGAAACGACCGCCCCGACTGGCGACACAGCCAACGAGCCACACGAGCAAAGTGACACATGATTGTGAGACATGAAATCAACACACTGAAATTAGAACCGAGATCCAAAGAGATCGTAAGTAAGGGAATCTAAAAAAAAAAAAAAAAAAAAAAAAAAAAAAAAAAAAAAAAAGTAAAAAAAGTAATAAAAAAAAAAAAAAAAAAAGAAAAGAAAAGAAAAGAAAGAGATACCCAGCTCCAGTTCGCCATTGCTATGATTCCTCCTGTTACTAAGAATCTCCACTTCAAGATAGTGCTTTTCTCCGGTCGTCACGTTCTCTCTGAAGTTGGCGAATTTCTTTCTCAAGTTCCATTACCAGCTTCTGTGATCGATCTATGGAGGCCACAAGAGTGCCTCCCTCGCGTTTCCATCGGGTCAACCGTTCCATCTCGGCGCTTCGACGCCGAAACTTGGTCTCAATCTTTTCACAAAGACGGCATTGTGTCGACTCATATTCAGTCATATTAACGAGTCTCATACCGCATGTCTCGCCAGTACGGTACTCGTAATTGCAACGGTGAGCAAAACTGGTCCAACTCCAGTCCCCGCACGCATATCTCTTCTGATTGTAAAAACACATGCCTATCAAATCAGTCAGGGCCCACCTGTCTGGGGTCATGATCAAACTCACTTGTACCTGGTGCAGATTCGCTGTTTCACCTTCTGCCTTATATTTTATTGGCTTGATCTGGTGGCCCTACCGCGCTCCGAATATTTGATAGGCTAGGCTTGAACAAAGCCTATTGACCTTTGATGGAAGTCTTAATGTTGAAACACGTTACATCAAAAACAAGACTTTATGACTTATGATATTGCTTGAAGAGCTCTGATGTGAAACGAATATTGATCCAGATATCATCAACCCAAAGGATCGGTGGTCCTATTTATGTTTCGTGAACAGCTCCGACATTACTGCTCAGCCAATTCTTGTTACTATGTCCATTCATTGTCGATCAATGCCTTCGGCGTGTGATGGCTTATCGTCCACGGCATTCTACCATCATATTCGCATCACCTCCCTTGAATGCTTCTTGCGGTTGGCTGCAACGAGTTTGCCCAACAGTGGAGACACGAGATGCCCGTAACATTCCTTTTTGGGGCGATTGTAATCAGTCGGTGCTTCATGGATGCATGCACCCTGCTGTCGTGGCGGGATCATCTATTCTGCTTCAAGTAGAACATGCGAAAATCCCTCAGCACGAATGGATGTTTCGCTGTACTAGCTTGGCTTGGACTGCCATTTCTGCCTTGGGTGCTCAATCGATCATCCCCGCTTCATCTATGCATCTGTGTTTCGTATGAAGCCTTCGTTCGAGAACCATATGCTTTCACCCTTAGTGCGTCAAAGCTTCTGCACGATCAGTCACTCTTTTGCCAGCTGTCATACCATCTTACATTGGGCCTTTTTTCAATCCAGGGGAAAGCTAACTTTCCAATTTCGAGGGGAAGTAATGAGAAAAAAAAAAAAAAAATAGAAAAAAAAAAATCGAAAAAAGAGGGAAGGAAAAGCACCCTGTTTTGCGGCACCACTATGGTTCGTCAGAGATCGCCCCCTACATGTTGATGTGACTATTCACTGACGATTGACGGCCAATTAGTTTAGATTTCTATTTGCTTTCTAGGGCATAATTCCAGGCATTTGGATATGCAATTCTTGTCTGATCATGAAAACAGATCTGGTGAGATATTCTACTGTATTGATGGAAATTATTTTTTTATTTATTTATTTTTACCTTTCTTACTTACTTACCTGTTCGGTTGCTGCTAGTGCTTCCAATGAGACTATGCCCGTATCTGGTTGCAACCCTACCTCACCCTCCACTTTATTTTTTTGTCTCCCAACCTCATTTACAAGGATATCTATCTTTGGTGGCAATTGGTGTCTCGCATCCTCCGCATGTTCCCGTTTCGTCTAATTGTTTCTGCAGTTAGTGGCAACCGACGCGTCACTGAAAGATATCGATTGGCATCCATTGCGCCGTGGAGCTTGGTCTTGGACAACTACCTTTCCTTAAAGTGGCATGATGAAATCAATATTCATTAAGAGATGATCCTTTTCAGCTGATCCTTCACGGCTGCAGACGAATAATCCCGCATTTGCCCCCGCCTAGGTGCAAGGTTTATGCTTCAATTACCTGCCTTACTCGGTTGAGATGATAGGATATCACTCCTGCATCGGCCATGGTAGAAACAGACAGTAGTACGGTACGCCTCCTGTTGAACCCATGCAGCTGCACTAGAACTTAGATACTCTGACGTGGCGCCCATTGTCTGGCCTAAGCCCTCAAAATCATGTCCGTTGAGGCTGATGCGGGAAATATTGAGGCGAAATCTGGTACATCTGTCATTCATAGGATTGATGAGCGCAATGATTTCGATGTGTGCCTTCTAGCATTGGCAAATGAGCGAGCAGGGATTTTCGGGCCTCCGCTTCTCCGGACATACCAGGCTGTGTTTCCACAAAGTTCCTTCACACAGGTGACTATTCGCTACAACGCAGGATTGCCGGCTCATCCGAATTAACTGCTAGGATACTGAGCCATCGAAACGCGGATCCATGGAAAGGCGTCGTTGCCAACTCAGCGGCGCTGGTGCTAGCTTACAACCGCAGCGAAGAAGCAACGCTGATGATTGACTCTACACCATTCACTGATATGACCGATTCTGGTCCTACAACACCATTTGACACCCTCACACCTTGTCTCCCACCCCGTATTATTTCGGGATTTACAGGACTAATCTTGGTTGTGGCCATATCTGTTCAGGAACAAAGATCAATGGGAACAATACCGGTAACAATTTCTGCCCAACCGCAGGTGCCTTTGTTTCGAAAAGGGAACTAAAAGCTTGAACTACTGAGCAGTTGTGTCCGTACCGATATTTGTGCGGCGTTTGCCAAATAATCTGACGACGTTGAAATTGAATATTGACCCACCCGCACGGTCCACTGTGCTGGGTTCTTCAGTCTCGTGATTGTAATGTTGTGCCGGAATCCTCTGTGCATTTACGCATACGTGTTTTGCAAGTAACAAATGGAAAGTGCTAGTCTCGCCCACGAAATTTTAAAGTGAAGGACCTTTGTTGCTGCGTTGTCCCTGCGCATTTGGATTGGCCTGTGGCTGAAATTATGTTAAATGTCGACAGTGATTTGTGTCCAATAGAATCCGACAGCCGCCAAGGAATATATGCAGCTAATACAAATCCCTGTTCATTACATCCTTAGCTCCAGGGATCTTGAATACAGGTTCCACTGACTCGCACACAGGAGATTCAGGGCGGCTCCTCGCATCTGCAAGCTGACAGCTGCCAGCATATTTCTGTGCATTTCGGGTTCTAGGATCTTAGCTTTGCATGTGCCCGTGTCACCCTTGCTTGCTACGGGGGGCCTGACCGAACTAGGTATCGAATCTCAACAAGGCTTGGTGCAATTGCTTTTGAGGATACCACCTGAGTCGGGCTTTGTGTGCAGTGGCCCGACCGCTGACGCCAATGTGATCGCCATCGAGAAAGCACTGGGTCCCACTAGATCCTACTATGTAGTCGAATCAATCCGTCCGAGCCTAGAATTTCCACCAAAGCGTGGTCAACACGAACGTGGAACATGCGCTAGCAGCACTGGCGAAGTGTAGTTCCGATATGCACCTTCACTGTGCCATCGCACTGTGGCATCTGCACCTTGACTGAGGTTATTGACGTGGCAGGCGTCAGTCTATCTGATGTCAATTAGTCAAGGATATTCATTGATGTTTTGTTACCTTGCACCTCCTCCAAAATTTGGTTTAAGGGAGTCCTCAGGCAGCTATGCAGCCATCATCACTTTCGAAGGCAGACAAAGGTGGTATTGCCATTAGTGGAAACTGCCTCCTAGTGTCTACCGTCCTGTTTTCTCCAGGTCAATGAGATCTTCATTCATATGCGGCTCCTCCTACGTTTGTTGTTCGCACGTGTCGCTAGCAATGGTCGAATACGACGCTCGCCTCGGAACTACCTCTCAGCCAGCAAGGCATAATTGGTAGTCTTACTAGCAGGCCCTGTAGAATCATAGCTATGCTTTGTTTCGTAATGGTATCTTCCCTACGGCGCCGTCGTTGATCATCCGCATCACGTGGTTCCGCAATGCCCTGTATCTACAATAGACACATGACGTCATCATGATCTATGGATAAAATACAAGCTCATCCACTGAACGGCGAATGCAACTTCTCCTCCAACACATTCCTTCACTCTGAAGAAATACATCTGAATCACATTACCAAGTAGATATTCTCTTCCCAATTGCAGTTAATCATATCAATTGCTGATAACATCCCAGGAAGCCAACAATAAGAGCACATCAATCCGTCTATATCCCCTCAATTCCTCTATTTCCAGTAACAAAAACATATCAATCATGGCAATCTTCAAGCAACTCACCTCAATCACACGACGGGGTCAATCCGTCAAGCCTCGAACCCACCTACAACCCCTCACCCAATCACTCAACCAAACCAGACGACCCTTCCACTCCTCCCCAATTACTCTGAAAACCGACGAACATGCGAAGGAAGAAGCTAGGTTCCACGATCGAGACATCCTCGACCCTCGACGGAGCGAGACCTCGAACACAGGTACAGATGATGAAGTCGCTGGTCATCCGTCCGCCTACGATCCGAAGAAGACGTCACCCGAGAGCGAGTTGGCAGCGTCCGAGGAAGAAACTAAACAGGAAGGCAAAATTAGCAACCCGTTGAACGTTAGTCCGGCGAATACGGGCGTGAGTGGGACACGGCCATCGCAGGAGGGACTTCCGGATCGGAATGCGGAGAAGTCTGGCTCGAGTGGGCGCGGAGTGGCGAGGAAGAATAGAGAGGTGAACAAGCCGAGAAAATAATCTTGTTTTGAGGTTGTAGTGGATGATACAGTATTGGTATCTGAATACCCCTTCGTTTTGGCATATACTGGTGTGTTAGCATAAATCGATTCCTGTTTAATTGTTTGTTGTCCATAAACAGAGTGCATATTATTATCGATTGCAGCGACAGGGAGGAAAAGCATTATGACTACTACAGTACGTATAGAAACACGAGAATATAGGGTTATAAATACATTAACGTATCCATCCCAGATTCAGTTCTTCGATTCCGTCCCATACTTGATAATATCACTGCCATTGAGAATCCAGACCTTCTCACTACCAGCAGGAACATCACCATCAAGAGCCTTGAGACCAGCGTTCACTGCAGCCTTTGCAATGACATCTGCATCCTGAGCCCAGCCATCCTTCAATCCAGAGTGCACCTTTCCGGCAAAACTAGCGATATACCGGAACGCGGCTTCCAGGGGCCTGCTTTCGTCTCTCTGCCCCGAAATGAGACCAGGGCGCAGAATCACGGTTCTCCCGAACCCTAGAGCCTTCACGTCTTCTTCTATTTCGCCCTTCATCCGGGGATAAGCAAAGGATGCATCCTTGCTAGCTCCATATGATGAAATCAGAACATAGACCTTTGTGCCGGCATCGCGCGCCGCACGCGCCATCTCAACGTTTAGGTCATGCTCCACTTTGTATTGGTTCTCAAATCCGCCCGCACTGGCACGGGTTGTTGCGAACGAGGAGAAGAAGATAGATGGGGTAGGTGTGAGCGAAGAGAGCTCACTTGTCCAACGCGAGGTATCGTCGGTTACAATTGTGGTCAATTTAGCCTGAGCAGCAGATGCGGCTTGCGGAGTGCGACGAGAAATCGTATCCACGCGAGCTATAGAAGGGTTTGCAAGAAGACTATTGAGGATTTGATTCCCCTTTAAGCTCCAAATTTGAGAGTTAGCCACGATGCACTAGTCTATACAATAGTAGAAGCTATATTGTAAATAGCGCGCAACAATTAAGTAGGGATAGATAGATATAAATATATTTTCATCAATTGCTGCGAAGGAAGTGTATATGAGGTACTTACCACCATTCCGGTGCATCCGATCAAAGCTGCGTTAGCCATCTTTATCAATTGCAGGTCCAAATGTATGGTTGAATTGTTCAGGGTCAAATGATCTGCAGGTGCAGAAGATGACGTTTTTCTGAAGATAGTAATCAATCAATTGACCGATGGGGCTAGACCCGAAACGGTGGTGTTTATTAATGCCTCAGGCTGAAATACGCGGAAATTACGTGATCATGGCAAATGCGGGGAACATGCCGGTGGCGTGGCGAGTTCTGCCGCCGCCGACCGCTGAGAATGCTGAGATTTCCGATTAAAAATCTAATCGATAAGAGAATTGCGTGATTCACGCTAACCGGAAGGGGCAACGGGGGCCTGGGGATTTCTATAGACCGCGGAGGGGTCGGAGTCTTTTTCAACCCCATTGCCTCCCACTTTCGTTTATTTGGGATTCATTCCTGTCTTTGCTTTTTCTTGTCTTCATACTCGTTTGTTTTTTTGATTTGTATCTAGACAAGAATCACTCGTCGGGATGGCTTCTTCGCCCCAAGCTTTGTCGGCTCTTGAGGGCCCGACTTATGTGACTGCGCAGACGCTTATCCAGCAAGTGGCGTATGTTCTCAGTGATAAGATCTTCTCTTACTCACCGGAGTCCTTTGATCTGGATGCTGCTCTCAAACAATGGGCCTCAAGCCAGGAGACCAATGCCAATGGCGAAACTCCTGCTGTCCAGTCCATGGAAACTCGTCAAGGTGCTGGTAACATCGCCCTTGGCTACCTTTTCTCTCAAGATTTCGACCTGAAGAAGCGCCATATCCCTCAGGGCATTGTCGCCTCTTCTGCCACTCTTCCATATATGCGCTCGGCATTGGAGCAGCTTTCTCTGCTGTACTCTGTCGCAAGTCCTGTCGCCGCTCATGTCGCCGCTGTTGACTATGCTGGAGACGAGGGCTTGGTCTCTGACTATGCCTCCGCCCTTGCTCTTGCCGAAGAACTTGGACTTGGTCTCATCTCTAGTGCGTCCGTTCACGAGTCGCAGCACATGGCGCTGCTCACGACATTACTCGCGTCGGTTTTGCCTTCTATCCACATCTACGACGGCGTTCGCGTTGGTCGTGAAACCACCCGCGTCATTGATACCCTGAGCCAGGCAGGTCTTTCTCGCACCTATGAGGCCGTCCATAAGACATTGGAGGACTCCCGTAGCCGTCACCTCGATACCCAGGGAAAGCTACTGGAGCTACTACAGTCTCTTAACGGTGAACTTGGCACCGACTATGGCCTTTTTGAGTATCATGGCCATGCCGAGCCAGTCTCTGTCTTGATTGCTTTTGGCACTGTTGAGGCAGCCCTCACCGCCCAGATCGCCCGCTCTCTGGTGAAGGATGGTGTTCGTGTCGGCGTTATTAACGTACGTGTTTACCGCCCATTTGTGGAGGAGGAGTTCCTGCGGGTGCTCCCTCAGTCTGTCAAGATTGTCGGTGTCCTTGGTCAGGTTGCCAACGAACAAGCTGTTCAAGAGCAGGGTATCCGGTCTGCCCTGTATGAAGATGTCCTTGCCGCCTTGGCTTTCGCTACTGGCCGCGAACACGCTCCTACTTGCGTGGACATCAAGTATCCCCGCTCTCAACGCTGGGATTTGATCAACACCGCAGCTGCATTCCAGCTGATCTCCGAAAAGCCCATTGTTCAGAACGATGGCCAGTCCTCCCCTCTTCAGTTACTCGATCCATCTGCAGTTCAAGAATACATCTTCTGGGATATTGATTCCTCTGTTTGCGACAGTGCCGCCCTCGCGCTCTCCCAGGCCCTTGCCGCCGATTCCGCGAGCAACGTCACCGCCAACAAGACCCACGACAACCTTGTCCAGGGAGGCGCAGTGCGCATCGATATCCGCAAGAGCGCTAAGACTGTGGACGCTCCCTATGCCATTACTGCCGCTAACACCGTGTATGTTGGAGATGTTAAGCTTCTGGCAGACATCGATATTGCTGCCTCTGTCCAGGACAACGGCAACCTTATTATTAACGCGCCTGGTGTGAAGGACGACGAATTGGAGAAGAAATTGCCAGTAGCTTTCAGGCAACAGGTTGCAGAACGCGGAATTTCTCTTTACGTCGTCGACTCCTCCGTTCTCGACAACTCGTCCCTTGGCTCCGTTGTTCTCCAGACTGCCTTCTTGCGGGTGGCACTTCCTTTACTGGAGGAGGTTGGCATCAAGAAACTGGGGTCCATCACTGGCGATGCTGAATCTTTTCAGACTGTCAGCAAGGACCTTGAGAAGATGCTCCGTCAGGTTGAGATCCCTGAAGCTTGGAAATCGCCAGAGGAAGGCTTCGAGGCTCCTCAGCTGCTCAAGGACATCACTCCTAACAGCTTTGCCTCTTTCGACAAAGAGGAAGCTGAGCCCGCTTCTCTTCTTAAGGACTGGCAGACTGCCGCGAAGGGCTTGGCTTTCAAGGAGGCCTACGGAACCAGAACTGCTCTCCGACCCGACACTGCTGCTAAGACTTTCACTGTTCACGTCAAGGAGAACAGACGCTTGACACCTGTCACTTATGACCGAAACATCTTCCACATTGAGTTCGACTTGGGTGATTCTGGTCTGAAGTATGACATCGGCGAGGCGCTTGGAATTCATGCTGAGAATGACGCGAAGGATGTCTCGGAGTTCATTGCTTTCTATGGCCTGAACCCTGACGATGTTGTCGAGGTTCCCAGCCGTGAGGATGCAGCAGTATTGGAGAACCGTACAGTGTTCCAGGCTCTCACCCAGAATGTCGATATTTTCGGGCGGCCACCGAAACGCTTCTACGAGGCCCTTGCCGAGTTTGCCTCCGATGACAAGGAAAAGACGGACCTTCTCACCCTGGGTGGTCCCGAGGGAGCTGTAGAATTCAAGCGTCGAGCCGAAGTTGACACCGTCACCTTTGCCGACATTCTGCTCGAATATCCATCTGCTCATCCCGAGTTCCATGATTTGATCCGCCTCGTTGGGCCTCTCAAGCGCCGTGAGTACTCCATTGCCTCTTGCCAGAAGGTGACACCCAACTCCGTGGCTCTTATGATCGTCGCCGTCAACTGGGTGGACCCCAATGGCCGTGACCGTTTCGGTCTGGCTACCCGGTACCTGAGCGGACTCAAGGCTGGATCTCCCATCACCGTTAGTGTGAAGTCCAGTGTCATGAAGCTGCCACCAAAGTCCACCCAGCCTATTATCATGGCAGGTCTTGGAACAGGTCTTGCTCCCTTCCGTGCCTTCGTGCAGCACCGTGCCCTTGAAAAGGCCCAGGGCAAGGAGATTGGCGCCGTTCTGCTGTACATGGGCTCCCGTCACCAGCGCGAAGAGTACTGCTATGGTGAGGAATGGGAAGCCTACCAGGAGGCTGGTGTCATCACCCTCCTTGGCCGTGCCTTCTCCCGTGACCAGCCCGAGAAGATCTACATCCAGGATCGCATGCGCCAGACTCTGCCTGAAATCATGCAGGCATACATCCAGGAAGAGGGATCCTTCTACCTGTGCGGTCCCACATGGCCCGTTCCCGATGTGACCGCAGTCTTGGAAGAGGCAATTGCTACTGATGCCAAGAATAATGGCAAGAAGGTCGATACCAGAAGAGTCATTGAGCAACTGAAGGATGAGGAGAGATACGTTCTCGAGGTGTACTAGAAGGTTTGGTGAATTGTCTTCGATGATATGCTGTTGATCTTTATTTGAGTTTTTCATGTGCATCAAAGTTGATGCACATCTTGTTTTGGTTGAGCGCTTCTGAGCATAGAGACTCCCGTTTTATAGACTTTTCTAGACTTACGGTTACCCAAAATCTATTTGATTCACGTTGAACTTAGCATACCCCCATACCCTTTTACATGATCTATTTCGTATCCTTTGGGTATCTTCTATATATTCATTCATACTGTAGATCTTTTGTTTCCTCCCAAACAAACTCCCCCAAAATTATGCAAATCCATGGCTATAGTCTTTTTCAACAAAACTGTCACGTGAGTATAGATCATGCACGAAAGTATTTTGAAAGAATAGATTCAAAGACCGATAACATCTTACGCCCGGCCCAAAGCTCCCAATTTCGTTTTACCATAGGCACCGCCCTTCTCCTTCCTCAACTCCAGGGCTCTCCGATAAGGCGGAGCAGTAGGCGGCTGAACAGGATCCAAGCTTACATGATCAGGAGGAAGAGCGTAAGACGCATCGGAATCCCAGGAAGAAAGATCACCGCAGGCGATGAATGGAGGAATCCACCTATTCTCCACCGCAAACCTCTCGGTTACGGGCTTTTGCGAGAGTGGTTCCGGAACGGCAGAGATCTTAGAGTCGGCATGCAGCAAACGGACCTGGTTCTCCTTATGAGGTTCTGTTGAAGAGATGGTCTTCGCTGTCGTAAGGTTGACTCTAGGTGTGGCTTCAGAGTCAACGTCCATCACCTCTACCCCGACATTACCATCGGCTAACACTGTGTGCGGTACTGCTGCACCGCCGAACAGGGGGTTCTTAAGGGTGTCCATGCCGTCGTGAATGGCTGGTGGAATGAAGCCCTCGCAGACAATGAACGCTTCTAGACTACTTGCCCGACTGCTCCTCGGCTTCGCGACACTGACCTTTTCAAAGACGGTACGAAGCTGTGCATAGAGGAGATCGACATCACGACCGCGGAAGATCTTGGCTACGAACTTGCCTCCGGGTCGAAGGACGCCCAGCGCCAGATTCAGGGCCGCATAGAGCAGCTGCGACTGGATGTAGATGTCTAGATCGTGCAAACCAGTGACATCCGGTGCACCGTCGGAGATAACAAGATCGACCGGATGTGGTTGTCGGAGCGGCGAAGAAGAAGGGGAAGAAGTGGTGGAATCGTAAGCCTCCGGGTCCAAGGCGCGGAGAAGGAGAGGAATCGTAGACGGGTGTGTGATATCTGCCTTCATGGTTGTGATGCCTTCCAGCGGCGCCATAGGCTGCAGATCAATTGAGACAATCTTGACATTCTCCCGGGGTTTCAATTCCTTCATGTCTTCATCTCCATCAGCGTCGTTCTTCGTCTCATCATCATTCGCCCTCGCCAACGCCGCCTCTTCCTTGCGTTTCTTCTCCACCCACGCCCTACGCCCGAAACTCTCACCCTTGATCAACACCCGACTCAAGACCTGACTCCAACTACCCGGCGCCGCGCAAAGATCCACCACTCGTGTGACTTTCTCCGGGTTCTCGTGCTCGAATAGATCGAACTGCTCGTCGATCTGAATCAGCTTGAACGCTGAGCGCGCACGCCAATTTTGCTCCTTAGCGAGTCGGTAGTAAGCATCGCGCTTATCCTTAGACGATTTACCCATCTTCGCAGTGTCTGCGCGACGGCCGAAACAATGCCAATGGGTGGGTAAAGAAGATGTCGGTTTTCAATGATAATTTCTCCGTGGGGCAGATGGCGGGAGGGCGATAAGATGAAAGATTGAAGAAAGGCGGCGAGCGGAGGGCTTTTTTTCTGCCGCTCTTTTTTCCCTTTCCCTCAAGCGCAAAATAATTCTTCCAATCAAACTAGGAACAACGCAAGTCCCATAATTCATATCAGATTCTAATTATGGGTCAGAAACGACAGCGGGACCAGAAAGGTTCCGGTTCGGGCTCGAATAAAAGGAAGAAGAGCGCAAAGCCGAGCAATGCGACCGGCGAGGACAGCGACTGGGATGGTATTGTTGGAGTGGAGGATCTTAACTGGACGGAGGTTGCTCTTCCGGATCGTCTTGGAGATGCTGAGGGTTTCTTTGGGTTGGAGGAAATTGATGGCGTTGACATTATACGATCAGGAGGTAGTGGAGAGATCAAATTCAAGGTAAGTTCTCTGCGTCGGGGGTTTGGAGCGATAGCTAACGACACCTATTAGGCAAAGGCTGGGAAACCGAAGAAGTCAATATTGAAGAAGAAAGAGCCGGAAGAAGAACAATTCGATGATGAATGGGAAGGTTTCGGTGAAGGCGAGGACGGAACTGCGCCTCAGGACCAAACGAAGGATACCGAAGACGAACCCGCCGACTCCGATCAGAAGGCCAAAGTGAAACAGAACAAAAATGCGAAGAAGGAGACGAAAGGCACAAAGAATGTGAAGAAAGAGCAGAAAGAAAAAGCCGCTGCAAGCAAGGAGGACGAGAGTATCAAACCGGGGCTCTCGTTTGCAGCTCTGCAGGATGAAGAAGAGGAGAATGGGGCTGACGTATCTGCATGGGAATCCCTTGGGCTCTCTCCCGAGATCCTCACCGGGATTTCGAAGTTGAAGTTCGCTACGCCAACATCTGTTCAAATGGCCTGCATACCTCAAATTCTAGATGGTCACGATGTCATTGGAAAGGCTTCGACTGGTTCCGGAAAAACGCTGGCTTTCGGCATTCCAATTCTAGAACATTGTCTAGAAAAGCTACGAAGAAAATCTCAGAAGGACTCGAGCAAAACCGAGTCCCAACCCATTGCCCTTATTCTTTCACCCACCCGAGAGTTGGCGCATCAGCTCGCGAAGCATATTGGAGAAGTGATCAGCCATGCTCCAGGTGTCAATGCTAGGATTGCGCTGTTGACTGGTGGATTGTCGGTACAAAAGCAGCAGAGAGTGCTTGCTGGTGCTGACATCGTGATTGGTACGCCTGGTCGAGTGTGGGAGGTCCTCAGCTCGGGATCGGGCCTGATCCGTAAGATGCAAGCGATCAAATATCTTGTCATTGATGAGGCCGATAGGCTATTAAGTGAAGGAAACTACAAGGAAGCTCATGAGATTTTGGCAGCGCTTGACCGTGTTGAGGACGGAGACTTCCCAGATGCGCCAAGCGATGAATCGGACGAAAAAACAGATCCCAAGTCTCAGAGGCAGACTTTGGTCTTCTCGGCTACTTTCCACCGTGATCTCCAGCAAAAGTTGGCAGGCAAAGGAAAGTGGACAGGTGGTGATATCATGAGTCAACAAGAGTCGATGGAGTACCTTCTGAAGAAGTTGAACTTCCGCGAAGAGAAACCTAAATTTATTGACGTGAATCCAATTTCACAAATGGCAGAAAACCTCAAAGAGGGCATCGTAGAGTGTGCCGCCATGGAAAAGGTATGTTTTAAACCAAGCACAACGGAGAATCTCCCTCTAAAGACTTGTACAGGACCTCTTTCTCTACACACTTCTTCTCTACCATCCTAAACACCGTACTCTAGTCTTCACAAACTCTATCTCCGCCGTCCGACGACTCACCCAACTCCTGCAAAACCTTCAGCTCCCAGCGCTTGCTCTTCACTCATCTATGGCTCAAAAGGCACGACTCCGTTCAGTAGAGCGGTTTTCTTCTCCAACCTCAGACCCGAGCTCCATTCTCGTCGCAACCGACGTTGCGGCTCGTGGTCTCGACATCAAGGGCATTGACTTTGTAATCCATTACCACGCCCCCCGTGCTGCTGACACATATGTCCACCGATCCGGTCGTACAGCGCGCGCTGGAGCATCGGGAAAGAGTGTTATTATCTGCTCGCCCGATGAAATGGTTGGCGTGGTTCGTCTCGCTGCGAAGGTGCATGCAAACATGACCAGCAAAAAGAAACTCCCTCTCGAATCTCTCGAATTAGATCGTCGCGTTGTGTCTCGTGTCAAGCAGCGAGTGACTCTAGCGGCTCGCATTGTTGATTCTAACATTGCCAAAGAGAAGATATCCGCCGAGGACAACTGGCTCCGGACGGCTGCCGAGGATCTTGGCGTCGATTACGACAGCGAGGAGTTTGACGAAGCCGAGGGCCGTGGTCGCGGCCGTGGTCGTGGTCGACAGGAGCGTGAACGGAAGGCTGGAAGCACCTCAAAGGCCGAGTTGGCGGGAATGCGTGCCGAACTCAAACAGTTGCTTTCGCAGAGAGTGAACGTGGGCGTGAGTGAGCGGTATCTGACTTCGGGACGAGTTGATATCGAGGCGTTACTGCGTGGGGAGGGTAACAACTCTTTCCTAGGACAAGTAGATCGCTTGGATTTCTAATTGCGATATGTAAATAAAGCGTTTCGAAATATATACAATGAGATCCGATATCTAAAATCTCTCCATGTGCTACGATCCTACTCCCGTGAATACACTCAATACCATCACGGATACATATGAAACATTCAACACTCAATAGCTAGTTTCAATGGAACAGACAACTATAAATATCACATTAGAGACATCCAGGCCCACCCGGGTGACAAGATAGGAAAGCTGAGAAGGAAAAGGTAGATAGGAAATGAACACATTGAAGTTCAACACAACTGGAGAGGCCCGTTTCCAGGTCTCTTATGCTGGTACCTGTGAACACACCCTATTCACCGGCGATACCAATTGGCACTTGGTCTAGCCTTGTAAATAATATATCCAACAATTTCTACCAGCGCGGTTGCGCAGGTTCGCCATGCCGAGATATGCAGCACATCTCCCCCGTGCGTTTTAGACATCCACAATCATGACAGAAATGAGTGCCACACAGACACCTTGGAGGAACTGTCATCAATCCGTATATAAAGAGGAGAGAAGATGAAATCGGAAGCGACTACTCACCTTACATGGGGGCAACCATCAATTCGTTCGATCATACAATGGCAATTCGGACAGTTCCTCCATCTCATCCTGATAGCCAAGTTGATGAACTCGCTTGAACCATCCGTGCGATGGGCCTCCGTATAATTCCCATCGTTAGGGTTCCTGCAACTTCCCCCGTGAGCAGCCTGTTTACATAGAGCACAAGTCTCCCGCCAGCAGTTAGTGCAAAGTGCAACATTATCACGGCGGTCACTAGGAGGAAGGTAGCTTGCACATTGCACATTGTAACAGTACAACCGATTGCGATCGTTAATCTCTACGGCTCGGGTTTCGAACTTCCTGATTATGGTCAAGTCTAGGTAAGGGCGAAGAAGATCGAGAGGGATTTCCGCGCGGCAGCACCGCGGCGGAAAGAGTGACAAGTCCTTTAGAGAATCCCCAATCATCTTGCCTAAACAACTCCGACAGTAACGGTGGAGACATGGGGTCTGGAGCGTTTCAGGGAGTCGAACCCGATCCGTACATGCGGTACACTCGGCAGTCTCTGGCGCTTTGGATGCAGCAGCAGCACTGGCTTGTTTGCCTCGTGGGGCGGTCCCTATATATAAAGTCAGAGATATAAATTTCAACTCTGATGATACCGATATTGGGGGCATGATTTCTCTCACGAGCTTCCAAGAAACGTTCAACCTCGGCCATGCTCCCGGAAGTATCAGCTTTGATCACAGTGCTCAGGGTTTCCAGCCATTGCTTGTATTCCTCGATATTCACCAGAAGCTGCGTGCAAAGGCGTTCTCTCTCCATTTCAGTAAGTTCTTCCATTTGACTAAGTCGAGGTTCGCAAAACTACGTAGCGGAATGTGGTATGTGGCGTTTCCAAAGATATATTCTTTTATGATGGTTATTGCTTCAATCGGGAGGGGGACTGTTGGTATATGCGCTCATGATTATATATATAGGACGGAAGTGTACTCCATTATGATTGTCGATGACGTCCTGCTAGCATACTCGTTGGGATGGCAGTGCGGACCGTATTAGGGCTAATGTTTTGACCCTCTTTATACATAGTGACGTCTGGGTGCTCTTTTTCCGCAAACGACTAGACTTACGGATTAAAAGGAGTTTGGCAATCTCATATACTATTAACGGAACACAGACCATTACTCTATCACTATAACAAGGAGTGGTAAGTCTGATTAGTTGATTAGAGTTGCTCTCCAGCCCTCAATACTTTGGCAGAGGGCATAGATGCAAGGCTGTGTGATGCGATCGCGCGGACAAAGCTTCTACACTTGATATAACATGCATCACCGTTCAGAGGAATAGCATCTGAAAACATACAGCTCTGATCATTGTAATGGAGAGGAGATTATCTTGCATTGGTCTAAGCTGATTTCAGTAGAAAGTTCGAGACTAGTGACTGCGTTGAATTCCGAAAAGGGAAGCGTACAGTCCCCTGTGGGCCACTCACAGTATCATTTGGTGTGTCAAATTCACAGGAGATTCAGTATAATTCTAGGCTTCTAGGCTAATTATAGTTTAGTGCCAATTAAATTGCAGCCGCCAAAACTATGGACTTGACTTGTTGGAATCCAACCATTCAAAACACCACCGGAGCGCCATGGAAATTATAATGAAAGAGAGCTAACCCGGGAGTGAGATAAAAAAAGGGCAGATCATTTCTTTAGACGGTGATCCATGTCAAGTGAAACAAACAATGAGACCGGTTGATGAATTTATCCGGACGCCGAGTGTACTGGCAGTGCGCACGTTGTGATTCCTTCGAGCTGCAACCAGGAGAGAAGTTTCCCGAGGAAATGGCCACCATTTGCATCAATGATCCTCATGGACTCGAATCACGATGGAGACCCCAATGCGAGTCATAATCTCTGCCTGCGTTACCGATATTGGTGGCCATCCACAGCGACGCCATAATACCCTGGGAACGGCATTCTGCGAGGAGGTCTTGAACCGAGAGTTCTTCGCGACCTTGCAACCTGCCGGATACGACCACGTCCACATCCCCGCGGATTTCGACGCCGTCAAGCCAGTGAAGCGCTGGTTCGTCTTCGACCTAAACGTCCGCGGAGAACTTGGTGCGGCCGACGTCGCGCAGATCCCCCATCGTGTCTATCTGGCTAGCCGCCAAGGGGACAAATGGTACGATTGCCACCAAGAATCCTCCCGAGATACACTACACACACGGCTTACTCTGGCTTCTAGGACGTTCATTCCGCGCCCCCAGTGGGTGGAATCTGCAAAGCTCCGAGCCAATTCATATACATGGGGCGGAAGACTGGAACAAAAGATAGTCGCTGGAATGAAGAATTCCGTGATCTAGCCAAGAAAACTATCTACATATCGACATAGCCATTCATTTCTCCTTCTGTCCTCGCTCTGTCTCCTTTGTCAAGGTGTCTCGGGTGGCGTTTGCCCCCTGCATGCCAGACATTCTTCATTATCCTTATCCTCTTGCCAGTCCCAGACGTCTTGGCGCTGATTCGGCGGACACGTCACTTGATTTTGTAGGGCAGCAGCACATCTCGCGATGTATACAGTTGCCTCGTGCCCACAGACCCCGAACCGACCTCGCACGTTGTCACACATCTTGGTTGGTTTTTATTTTTATTTTTTTTTGTCAGCAAATTTCTTATACCCGTGTTGTGAATGCGTCTTCACTCTTTCGTATGTATCCAAAAGACTATGACGATGGCCTTGGTAAAAAAAAAGGGCTACTAGTCAAAAACCTAATTCGCGTCAAATTATCAATCATATGCGAGTTTATACGAGCAAAAGATACCTCAAGCCAATATGACCTTATGCTTCGCCCGCCAAACAGCCGTTCAAGAATCGTGAGAGACCATATATATACTCCAGAATACATATGTCGAATCTATCACATCAGATGTTGTAGTCAAGTATTTACCAGAATTTCCATCTTAAAAACAGCAAAAGCCCACCGCTATAAAACAATAAGGCTTTCCGAAACCACAACGAGGAAACGATGCTATACTGTTTGCCTTGAATGTAGGGAGAGTCTGTAGATACCCAAGCATCAGGTGGAGTAGGGAAGCAAACAACTAATTGATTGGCCACTTCAGTTAGGCTGTTTGCTATCCACGTATAGGGTGTTTGCCGACGTCTCCGGCATTGATTTTCTTCACTGAGCAGCTGAAATGAGGGGTCTATCTATTAGACTGTTCACCGAGTTGATCATTTCCATTGGAGCCTTGTCTTGGTGTGTTTGTCCAATGAGTTTCTCGTACTAAATAGGTCTTGACTAAACACTATTTATGACTCCTTCAAGGGTTTTCCAATTTGCTATTCATTTCATGTGCCTTCATGTGCTTTCTCTTTCTCTTTTTCTTTCTCTTTTTTGGTTTGACTGCAGGGATTGCCAGTGCTCAATGCCATTTTTTATTTTTCGCTTTGCTTTTTTCCCTATATTCTCAAATTCGATAAACATTTTTTCCTAAGCCTAGTGTCGCTACTATAGTGTGGTTACAAATTACCCCCCAACACCAATACAAGATGAACTACTTTTCCCTTGTGATGGCGACTTGAGCTAGTAGAAGGACTCTTAATTTTTACAGCTTAATATTACTTTAATATTATTACTTTAATATTAGCATGTCTCTGAATTTCGTATCAACAACAAAGGAGGCAACTATCTTCGCTCGACGCATGTCGACTTTCGGCATGAGGGCACTTGTTAGGTGCTTAAGCATAACAGCCCGAACATGACCCAATTCCTTTAGCTTTGCGACTAATGAGCTTATTTCAAGCATATGGTCAGTGCTAAAAGTCATCTTGGGATCGCTCCTCTGACAACCTTGAATTGGTACATGCGTATGATATCACATATGTCGCAAACCGGGATTGACCAGTTTGTCGATTGTTCAAGTTTTTCAGAACATTTCACTGGAATTGGTATGTACTGACCCCTACCAAGATCCCGCATCATACTTTTCTCCTCTTCATTCAGGTCAAGAGGATTAGATTGGTATTTTTCGACTATTGGAGCGTAATTTTAGTCGGCAAACTGAGTTTTCATTGTTCTATACCTTTCTCCGAGTATATTGGCGACTTTATAGCTTGCGTTTGGTTCTTTCCATGAAAGGACACTAAATCATAATGCCCTTCTATAGATTGGACTTATCCCCACGGCGAGCTTATAGCCATGCAGCCCTGCATAGTACCAATCCATGCTGAGTATAGGATTATTGCTTGTTGATGAATGCTATATTATTATTATTATTATTAATCAAGTTTAACGTCCATATCGAGCCGTTGGCTATGACAGACACATGCGCTTAGGCAGTGGCCTAGGCGATGAATACTATATAGATGGCAGGATTTATATCATAACCCCCATCTAGGGAACCCAAGGCCTCACAGGATGGGCCGCGTACTTTTTTACAAGCAGATGTTCGTTGTAGTGAATAGAACTGGGACATAAGAACATATAAGAACATACAGCAGTATTCGTTTGCCTCTAGCAATCGGCATGAATATATGACTTCCGATCTGTAGTTTGCGTACTAGAGAACAAGAAAACCCTACGTAGCACAAAAACCTCATAGGGCTTAGCAATTGGGGTCTATCCTTGAGTCTAACCGTACTCCATTAGATCGAAAATAATGGTCCCAGTTGTCAATGTCGGATCTCTATCCACATATAGCCCGAGAACAAATCCGGGGAATCACGTAGATATTTGAGTCATGCAATTCCACGTGAATCAGAATTGCTATCTTACGATCAAGAGAATTTCAGAATTTATGTAAATCAACCAAGCCGACCTAATAAACAGTATATTAAGGTACATATAACAGTGAATAATCATCGGCATCTAACCTCGGCAGCGTACTTCAAAAACACCGACCATGTTCTAGTCCTATTCCTGTCCATCATCCGTCTAACATACTCCCAAGAGGAAAATAAAAAACAAAAATGATAAATAATAAATAAAGCTAGGTACCTGAATTCCTTCAATGGCCAGACTCGGCGAAGACTCGGAACGACTCAGACTCAAATCCCCGTAAACCAATTGAATCGGTTGCGGCGCAGTTCTCACCTGCAGTTTCGCTAAACCATGTGGATCTATACGATCTAAGCCAAGAAGCAGTAGCAAAATGTGGTGTGGTGAAAAAGCTCACAAATACTAGATGCTCCTTCGTTTCCTTGGAATATATCTTTTAGGCGATATTAGCCGCAGGAACATGCCACCGGATGGTTTGTGCCCTTTTTAAAGGGTTTTCTCTTTCTATCGTACTCCGTTCTCCGTAGCAACGGGCCGTTCCCGGGCTCGATAGAGATTGAATCCACTGAGTGGAACCATCGATGATAGTTTTGTACAGGGAAGAATCTGACGCACTAGAGGACCTCAGGCCATATTCACTTCTTTCTCTTTTTTCTTTTTTCTTTTCCCCGGGGGCTCCCTTTCCTTGAGATCGAGGCATTCGGGGTTTGTACATACGTCAATCCTAGTTCTCATCTCTCAGTAGAAATCGTAATCGAGAAACACCACCTTCGAAAGCAAAAGCCCACGGAAATAGAGATACAGTATAGTGTCGCATAGCATACATAACACATTAGATTTTATTTTTTTGTCCACCTCATAAGATACACATATACATAGGAGA